>JANAVB010002063.1:0-36194 GCA_029216955.1 Iris pallida | reverse complement strand
ATCATTTCTAGACCGAGCATCTGCCTCTCTCCAACATCATCCCATGCTAGCGGTGATCTGCACTTTCTTCCGTACAGAGCCTCGAATGGCGCCATCTGGATGCTGGCCTGGAAGCTATTATTGTACGAGAATTCTACGAGATGCAGGTGATCTTCCCACGAACCACCGAAGTCGAGCGTACAAGATCTCAGCATATCTTCAAGAGTCTGGATTGTGCGCTCTGACTGGCCATCTGTCTGCGGATGATATGCCGGACTAAACTGGAGATGAGTTCCCAAACTCTCTTGCAGGCTGCGCCAAAAGTGTGACGTGAACCTTAAATCTCGGTCCGAGGTGATACTGACAGGCACACCGTGAAGCCTGACAATCTGCCTGAGGTATATCTCTGCCAACTGAGCCGTTGACTGCCCAACTCTAAATGGAAGAAAATGAGCCACCTTCGTGAGCCTGTCAACTATAACCCAAATAGCATCTCGACCAGCTGGGGATCTAGGCAATCCAGTCCCAAAATCTATTGTCACATGCTCCCATTTCCATTCTGGAATCGGCAAGGGCTGAAGAAGTCCAGCGGGCCTCTGATGTTCAGCTTTAACCTGCTGGCAAACCAAACATCGAGAGACAAACCGGGCTATCTCCCTCTTCATGCCATTCCACCAGAAATGCTGACGAATATTACGGTACATCTTCGTACCACCGGGATGAATATAATACTGCGAGCTGTGAGCTTCTGCCATGACTTCCTGTCTGATATCTCCACTGGGTACACAAAGACGAGAGCCGTGTCGAAGTGTACCATCTTTATGAATGCATAACTCTGGCCTTCTTCTTGTCTCAAACTCTGCTGAGCCACTGAAGCTTGGAATCTGTAGATTGTGCCATACGAATCCTCTCAACTATGCTGGACTGAACCTGTAGACTGGCCATCAATGCCACACTGGTAGGAAGAATTACTTCAATTCCTATCTTCTGAAAATCTGCTAATAACTCTGGTTGCGCCATCAGAAAATAAACTTCGGCTCTCCTGCTCAACGCATCTGCTACAACGTTGGCCTTTCCTGGGTGATACTACAAATCCACATCGTAGTCCACCAGTAGCTCGAGCCATCTCCTCTGCCGCATGTTAAGATCCTTCTGGGTGAAAACATACTTCAGGCTCTTGTGATCAGTAAATATCTCTACTCTATCTCCATATAGTAGTGTCTCCATAACTTAAGTGCAAACACTACTGCTGCTAGCTCCAAGTCGTGGGTCGGGTAATTCTTCTCATAATCACGAAGTTGACGTGATGCATAAGATATTACCTTCCCATGCTGTATCAAGACACACCCCAATCCTCTGCCTGAAGCGTCATAATAAACTGTGAATCCTCCGGTCCCATCTGGAAGTGTGAGAATGGAAGCCGTTATCAAACCTCGCTTTAACTTCTCAAATAATTCCTGGCACTCTGTTGTCCAAACAAACTTCACATCCTTGCGGGTCAACTGGGTCATTGGCGCTGAAATCCTTGCAAAATCTGAAACAAATCGTCGGTAGTAGCCGGCCAATCCAAGGAAGCTGCGAACTTCTGCCACTGAGCTGGGTACTGGCCAAGACTCGATAGCCACAATCTTCTGGAAATCCACTTCTACTCCTCCTCGGGTAATGATGTGACCCAAGTACGAAATACGATCGAGCCAGAACTCGTATTTACTGAACTTGGCGCACAACTGATGCTCCCTAAGTGTCTGAAGGACGACTCTGAGATGCTGCTCATGCTCTGCTTTGCTCTTGCTGTAGACCAGGATATCATCTAGGAACACGATCACGAACTGATCCAAATAAGGCATGAAAATGCGATTCATGAGGTCCATGAATACTGTCGGCACATTGGTTTCTCCAAAGGACATAACAAGGAACTCCCAATGTCCATACCTCGATCTAAATGCTGTCTTCGAGATGTCCTGCTCTCTGACTCTGATCTGGTGGTATCCTGACCGCAAGTCTATCTTCGAGAATACTGAAGCCCCTTTGAGTTGATCAAATAAGTCATCTATCCTCGGAAGAGGGTATCTGTTCTTGATTGTCACTGAGTTCAAGGTACGATAATCTACACATAGCCTGGACGTACCATCCTTCTTTTTCATAAGAAGCATCGGGGCTCCCCAAGGCGATCCACTTGTACGAATGAATCCCTTGGTTCTGAGTTCTTCGATCATCTTGTACAAAATCTCCAACTCTGAAGGCACCATCCTGTAGACTCGCTCTGATACTGGTGCTGTCCCGGGGATCAAGTCTATAGTGAACTCGATCCCGCTCTGGTGGCATCCCTGGAAGTTCCTCTGGGAAGACATCTGAGAACTCTTCAACTAACCTGGGCAACTGCATTGCTGCTACTGCCATCCGCAATACTGGGAAAGATGGCTCTACCGCGCCTCTGGAAAAGGAAAACTCTGGCTCTCCAGGAATGCTGAAAATAACTCTGCCAACATGGCAGTCTATCCTAGCATACTGGTTCCTTAACCAATCCATGCCTAGGACTACATCATAGTCTGCCATAGGGAATTCTATAAATCTAGCGGGGAACTCTCTACCGCTAACTACGATTCGATAGGAGGAAAACACTCGATCTACTCCCACAAGACCATTACCAGTAAGTATATTGAGCCTCACTGATAATGACTCGAGCTCTAATCCTATCCGTGTCGCGAATCGTGTAGACAGGAATGAATGCGATGCACCAGAATCAAATAATACCAAAGCTTGAGAGGAGTTGACGAGAATAGTACCTGCCACTACCTCACCTGGTGCAACTTCTTCTTCCATAGCCATCATCATGGCCTGACCTCTAGCTGCTGGTCCCCTCTGCTGGAAACCTCTCTGCCTGCTCTGTACTGGAGCCTGGGCACACTGCTGCTGGAATGCCTGGGCCTAAGGCAACGATGGCCTCTGGTACTGCTGCTGCTGCATGGGTGCTAGTCCCCTAACCGATGGACTGGTTAGGTTGGAAGAGGATGAACTACCCCTATTCGGGCAGGCTCCTATCTTGTGATCGGCCGCTCCACAAGCTAGGCACAATCCTTGCGCCCTACGACAATCCGCCACCACATGGCCTGGCTTCCCGCAATGAGAACATCCCATCGCGGAAGTCTGCTTCTGCTTCTGCTGCTGTGGGTACGTCGGGGTCGAATGCTGAACCGACGTTACTGAGGCCGCCCGCCTCGGAGTTCCAATGGTCAAACTTCTAGCTGTTGGGACTGGAGCTGATGATTGGTGCATCTGACTGTGGGACCGCTTCCTACCTCCGGTCCTATCCACGATCCTTTGGGAGGGGTACTCATGCCTCCTAGCCGCTCTCAAAACTGCATCGAACGTCTGGTGCTCGAACTGCTCGACTGCCAACAAGATCTCCAAATGCAGTCCTTGCTGGAACCGCTGGGCCCTATCAAACTCGGTTGCCACCAAGGTGGGGACAAACCTACTGAGTCTAGAAAACTTAGTCGCATAACCGTCGACTATTCTGCCTCCTTGCTTCAAGTTGGTAAATCTAGTCTGCAAGTCATACCGCGCCACAGCATCGAAATACTTCATCTGGAATCTCTCTCTAAACACCGCCCAAGCAATGGGTGCCACTAATCCCATGGCCTGAGTCGCCCACCAACTGCGAGCCAAGTCCAGCAATTGTAGCCATACCACGACCACCTTCTCATTCTCAGGTGTTCTAGCTGCTTCCAGAATCACCTCGGTATCCTGAAGCCAAGCGTCCGCGACAATCGTATCTTCACTGCCGTCGAAGAATGGAGGGTTCAGGCGCTTGAAGCTGTTGGCCGTACTGTTCCCTGGATGATCGCCCCTGGTCAAAGCATCTGCCACTGTCTAGTGCAAGGCGTCTCCTCTGCGATCTTGAGAAGTTATCAAGGCCCTGATGAGACCTACCAAGGTGCCATCATCCGGTTCGACAGGTTGAACGGGCTGAACTGGGGGCTCTCCTCCAGAAGGTATCACTCTGGAGGCGACTCCGGAATGCTGGGCTTGATCTCCAGGTTGCTGCTGGTCCACGGGAGGTGCTCCATCTTGCTGATCGGCGGGGTCAGGTACAGTGCCATTGAAGAAGACGACACAGGGAAAACAATAAGGAAGGACCAGGACAGATCAACGATACAAGCATGCGATCAAGTCAAGATTCTCAGGGATTCAGAGGATATGAACGAAGATCAAGGACGAATACTGATTGAGACATCTATCGGTAAACTCTCACATTTTTTGATTGACAAGACCTGCATGGGCCACCACTTAAACCATGTCACGCCCCAGAACCAGAATACTGGAGAGCGGAGGCGAACATAGCCAGCTACGTATATTGAAATAGAATACATCTCAACTATACGGTCACGGCTGTCTAGATATGAGGGTTTACTACAAGCCAACAGTCTCTTAAGGTCAAGTCTACTGTCTCAATCTCAAGCAAATAATATAATTACAAGATGTTTGACCACCAAATATACAATAAAAGGCGTCCCAAATATTACATATCAGCTGATCATGAAGCTAGTCGTACAAAATGCTAGGACTAGCAAGAGTTAAGTCATACATAATCAACCCTAGGATTTGTTAATCATGTTTACAGCCCGTAGGCAGACAGTAAGTAAAAGTGCATCGAGCTAACAGTTGCTCGTCGGCTAAACGCCTCAAAAGAATAATTTTACAATAGAGTGAGCGAAACAAAATAGAAAACCCACTCGTAGCCTGGGTTCCTTCTAGTCGCCACCATCGGGCTGGAGGTTCGGTAGATCCTCGGGTGCTGCTCCGAAATCTGGCCACACAAAACCAGCTGGGTCAAACCCCAGAAAGAGCAAGTGCCACAAAGGAGGCCACGAAATAAGAACAAAAGCCAGCATATCAGAACATAAGAAAATGAAAGAAAAGTACAAGTACATCAGGGCAATAAACGACTAGGAACGTAGAACCATTCCGGGAGCCAGATTACAACCCGTAAACCAAATAAGGACCGGGGTTGTAACCCTTCGCCTGAATAGCTCCTTGTCTCTATCCAATTATTATCAAAGCAAGTAAACCAATCATGTTCAGGAGTACCAGGTACAGGGACTAGACAAGACTTAGACAGTGCAAGACATCATCCATTCACAAGCGGCCAAGCAATTACTACGGCTTACTACTTTAACTAACTATGGTTGTCACAAGCCTAATTACTAACAAGATGCAATGAGAATTTCCCGGTCCCAAGTCCTGCAGACCATCTAGTTATCCTTCCGCGGGTTGAGAGTATGGTTAGGTACATCGCCCCGGAGACGATATACCCTTAGGTGACTCAGAGGGTGCAACACATGACAGTGCGCTGGAAATGTGCTCTACTCGTCGGCAAGCTACAAGTCCAATTAAGAGCGCCCAGATAACGAGATTGCCTGTGACTGGAAATTCTCCATGAACTATAGTTTGATCTAGTCATTAGCCTAATCCATATTCAGTATGAATCCCTGACCGTGGGAACTAGGGAGTCACGTCCTAGACATGATGCAAGACAAGACAAGTAGATTGCACAAACAAGCAAGCAGGAACACCCACGGTGTCAAGTTGATTATACGAGTCAAGTTAGCTGTCGCAATAGCATCAAGTCAAGTCAAGTTACAAGTTACAAGTCAAGTCAAGTCAAGTCAGGAGTGCGCCGCCACGGGCCACTATCAAGTTGTCAAGATAAATCATATCAGGGTACTTGTCAGGAGTGCGCCACGACGGGCCACTATCATGTCAGGTTGGTCATGTCAGGAGTGCACCACTACGGGTCACTGTCGTGTTATGCTAGTTCCTTGTCATACCATGCCATGTACGATAGTCATTCCAAACATATTAAGTAAAATCAAGTTCATGACAAAAGGCGTAAGGATATAAAATGAGCATAAAATATCTAATACAATATCAATATACAGGACTATAGAAGAGCCAAGCTTAAAGAAATAAAATCAAAACTCCAAGAGCCAATGGATTGCGCAAGGGGTCGGGGGGGTTGGATTGCGCAGGAATGGTTGGCGCAGGCTGCGAAGTGCGCAGACTTAGACTGCACAGGCAATGGATGGCACAGGATGCAGACTACGCAGGCTTAGACTGCGCAGGCAATGGATGGCGCAGGATGCAGACTGCGCAGGGGTCAAGCGCGCAGGAGCCGATGGCGCAGGGTTGGTTGCACAATCGGGCAGCGGCCAGGCTGCACAGTCAGCGACCAACGCTAAAGAGCACGGTACGGGGAGGCTGCACAGTTCAGTGCTGCGCTAAAGAGCGCAAACTGTAGATCTTCTTCTCCAGGCCGACAGGAACATCAAGAACACCCAAAAATTCAATCTTTCATATCTTTGTCAAATCAAAGCCAAATCTAGATTTTCAAAGGTCTAACTTGAGTAAAATTGAATTCTCTTCCACATGGAAGCATCAATACCCACAAAAACCCAAAAAAAAATAGATCAAAACTATGTAAATCCAAAAATAGTTAAAACCTAGATCTAGAACAATGGAGACTCCAAATCACAAAATGTCAAGTTCTAATGTTAATCTCTATAGCCTAATCTAGCTAATGGACAAATAAAAAGTGGTTCTCATGTGGTGGAAGGTGCACTTGCCTATGGGTGATGGTGTTGTGTAGAAGAAGGAAGAAGAAAAAGATGGAGAAATAAATGAGAGAATTATGGAGGAGAGAGAAAGTAGGTAGAGTTTTAATAAGGGTGGGTTGTGTTGTGTTGAGGGTGGAGTGTAGGTTAAAGTGCTCCAATGCATGTTAAACCAAACCAAATCAAACCAATTTTCCTCCACAAAATAAACCAAGCCAGGTAAAACCCAATTACGAGAACCAAAATCTGCAAGTCAAGCCAATTACAAGTAAATGCCAAAATCCGAGAAAATAAATACAGGTCTGAAATACATGCAAGCTTGACAAAATATGTATTCAAAATATGGGTGTTACAGGTATTCTGCCTACTCCGGTAGCAGAGTTCCAAGATCTTCCAACTCTCAAGATATCCCGATCCAAACAGGGAAAATTACTGGTGTCTCAAACAGAAACCCTTGGGGGTGAGTTTGCTGATCTAAGAACTTATCTCAATCGACCAACTTCGGCGAAACGCAAGCAGCCAATGCCGAAGACTAATCAGTATCAGAGACAAACTTTCAGGGTCAAAAATCCTGACACTTATGCTAATGAAGTGAGCACTTCCCTGTACACTCAAGAGACAAAACATTTGAAGAATCGGAACCATGTTCCAAATGTTATCAAAGAACATATCCCTTGAACTTCTTCTCGTCCCGATATCTGAGAACATCTCAAACAAAAGTGGGACAACATCTCAACATCTACAGTACAACCACCTGATCATCATTGTAACCACAAGGTTATCATCCAGTGTTGTTGCCAGACAACAAGACGATCTGTCTTCGATCGTCTTAACTTTACAACTTCTGAACCTATGTCAGAAGATGAAGACAAAGTTTTGTACGCTTCCGTCAACATGACTTCCAGAGACACTGGGGTAGGAAGTGCTCTAAGCACGGCAAGCCTCGCCGTCCTAGCCAGCAGTATTTGGATCTACTCCAAGAATCTTCTGAAAGAGTATTCCAACATACCAGATCCCGCAGCCGAGACACAATCGGTCAAAGGAATCTGCAAGATCCTTCCGGTCATCTTCCTTCTTCTCAGTCAGGAGATGATTCTTTCTCCGACTATGATGCATACAGCGAAAGTTCGGAACAGACGGTGTCCTCCACTGTACCTAGAGAAGTGACAGCTTATGTTGTCACTGAAGATCCTGATGCTTCCAGTTCAGCCAGTCAAGAACAAAGAATAGCTGCGCTAGAAGACAAGCTGAAGACAATGGCCGAAATGGTTGCAAGTATGCATTCCATCATCATGGCACAATATACCACACAACCGACTGTACCTGCTGTAAGTTCGAAAATCATAGCATCATCGATACCTGTCAATGCAGGGCTGGGGGTAGTATCTCCTCAAGTACCTCTTATACAAGTTCAACCTGCACCCAGTCAATCAGGTGCTGGGGATGGTGCTTATCATGCTGTTTCTCCTTCTATCACTCAAACTCCACCTGTTCCTTCTTCTTCATCAGAAGACGCTAATGAAGCTGTCAAACTCCTGCGCACTCAGTTCGAGGCATTCAAAGAGAAAGACAACTTGTAGAGGTTGGAGATCAAGCAACCTTACCCAGTTGAATGGAAGGAAGTCCCATTTCCTCCTAAGTACAAAATCCCAACAATCTCGTTGTTTCATGGCAGCACTTCTTCCAGTCAGTTCATTAATCACTTCGAGGTAATGACTGTCCAACTTCAACCAAATGACGCTCTTCTTACCAGAGTATTCGTTGGTTGTTTAGCTGGCGTAGCATACGATTGGTATAGAAGCTTGCCCGATGGTTGTATCACCTCTTTCTCAGACCTCAAACAAATCTTCTTAGAACGATTTTATGAAGGGATCAATGATATGACCATGTCAGCCCTTAATAAAATCAAACAAAAACACAATAAAACTGTTGAAAGTTTCATTGAAAGATTCTGCCAAGAAGCCTTAAAGATGCCTCCAGGGACTCCGGCCGCTGTCACTATAGACACCTGTAAGGCAAATCTTTTGCCTATCATCAGCATGTGGACAGGGTCAACTCAGTTCCAAGATTGGCCATCCTTCATTGTCAACGCTAAAGTAGCTGAAGTTAGCGCTGACAAGTTCAAGCAGCTGGGGGTACAAATGTCAAACCTCGATCGGGATGAACACCAGACATCAGGTGGAGGAAATTGCCAGAATAATCGCAAGAACAAGGAGACATTGAACATCAATTTGAAGAGTAAAGAATCTCTAGCGGTCAACGTAGCTCCACCTACGTCCACTTCGACTCCTTCTGCCCCTCCACCAAGGGAACCTCGTCCTAATGTAGAGTACTCCTTTGACGAGAATGACACCGCGAGCATCTTTGATTGCTTAATCAAAAACAATAAGGTCCAACTCCCAGACCCAAAGAAGCCTGATGTAGTTGGTAAGACTGATCATCCTAAATATTGTGTCTACCACAGGTTCATTGGGCACCCTACTCGAGCATGCTACGTACTCAAAGGCAAAATACAAGAGCTGGTCAATGCTAGTGTTGTCACTTTACAACAAGACGAGAAGACTGTGACTGCAAATATAGTTTCAGTTCAATTCGATGACTTCCCTCCGCAGATGGTGCAGCATGGCGTCATCCCTATCCCCAAAGCTACTCTTGAGATCGAGAATGTCCCTCCTTCTCACAGTGAAGGTCTCGTTCCCTTGTCTCTTGACAATGGCGAGATTATATGGATTTACCCTGATCTTGCTTTAGAGTTTAAACTTCCCTCTTCATCCAAGAAGAAAGACCGCTCCAAGGGCAAGACAAAGACTTGTAACATGGTGTCTTTTGACCCTATAGTTGACGAGGAAATCCTTTTGGGCACCAGATCAGGGAAAGCCTATCTAAAGGATTACCCCGAAGCTCAAGAGAATCTTGTCTCTTCTTCTGAGCCTGCTCCAGTGCAGCCTGTTTCCACTGAGGATATTTCTTCTGTACCCTCACCGGTTGTGGTACCCGTTCCTCCCAAGCCAACGGTCGCTGACAAAGGTAAACAGCAAGTCCGCTTTGACAAACCTTTGAAGAAGTCATCTCCTTTCGGACTTGAAAAGCCTTACAACTTTGATATCCTGGCTCAATTAGCTAATACACCTGCCAGGCTGTCCATCTTCGAGCTCTTGCGTCTTTCCAAAGAGACTCGAGAAACTTTAAGTGAGGCTCTCATGCAAGCTGAAACTTGTCTAGCCCTTTTGAAAAAACCTAAAGCAGAGCCAGTTTCTTGCCTACATTGTCATAGTGTGTTAGAGTTAATTTCAAACATAACTTGCACACAAGATGACATGCTGATGGAAGACAATAGACACGACTGTCCTCTCTACTATACAAGATATGTCGATTCGATGAAAGTCAATCGTATTCTGATAGATACAGGGTCTACTCTTAGCATCATGCCGAAGACAATGTTGGATGCGCTAAAGATTCCAGTGCATAGTCTTTCCAGTACAATCACCACCATTCTTGGGTTCAACCAGGGAAGGAGTGAGCCTTTGGGCAAGATTCGCCTAAAACTCCAAATAGGTAATCTTCGCATAAAAGTGACCTTCTACATCATTAACAATCATGGTTGTTCTTATAATGCCTTGTTGGGAAGACCATTTCTGCATGAGCACAACATTGTTCCTTCAACTCTCCATCAATGTTTTAAATATGTTGATGATAATGGAGAGATGCAAAAGGAGGTTGCTGATCTCTATCCTTTCAAAGGCGTCGAATCATACTGCAACGATGCTCATATGTATAAGGATAAATTCATGAAGGTGGTGCTGTCTCTGGATACTGAAGAAGAGCAAGAAGCAGTGCCTAATGACACTCTCATCATTTCTGTTAAAGAGCGTGTATCTCGTCCTCAATCCTCCAAGCCACTGTTTTCCATAAATAAATTCACTTTATTTATTTTGTATCTGAGAAAATTACAACTGTAGGAATCTAATCTAGAAGACGATTACTTTATCCGTTGGACGATGCGATGAAGAAAACTCAATCTTTGAAGAACTTGGACAACAACTGGACAATCTCTCTGTTCTCTCTGAAATTGACTGTAGTCTCTGATGAAGATGAAAAAAACTCTTTTTTATAGAGTTCAGGATAACTGTCCTTAAGCATACGCTCAGGTAGTTACTTGACGTGTGCACAACTGCAGGGACGCGTGGCTAATTCTGATGGAGACACATTAGCGTGCGGTTGAAAGTAGTGGAGCATGTTCAGGAGAGATTGATGGCATGGATGCCACGTTGCATAACTTCTAGAGAAGTGGATAACTGGGTACAGGACACGTGAGAACGTGTGTTGACTGTAATCCTGGATATGGTTGCTGTAATACGCTGACTTGGATGATGTAGAAACAAAATAAAGCTGATACGCTTACTGGAGAAGAAAGGAGTCGTACGCTCACTTGATGAGGAAGGAGTCGTATAGACTTCATACGCTCACTGGAGAAGGAAGGAGTCGTATAGACTTCATACACTCACTGAAGAAGGAAGGAGTCGTATAGACTTCATACGCTCACTGAAGAAGGAAGGAGTCATATAGACTTCATACGCTCACTGAAGAAATGGCCACGTGGCCATCATCAATCTTCTCTGATACGCCATATCTTCTAATAACTGTCAAAAGATTTTCTCAAGCGTCGTGACTGCAGATATGACGGCTGACAGACTGTCAAAACTGACAGTAATAATAACTTTGCATTAATGATCTGCTGAGCTGTCCTCGTAAAAGACAAAACCACTCTTCGAAAACCTATACGACGGCTAGTCTCCATTGGACAGCTGTCTTTGTACGAAAGACGACGTGTCAGATTCATCCTTTATTAAATATATACCGTACTGTCATCCCAGAAAATAATAAAATATTCACTAAGCGTATGGCCTGTAGATGAGCGTATGGCCTTGACTGAGCATATGACTTTGAGCGTATGGCTTGGACTGAGTCTTATGTCAGCGTGTCATAATTTTCACACCCTACAAGACCCCATTCAAAGTTTTCGAACTTTATGAGTTTCAAAAGTTCGAAATTACTTTGAACTTTAAAGTGAGAATAAGTCCTGACACGCTGGCATGAGTCTGTTATCTTCCTCAATATCAGTGCAAATCTTTAGGGATTTTGTTTTAGAGAATATCCGCCGTTTCGAACTTCTTTCTTTCTTCTATAAATAGGTCTCCCAAAACCTATTTTATTTCTTTACCAGAGCATTTGCCTTCGAGAGAGAAAAGAGCTTTCAGAAACTCAAGATCTTTTCTTCTTCTCTCTTCTTCTTCATCTTCAATGATTTGTATTTGTGGATGAATTGTGGACATGATAGATAATAAAATCATCTTTTCTGTTTTAGAGTATGTAATTTATCAGAGGTATTATGGACGTGATAATATGTATGAACTCAAAAGAAAATAGATTGATTACTATGCAGAGGTCAAAAATGACAAATGAGTAGATAGATTCGGAATTGATTCAGAGGTTATGAAAGCATGATAAATAACGAATCCCTACTTGATAAATTGATAGAAGATTATGAACGGATGAACCGTTTAGGAAATGATGAACGGATGAACCGTCGAGTGAATGTAATAAATGAACGGATGAACCGTCAAGTATTAATGAACATGTGAAACGTCGGATGAATGTAAGAAATGAATGGATGAAATGAATATCGGGAAAGAATACGTCCCTTCGATCTTTGTAACCATATGCCTATAAATAGAGCATATATTTGAGTAGAAGGATCATACATCATCCTCTTTTATCCACAATGTCTTCTGAAAAGAATACAAAGAAGACTGAAATCGTCTCTGAAGTTACTGAAGGTGCTAAAGAGCATCTACCTCCGCAGAAGAAGGAAATGGGCGAAAGCTCATCTACTCCCAAGCCGCCAAAGATATCCTCGACTTCCTGGTCGAACCAGGAGAAACCGAAGAAGAAGAAGCAATGAGGCTGGCTGTCTGTCAGTTCTTGGTGCGGTCAGGAAAAGATGTATTAAATTCTTTTGTTGATTATGTATGTGGCCCTCGTCCCAAGTATGAGAGGGATGACAGTGATCTTCCATGATGATGTACTCTTTTTCTTGAAGAATTTGGTCAAAATAAACTCTGTTTAAGGAAACTTTGTTTACGATGTATCCTTCCCACTTTATATCAATTTTGCCTTTATTTACTGATCTTTAGACTCAGAAATCAAAAAGACTAAATATTTGAGATAGAAAATTCAGAGGTAATATGGACATGATTTTCTATTCAAGATCTTTATTAAAACCCCTGGGATCTAATAAGACGAAATATCAAATTCTCTGGGAAGATGATACATGGTGGAATAATAATTTCCTCTGGGGATAACGATATCGAAATAACTTTTGTAAAGAAGGATTTTATATTTGCTGGGGAATGATGAAAATATTATACATAATATTTCTTTAAGAATTTGCCATTGATAGGCATCATCATGACTTTCCCATCCATAGAGGCAAGCTGGTATGCTCCGTTAGAGAAGACTTTGTTCACTACGAATGGGCCTTCCCATTTCGCATCAAATTTGCCTTTGCTCATATGTGTCATGGTCATAGGACGTCTGACAGTAAGGACCAGTTCTCCCTTCTGATATGCTCTGACTTTGACTTTCTGGTTAAAAGCTTTGGAGATTCGGGCCTGATACAGCTCGATATTTTGTTGAGCATACAATCGTTTTTCATCTAGAGCTTCCAACTCTTGAAGTCGAAGACGATCATTGTTTTCTGTTGTCAGTTCATTGGAGATTGCAATTCTCAGAGAAGGAATCTGGATCTCAAGGGGAAGAACAGCTTCACACCCATATACTAAAGAGAAAGGTGTACATCCAGTCGCATTGCGAACTGTGGTGCGGTAGGCCCATAAACATTCACCAAGCTTCTCGCTCCAGTTGCGTTTGTTGGAAGAAACGAACTTTTTCAAGAGTTTGATGATTGTTTTATTGAAAGCTTCTGCCAATCCATTGGCTGCTGGATTATATGCTGTAGAAGCTAAATTATTAATTCGATGATTGTCGCAGAATCGAGTAAATTTCTGACTGACGAACTGCGGTCCGTTATCATGGATAATACGCCGAGGAACACCAAATCGATAGATAACATGATGTTTGACGAAGTTGATAACATTAGAAGTTTTAACTTCAGATAACGGGATTGCTTCAGCCCTATTTGGAAAAGTAATCGGTTATTGCTAGAATAAACCGATGTCCTCTTGATGATGGTGGGTTGATGGAACCAATGACGTCCATGACCCCAAGCTTCAAAGGGCCATGATGCCGCTGTTGGATGTAAGAACTCTGACGGTTGATGAATAAAGTCTGCATAATTTGACAGGCTTTACATTTCCGAGCATATTGAATAGCGTCAGCCACCATCGTGGGCCAATAATAACCCATACGTCGGATACGATCTTGAAGTTTAGGACCTAGTTGATGAGCTCCGCAAACACCATCATGTGCTTCACGAATTATCTGTTGTGTTTCTTCACCGGCAATGCATCGGAGGAGAAGACCGTCGTAAGACCGACGATATAATGTTTTAGTCGTATGATTATAATAGAATCTGAGAGATCGACGTCGAATAGACGCTGCTTCACTCGGATTATCAGGAAGTATATCATACAAAATAAAGTCTAGAAACGGGCGTCTCCAGTCTTCAATTATGGCTTCTGTTTTATTAGAAAAGACATATTCAATAGTAGAATCGGAAGAAGACGAGGATATTTTGTCAAACTTTAATCCAGCATCAAGGTTGAAAGAATCTTTGTCTGGTTTATATAGAAAAGCCAAAGCCAAATTATTCTCAACACAGAATAGTTCTCGGTTATAAACCACTATCACTTGCTGACGTCTGATTGGAATAGCTAATACAGCAGCAAGATTAGCTAAAGCATCAGCTTCTGTATTATAGGCTCGTCGAATATGTTCAATAAAGAAGTCTTCAAAAGATGAGGCTATAGAGAGTGCTGCTCGATGATAAGGTATCAAATCCTGATGACGAACTTCATACGTTCCTCTGATCTGATTGACAATAAGCTTGGAGTCTCCATAAACTTCCAAATATTGAATATCTAGATGTTTAGCAAGTTGAAGACCAATGAGTAATACATTGTATTCGGCTACATTGTTTGAACATGATTGATCTAGAGAATAAGCCCTCTGAATAGTTAGTCCTTCTGGGGATACAAGAACAATCCCAACTCCAGCGACAATATTGCCATTAGGACCTATTCTAGATGCTCCATCAAAGAATAGACGCCAGGTAGGAACTTCTTCAGAAATCAGATTTGAATCCAAGACTTCATCAGGAATCTCATCATATAATATAGAATCTTCTAGAATTGCATGAGCAGCCAGAAAATCAGCAAGTGCCTGTCCTTTAACTGACTTCTGAGGAATATAATGCATATCGTATTGAGCTAACAAGATTCCCCAATTAGCTAGTCTGGAGTTGAGAATACCAGGTTTTCTTCATCATAATCCTGAGAGGATTCACTCTGGAAATGACATAAATCGTTTGACCGATAATATAATGTCGCGTTTTCTGAACAGCAAACATTAATGCTAAGCATTCTTTCTCGATTGGAGAATAACGCGGTTCAGCACCCGTCATTGTGCGACTGAGATAATAAATAGCCTGTTCATGGCCATCTTTATTTTTCTGGGCAAGTAATGCACCAAGAGAATGATCCATGGCTCGAACATATAGAAGGAATGGTATCCCCGAGACGGGAGGTACCAAAACTGGAGGGTTCATGAGATACTGTTTAATATCGTCAAATGCTTTTTGACATTCTTCGTTCCAGACGAAAGATACACCTTTCTTCAGAAGTTTGTTGAATGGTCTGCAGCGTCCTGATAAGTTGGAAATAAATCTCCTGATATAAGCAATTCTTCCTTGAAATCCTCGTAGCTCTTTTAAGGATGCGTGAAGGACGCATCTCTTGAATGGCTTTGATCTTCTCGGGATCCACGTGTATACCTTTAGCGGTAATGACGAAGCCGAGAAATTTACCACTAGAGACGCCCAGGAAGGACTTAGTAGTGTTCATTTTAAGTTGATGCTGACGCATTAAATCAAAGATAGTCTTCAAATCTTCGATATGATCCTCCTTTCGTCGACTTTTGACTGCAATATCATCAACATAGTATTCGATTATTTTTCGGAGATGTTCGCGAAATATAGTGCTCATTGCTCGCTGATATGTTGCTCCTGCATTCTTGAGACCAAACGGCATCACTGTATAACAGTATGTACCGATCGGCGTTCTGAAGAAAGTGTGTTTTTTATCATCTGGAAACATTTTGATCTGGTTGTATCCCGAATACCCATCCATAAATGACATTCGTTCGAAACCACATGTATTGTCGATCATGACATCAGTAATTGGAAGAGGAAACTCGTCTTTAGGACAAGCCGCATTGAGATCGCGAAAGTCTATACAGACCCGAATCTTGCCAGTCTTTTTAAGGACAGGAACGATGTTAGCCACCCATTCAGGATGTTGTTCCTCTCGAATAAATCTAGAAGCCATAAGCTTGTTGACTTCAGCTTCAATTGCATCCATAATGTCTGGACGAAATCGTCGCTGTTGTTGTTTGACCAGGTTTAGCATTTACATGATATTGAGTTTGTGCATTACAATCTTCGGATCTAGTCCTGGCATATCTTCATAACTCCAGGCAAAGACATCGATATAATCACGAATAAGCTTGATCATGTCATGCTTATCTGTTTCTGAAAGACTTTCACTGATGAATATTGGTTTAGGAGAACCTTCTTCACCAACATCAATTTGGATCAGTTTATCTTCGGTAGGAGGTTCTCTCTGCTCGAACCTAATTCCCATTGATTATCTAATCTTTGAGCCCATTGTTCCGATTCAGGTAATATTTCAAAATCATCCTCATCTTCATTATTTTCCTGCGGGCCATCAACAGAGACCATATTGATGGACAAAATAGAACGATGAAGATCGCCAATACTCGTGTCAGAATCCCAAGAGAGAGAATCAGAAGACTCAGATCGTTTGTCTTCATCGGACTTTGAATCTTCATGGACTACGTTGATAAAGGAAGTAGGAGCAATGTAACCTAAACCACATTTTGTCCTTCCGTATTTCAATGGAGGAATTCGAACAGGCATTCTTCTTCATTTTCCATTATTGAGACTGGTTCTAAAGTCATAACCCATATTCTTGATGATATTTTTGGATTGTTGACTGTAGCGACGCAGTTGTAACCTTCCAGTATCATCGTTTATGTCATCTTCTTCCAAGTTAGGAGGATTCTGGGGTCCTTTATAAAAGAAGATCGGATTGTATGACCCAGCATTCTATGATATAGACAGTATTTTGGATGATCTGTCTTATTGGCTTCATCTGGCTTTTTAATTTCTGGCAATTGAATCTTATTACCTTTGAGTAAGCATTCAAAGATACCCTGAACATCATCATCGTCGAAAGAATATTCTTCCTTCGGCCGAGGAGATCTCTGTTGTTGATTTGTTGGAGCTGGAGTAGCTTGGGTAGTCTTTACCTCTTGACTACTGTTTTGGAGATTGACTTCAAGAGCTTGTTTCCCTTTGCGATTGTTGGGTCGAGTACTATTGCTAGCGCTCTGATTTGATTCCTTATGAGCCATTTGTACCCCCAGACCCTTGAAGGTCTCAGTACTGACTTCAGCAGCCTTGGCACTGACAATGAAAGAAGGCCAATCTTGGAACTGAGTGGACCCTGTCCACATGCTGATAATTGGTAAAAGATTCGACTTGCAAGTGTCGATGGTAACAGCATCGGGAGTTCCGAGAGGCATTTTGAGGGCTTCTCTTCTGAATCTTTTAATGAAGTCCTCAGTGGTTTCATTATTTTTCTGTTTAATTCTTATGAGGGCTGACATGGTCATGTCGTTGAGCCCTTCATAGAATCGTTCAAGAAACATTTGCTTGAAACCGGCAAATGAGGTAATGCACCCATCAGGGAGACTTCTATACCATTCATAAGTCGTTCCTTTGAGACATCCAATGAACACCCGAATAAGGAGGGCATCACTTGGTTGCAGTTGATCAGTCATTACTTCAAAATGATTAATGAACTGACTTGGGGAGGTTGTCCCATCGTAGAAAGAGATGGTCGGAGGTTTGTATTTTGGTGGATACGATACCTGCTTCCATTCTATCGGGTACGGTTGCTTGATACCTAACCTTTGCAAACCATCCTTCTGTTTGAATGCCTCGAATAGTGTTCGGAGATTCTTTAACTCTTCAGAAACAATTCCAGAAGACTGGGGAGTTGTAACTTGTTGAGTGTGATTAGGAGGAGGGACTGCAGCATATGTACCACCCCCAGCTCCAGACTGACTTGGAGTGGGTTATTCAGGAACATTAGATTGTACCCCCGGAATAGTAGAGGGTTTCGGATTTGGAACAACAGGAGTATTTAATATAACTGGAGGAGCTATCTGTTGGACTTGCTGAGTTTAATGCTGAGCTTGCATAAGAGTGTGCATAGCATTCAACGTATCTGCCATAGCTCTCAACTGTTGTTCTAAGGAAGAAATTCTTTGTTCGTGAGCTTCGGTGCTAGTTGAAGGTTCATGATCGCCCTCTGCCATGTAAGTGGTAATCATTCGAGGAATAGATGATGAAACAGTCTGTTCTGAATCATCACTGTGTGAATCAGTATCTTTCCCAGGGCTTTTTACGGGAGTCAATACTGGAAAATTAGACTCTCCAAGGAAGTCTTCTGTGATCTCCGGATTACCACTTGGATGAGAAGAAGAAGAGGCTCTGGTCAAGGCTCCGGTCCTGGATCGGGTGCCGAGATAAACACCATCTTCAGAGTCTGATATAGCATCAGACCGTATGCTACCCCCAATATTTCTGGAGGTCATGTTGACAGAAGCATAAAGAGGTTCATCTTCTTCCAACATTGGTTCATACTGAATCCGTTCGAAAATAGATTATCTTTTTGGTGAACAACAACATTGAATTACAACTCGAGGTTGGAAGTTGCAACCATGCTTTTCATGGCAAATATGAGCAATATCATAGCCTGATGGAGTGTCAATTCTCTGTTTATTTTGCAAATATTCCTGGAGATCTGTAGGAACAGATTGGGAAGTATTTGAAGATAGTTTCTGTGTAGAAACTTGTCTTTTGTTCTTCTGTCTTCTTGGTTCCTGAGTGTATAAAGACTGATTAATTTGAGCCACATAGTTCTTGGCATATTCTGCATCAGGGTCTAATATACTTGTCTCAGTGGAACCGAGCCGATTCTGATTAATCTTGTTACGAAGATCCGTAGGAGATTTGACTTTGATATCAGTCTTGGATACTTGTAATTTGCCTTTCTCTGACCGAGAAATTTTGAGAGAAGGAAGATGAGTATTATTCCGACTAGGAGTCGGTAATAATCCATCTTTGGAGGAATTAACCAAAAGGCGTTTTCCATTGTTTGATCTAGTAAGAGTACTAGTCAAATTAACTCTAGAGGTAAAGACCTTAGGAGTAGAGGAGTTGACTAAAGAGTCTTTCTCCTTGGTTGGCACAAGATGTGCAAGTTGAGGGGGAATTATTTGTATGTTCTGTGGAAGAGAACCCCCAGCCTGATTTTGAGAAACAGTCAAAGGACTGTATTTGTTAGCATACGCTGACTTCAGTTTGGACTTCTGGTCATACGCTGCCTTTTTATTAGCATATGCTGGCTTTGGATTAGCGTACGCTGCTTGATGTTGGCTTTTGAATGCCATACGCTCAGAGTCATCAATGGCTAAAGAGCCGACTGCTGTCGTAAGAATAGAAGGAGAAAGGACCTTGACATGTCCAGAGATGGTTTTCCTTGTACACGCTGACTTGGTTAAAGAACCAACTTTGTCAATGTGACTAGGAGAAGCCACTGTTGCCGTGTTCCGAGAAGCCGAAGTGTGCTTCATGGAAGTTGAAGACGTGTTCTTGTCAGCATGAGAAGTGACGGAAGCGTCTCGGACTGCTGCAGAAGACTTAGGGACATAGACGGAGCGTCCCTTCTTCTTGGCAGCAGGAAGAGCGGAGGAAGCAGTGTGGCCCTCCTTCGCCTTGAGCATTTCTTCATAAGCCGATTAGTCGAATTGTACAACCATCGTCTTCTTCGTCAAACCGATCGACGAAGTATCGCATTGAGTTGTTGCTATCTCGTTGGAGGAGACAGCTTTCCCCAGCAGAGTCGCCAATTTGTTTTCCATAAATAAATTCACTTTATTTATTTTGTATCTGAGAAAATTACAACTGTAGGAATCTAATCTAGAAGACGATTACTTTATCCTTTGGACGATGCGATGAAGAAAACTCAATCTTTGAGGAACTTGGACAGCAACAGGGCAATCTCTCTATTCTCTCTGAAATTGACTGTAGTCTCTGATGAAGATGAAGAAACTCTTTTTTATAGAGTTCAGGATAACTGTCCTTAAGCATACGCTCAGGTAGTTACTTGACGTGTGCATAACAGCAGGGACGCGTGGCTAATTCTGATGGAGACACATTAGCGTGCGGTTGAAAGTAGTGGAGCATGTTCAGGAGAGATTGATGGCCTGGATGCCACGTTGTATAACTTCTAGAGAAGTGGATAACTGGTACAGGACACGTGAGAACGTGTGTTGACTGTAATCCTGGATATGGTTGCTGTAATACGCTGCCTCGTTGAAGGAGAGTTATACGCTGACTTAGATGATGTAGAAAAAATAAAGCTGATACGCTTACTGGAGAAGAAAGGAGTCATACGCTCACTTGATGAGGAAGGAGTCGTATAGACTTCATACGCTCACTGAAGAAGGAAGGAGTCGTATAGACTTCATACGCTCACTGAAGAAGGAAGGAGTCGTATAGACTTCATACGCTCAATGAAGAAGAAAGGAGTCGTATAGACTTCATACGCTCACTGAAGAAATGGCCACGTGGCCATCATCAATCTTCTCTGATACGCCATATCTTCAAATAACTGTCAAAAGATTTTCTCGAGCGTCGTGACTGCAGATATGACGGCTGACAGACTGTCAAAACTGACAGTAATGATGGCTTTGCATTAATGAGACATGCTGAGCTGTCCTCGCAAAAGACAAAACCGGCTCTTTGAAAACTTATACGACAGCTAGTCTCCATTGGACAGCTATCCTTGCACGAAAGACGACGTGTCAGATTCATCCTTTATTAAATATATGTCGTACTATCATCCCAGAAAATAATAAAATATTCACTGAGCGTATGGCCTGTAGATGAGCGTATGGCCTTGAGCGTAAGGATTAAAATGATAGCGTGTCATAATTTTCCACATCCTACAGCCACTGGCTATTCACTTGCCAGTCCAGAAGGAATCAATTGATGATGATCAAAGGGAGCTCACCTCTTCTGAGCCACTTGTTATCGACTTACGTCGTAACAAGGATAAAAAGTAGCTCATTTTTTCTGAGCCATTTGTTATAGATTTAACTCATAACAAGGATAAAAGGGATCTCACCTCCTCTGAGCCGCTTGTTATCGACCTCCGTCATAACAAGACCAATCCTCCTCCATGTTCTTCTTCTCCCCCTCTTGTAATCAATCTGACTAAGCCTGCTAAGGCTAAGGGTCCTGTTGTAAATACAAATGTACAGATCAATGAAAAAGCATCTACTTTCCAGTATACTGATGTCATTTATCATACTAAATGCTATTTGGATATGTTAGATAGCTATCAGTCATTTACAATGGGGGTTGTACAGTCTCTTCAAACAGAAGTCTCACTGGAACATCCAAAAGATTCATATCGTATTGTTCCCGCTCGAAAGAAAGGCGAGACTCCAATACTTTTTAGTAAAGGACCGAAACAACAATTCAGTTATACGGATGATAGCAAAAGTAACGTGTAACGCTCCAGTCCCAAAATACGTAGGACTAGGAACGTAGACATGCCAGCTGTATTCATACAAAGTATACTCCAATATATGGAAGCCTCGTATAAATACATAAGTTGTAAAATGCAGTAGAACCATAACTAATCTCATACACGCAAAATAAATGAATAAAAGACATCATATAAAGATAATGAAATGTCTTGATACAATATGTTGGGCGGAGACAAATCTACTACCAACAAGTGAAAGGAAAATACATGAGTAAAGAAATAAACTTAGCGAGCGAAGCGAAGACGATCCAAATGCAATCATCCTCGAAGAAATAGCGAAGATCACGGCTAGTGCTAGAACACTTGCGAAAGACAATAGCCTACACCTGGGGAGATAACCAGGTCCTCAGAGGGACGTAACAAGACACATAATATCATGCCATATAAATTGAATAAATATTGCTCAAATAAATAAGTAAATCAAATTATAACATGGTCCAATACGCACCTACTGAACGAGCGTACCATCCCCCCAACCAAACAAGGACAGGAGATGGTAAACTAATTCACGGTGACGTATCTTTCCATGCTATGAATCCAATATGGTATCCGGACCCCAACAAGGTTCAATACCTTCTCATCGAAGTAGTAAGTCATACCTATAACCAAACAAGGACAAGATGTGACGAACTAATCTGCGACAAGTTATTGTTCCAAGCTACGGTCAGATACAAGTACCCAAACCAAATGTACTCGTACCTAACAGATAAAGGTGCCTAACCAATCTAAGTGAAATGTTGTTAAGAACAATCCTTCCTACGCATGGGCCCTGGCTAAATAGGATCGGCGTAGTCCTCCTTGTGCACCAGAGGCCCCATCAGTAAGAGCATGACGTTCCGCAGAATCGTCAGTGGCCGTCAGTAATCATGGGTCATCAACCCCGTATCTCCAGCGGAGAGTCCGGGTCACAAGGGAAGTGCATCGAAGCCCATACGCTAAGGAATTGTCCTCTCCGCCCAATGCCAACTGTGTTGTATCCACAACACAAACCACTATAACCGCTAAGTCAAACTAGCATGAAACCTCTATTAGCGGTTATTCCTATCGCACGGCTTGTACGTACTGGTGGCCAGCCAATCACGCACTTCCGTGTCCTACATGTGACACACAACTTCGTGTTATAACGTGTCAAGGCCAATGAATGCAACACACAAGGTGGTCCCTTAAATCTAGGTTTAATTTGTAAGAAAAATAATACACAGCAGGAAATATAAATGAACAGTAAGTTCTAACAGGTTATGCCATGTATCATAGTTTATTTTGCATAAAGAAAATAAATAATGCATAAAATATGAGCTAAAATAATTAAACAGCAAATGGCAAGGTGTCTTACCTGATAGGGCGCCTGGTGTGCTGCGATGATCAATGTGGCACGATCTGCAATTTCGGTGCAACAACTACACAAGGGGACCTCTGTTGATGGCACGGACAGTTCCATTGGGTCCAGAAGGGTCAATTTAGTTAGGGACGATATAAGCTCGAGATTTGGAAGAAGATAAGAAACGAACGATTAATCATGGTTAAGATTATATAATCGAGAAAAATTTATAGAAATAAATATATATAACTATTTTTGAAAATATAACTATATTTCTATTAGTAAAACGGTTTTAGATAAATACTTAAAAGTCATAAAAATTACCTTTATATCAAAACTATAACTTGCTTTTAGAAAATATTACAACCATATTTAATACCATAAAATATATAATAATTAAAAGCTCAAATCCGATTTGGAATTACATGTAGGGCCAAGCCCAATACTATATATATAGTTGGAAAAATAATATTAGATAAATCTCAAAGTAATAACTTTAATAAAAATAGTATAATAATAAGTAAAAATACTAATGTCAATAATAGTAGTTATAAACTAAATATTGTATTATTGATAACAGTGTAACTAATATTACTAATAATAATATACATAAAAATAATATAAATCATTTATACACTATATTCTGTATATAAAAAAACTAATAGTAAGAAGAATAAAATAACATATTAATAATGATAATAATAGTATTAATAATATATACCGTAATCGTAACAAACAGTATTAATCTCTTATACTATTTTAATGAGAAACATAAAATAATAATAGTTATTATAATTATAATAATAGTGAACCCCAACCACTCTGTTCTCGTTAGTGAGAAAATATCAGAGAATTTTTGCGTAGCTGAGAGGAGCAAAGGAAAAGGGAAGAAATGGGGGCGGAAGAGAAGAATAAGGAGAGGAGAGAGAGTGAGGCGAGCGTGGGCGCGAGGGAGAGAGGAGTTCGACGGAGGAAAGTCGAGGAGCGGTGGGGGTCGTGGTCGTTGGGCTTCGACTAGACGCGGCGGCGCTGAAGGGGGCAATCGCACACGACGCTGGGCGCTAGGTGGCTGCGCGGTTCGCCGGCGGTGGCGAGGACGCGGTGGCTAGGAAAGGGGGTTTCCGGCGAGGTGAGGAAGAGGGGAAGCAGAACGGTCCAGCGGGGAACGGTGGGGCTGCGGGCGGAAATCTAGACGACGGCAGCGGTCGGAGCTCGCCGCGTCGGCGACGAGGGTCGGGGTAGTGCGCGAGGGCGGCGAAGGGTTTTTCGGCCCTAGGCTTATCAGCGGGAGGAGACGCGACGGTCAGGGCTTCGGCGGCGGTGAGGCGTCGGCCTGCCGGCGATGGCGCTGCGCCGAAGGGCTGTCGCGCACGGAGGGCGGCTCGGCGAGGACAACGGCTAGGGGCTTTCTGGCGACGGCGGATGGCAGAGGTAAGGGGGGGAGGTGGTGTTTGTTGGTTTGTAATTTGTTGTTGGGTTTTTTGGCTTCGTTTTCTGTTTGGGCACGGCCGGTGATGGCCGGGGTGGCGGTGGTGTTTGGCCGAGGTGGCTGAGTTCTGGTGTGTCGGGTCTGGATGTTTGGGTGGTCGTGGTTGTAACGGTGGTGGTGACGGGAGGGTTGTGTGTTGACGGTGATGGCTACGACTGTGTGGGCTGGGAGTTGGCCGGAGTGGCCGGGACAAGTGAAGACGGCGGCGGTGGTCGTTGATGGCAGGAGACGTCGAGGCTGGGCCGGGCGCCAGGGTGTGATGGTGTTGGTGATAATGACGGTGGCGGGGTTGGGTTAGGTTAGGGATTAAGGTTAGAATTTGGGATGCGTCGTATCGGGGGTGTCCGACACGACAAGGTTGGGTGTCTGGGAATGTCGGACACGGAGAGGATCTATGTATTTGTAACAGAAAAATTTAGTGGATGGGACGGGGAACACCGACACGAGGCACGCACCATTGGGTTGTGGAATTTTGTGGATGAATAATGTGGATGATAAAATATTGGAGGAGTACCTGCCTATTTATAGGATGTGGGAATTCCCAATTGGATAGGAACTAGGAATAGTTTAAACCCAAAAATAGATAATCCGTAATTTAATTTAAAATCAAATCAAATCCAAGCCAAATCCAATTAAATCTAATTTAATTTTCCTTGGTTTAAAATCAAATCAATAAATCAAATTTTAATTATTTAACTGTTTAAATAAATACATAGATTCAAATGAAGATTTAAATTTTCACAATAAATTCAAAATATGCTTTCCAAAAATACTAATAATATTAATTTCAAAAATTGCATTTTATTTAAAATAAACTAATAAATATTTATGAGCTATATGTATGCACAAATATTCTTTACATAAATATACTTTCTAATATACCATTTTATGGGAAAATACTTTATAATTATAACTGCATAAATAAAAGGCTTTTCATAATTAAAACCATAAACTTGAAATGATAGCTAGAAATAATTATTACATATATTATTTTGAAATCATAAAAATAGAAAAAATATGTTTTTCTAAAAATATGTATGCTCCCACATATTCGCATTCGTCCAGAAAATTCGAAAAAGAAATAAAAGTCATGCGCGACGTATAATATGACTATGCAACGTGTATTACAAAAATTTTAAATCAATACTAAATTTAATAATAAAAAAATAAAAAAAAATAGTAGAAATTTAGGGGTTTTACATCCTACCCAACTTAAAAGAATTTCGTCCTCGAAATTAAGAATTAGGAGGGGGTGAGAAGGCACAACGGTAGATAGGAGGGTTTAAGAAAGTTTATATGGTCGTAGTCTAGGTTGAGGGTATGATTAAGAGACGATTGTAATCACTTCTTAAATTCAAGTGATTAGAAAGTCAAGATTGTGGATTTATGGTCGAGGGAAAGGACGAGTAGTTAAGACAAAGATATAGGCACATTGAGTGTTAATGGTCACAAGAGATAGGATAGCTAGGGGAACTTCAAGTACAGCGCATTCGTCCTTCTTAAATAGGTGAAGGCGAAAGCAATCTAGAGTTCGAAGGAGGCGTTATTGAATACGAAATACGTGATTCAATGACGATCAAATAATTTCAAAGGAATTGTCAAGGCAGTCATGGATGAGATTGTAAGAGCCAAGTTTAATTATGTCCCCATCCACGTAGAGTAATAGACAAAAGCGAACCAAGGTGCACTCGGTTGATCAGACCATCATGCACCGGTTCTTAGTAGACAGTACGTTAGTGGATGCATCGAATAACATATGTCATGAACAAGCTTGATAAAGAATTGAGCTTGCAAAAACTAGGCTACTTTAGCATCATTGGTCAAAACGGTAAATATATAGGTACGAGAGATTAAGATTGAAAGAAGGTAGAATGATTCTAAGTCATACAGTCATCCTATAGTCTTCTTGTCCAAGTCCTTGGTTGGCTAGACGGGTTAGGTCCTCTAGATTCTAGGATCTAAATAAGCTTGCTAATATAGGTTACTAGGTCAAAGGGGTTGCTAGTTTATAAGGTATTCTGCCCAACTTAAAGAATTAAACTAATGGTGTTTTGGGACAATTAACTAGTAGGGTCAATCTCTAGCAAGCACGAAGGGAAGATAAGAATAGGGATGGAAGGAAGCAAGCAAGATGCAATTGATGAGTCAAACGGTAGATAAAATCAAGGAAAGAGGTCAAGTATGTGGATGAGATCCTAGACTTCTAATCCTATAGGCAGGCTTGCTTGGTACGGTAAAGTAACCAAACAATTTATCTTGAACTGCATGGGCCACCACAAAAACATGTAACGCCCCAGTCCCAAAATACGTAGGACTAGGAACGTAGACATGCCAGCTGTATTCATACGAAGTATACTCCAATATATGGAAGCCTCGTATAAATACATAAGCTGTAAAATGCAGTAGAACCATAACTAATCTCATCCACGCAAAATAAATGAATAAAAGATATCATATAAAGATAATAAAATGTCTTGATACAATATGTTGGGCGGAGACAAATCCACTACCAACAAGTGAAAGGAAAATACATGAGTAAAGAAATAAATTTATCGAGCGAAGCGAAGACGATCCAAATGCAATCATCCTCGAAGAAACAGCAAAGATCACGGCTAGTGCTAGAAAACCTGCGAAAGACAATAGCACACACCTGGGGAGATAACCAGGTCCTCAGAGGGACGTAACAAGACACATAATATTATGCCATATAAACTGAATAAATATTGCTCAAATAAATAAGTAAATCGAATTATAACATGGTCTAATACGCACCTACTGAACGAGCGTACCATCCCCCCAACCAAACAAGGACAGGAGATGGTAAACTAATTCACGATGACGTATCTTTCCATGCTATGAATCCAATATGGTATCCGGACCCCACCAAGGTTCAATACCTTCTCATCGAAGTAGTAAGTCACACCTACAACCAAACAAGGACAAGATGTGACGAACTAATCTGCGACAAGTTATTGTTCCAAGCCACGGTCAGATACAAGTACCCAAACCAAAAGTACTTGTACCTAACGGATAAAGGTGCCGAACCAATCTAAGTGAAATGTTGTTAAGAACAATCCTTCCTACGTATGGGCCCTGGCTAAATAGGATCGGCGTAGTCCCCCTTGGGCACCAGAGGCCCCATCAGTAAGAGCATGACGTTCCGCAGAATCGTCAGTGGCCGTCAGTAATCATGGGTCATCAACCCCGTATCTCCAGTGGAGAGTCAGGGTTACAAGGGAAGTGCATCGAAGCCCATACGCTAAGGAATTGTCCTCCCCGCCCAATGCCTACTGTGTTGTATCTACAACACAAACAACTATAACCGCTAAGTCAAACTAGCATGAAACCTCTATTAGCGGTTATTCCTATCGCACGGCTTGTACGTACTGTTGGCCAGCCAATCACGCACTTCCGTGTCCTACATGTGACACACAATTTCGTGTTACAACGTGTCAAGGCCAATGAATGCAACACACAAGGTGGTCCCTTAAATCTAGGTTTAATTTATAAAAAAAATAATACACAACAGGAAATATAAATGAACAGTAAGTTCTAACAGTTATGCCGTGTATCACAGTTTATTTTGTATAAAGAAAATAAATAATGCATGAAATATGAGCTAAAATAATTAAACAGCAAATGGCAAGGTGTCTTGCTTGATAGGGCGCCTGGTGTGCTGCGATGATCAATGTGGCACGATCTACAATTTCGGTGCAACAACTACACAAGGGGACCTCTGTTGATGGCACGGACAGTTCCATTGGGTCCAAAAGGGACAATTTAGTTAGGGACGATATAAGCTTGAGATTTGGAAGAAAATAAGAAACGAACGATTGATCATGGTTAAGATTATATAATCGAGGAAAATTTATAGAAATAAATATATATAACTATTTTTGAAAATATAACTATATTTCTATTAGTAAAACGGTTTTAGATAAATACTTAAAAGTCATAAAAATTACCTTTATATCAAAACTATAACTTACTTTTAGAAAATATTACAACCATATTTAATACCATAAAATATATAATAATTAAAAGCCCAAATCCGATTTGAAATTACATGTAGGGCCAAGCCCAATACTATATATATAGTTGGAAAAATAATATTAGATAATTCTCAAAGTAATAACTTTAATAATAATAGTATAATAATAAGTAAAAATACTAATGTCAATAATAGTAGTTATAAACTAAATATTGTATTATTGATAACAGTGTAACTAATATTACTAATAATAATATACATAAAAATAATATAAATCATTTATACACTATATTCTGTATAAAAAAAACTAATAGTAAGAAGAATAAAATAACATATTAATAATGATAATGATAGTATTAATAATATATACCGTAATCGTAACTAACAGTATTAATCTCTTATACTATTTTAATGAGAAACATAAAATAATAATAGTTATTATAATTATAATAATAGTGAACCCCAACCACTCTGTTCTCGTTAGTGAGAAAATATCAGAGAATTTTTGCTTAGCTGAGAGGAGCAAAGGGAAAGGGAAGAAATGGGGGCGGAAGAGAAATAAGGAGAGGAGAGAGAGTGAGACGAGCGTGGGCGCGAGGGAGAGAGGAGTTCGACGGAGGAAAGTCGAGGAGCGGTGGGGGTCGTGGTCGCTGGGCTTCGACTGGACCCGGCGGCGCTGAAGGGGGCAATCGCGCGCGACGCTGGGCGCTAGATGGCTGCGCGGCTCGCCGGCGGTGGCGAGGACGCGGTGGCTAGAAAAGGGGGTTTCCGGTGAGGCGAGGAAGAGGGGAAGCAGAGCGGTCCGGCGGGGAACGATGGGGCTGCGGGCGGAAATCTAGACGACGGCGGCGGTCGGAGCTCGCCGCGTCGGCGACGAGGGTTGGGGTAGTGCGCGAGGGCGGCTAAGGGTTTTCCGGCCCTAGGCTTGTCAGCGGGAGAAGACGCGACGGTCAGGGCTTCGGCGGCGGTGAGGCGTCGGCCTGCCGGCGATGGCGCTGCGCCGAAGGGCGGTCGCGCGCGGAGGGCGGCTCGGCGAGGAGAGCGGCTAGGGGTTTTCCGACGACGGTGGATGGCAGAGGTAAGGGGGGAGGTGGTGTTTGTTGGTTTGTAATTTGTTGTTGGGTTTTTGGCTTCGTTTTCTGTTTGGGCACGACCGGTGATGGCCGGTGTGGCGGTGGTGTTTGGCCGAGGTGGCTGAGTTCTGGTGTGTCGGGTCTAGATGTTTGGGTGGTCGTGGTTGTAACGGTGGTGGTGACGGGAGGGTTGTGTATTGACGGCGATGGCTACGGCTGTGTGGGCTGGGAGTTGGCCGGAGTGGCCGGGACAAGTGAAGACGGCGGCGGTGGTCGTTGATGGCAGGAGACGTCGAGGCTGGGCCGGCGCCGGGGTGTGATGGTGTTGGTGATAATGACGATGGCGGGGTTGGGTTAGGTTAGGGATTAAGGTTAGAATTTGGGATGCGTCGTGTCGGGGGTGTCCGACACGACAAGGTTGGGTGTCCGAGAATGTCGGACACGGAGAGGATCTATGTATTTGTAACAGAAAAATTTAGTGGATGGGACGGGGAACACCGACACGAGGCACGCACCATTGGGTTGTGGAATTTTGTGGATGAATAATATGGATGATAAAAATATTGGAGGAGTACCTGCCTATTTATTGGATGTGGGAATTCCCAATTGGATAGGAACTATGAATAGTTTAAACCCAAAAATAGATAATCCGTAATTTAATTTAAAATCAAATCAAATCCAAGCCAAATCCAATTAAATATAATTTAATTTTCCTTGGTTTAATATCAAATCAATAAATCAAATTTTAATTATTTAACTATTTAAATAAATACATAGATTCAAATCAAGATTTAAATTTTCACAATAAATTCAAAATATGCTTTCCAAAAATACTAATAATTTTAATTTCAAAAATTGTATTTTATTTAAAATAAACTAATAAATATTTATGAGCTATATGTATGCACAAATATTCTTTACATAAATATACTTTCTAATATACCATTTTATGGGAAAATACTTTATAATTATAACTGCATAAATAAAAGGCTTTTCATAATTAAAACCATAAACTTGAAATGATAGCTAGAAATAATTATTACATATATTATTTTGAAATCATAAAAATAGAAAAAATATGTTTTTCTAAAAATATGTATGCTCGCACATATTCGCATTCGTCGAGAAAATTCGAAAAAGAAATAAAAGTCGTGCGCGACGTATAATACGACTACGCGACGTGTATTACAAAAATTTTAAATCAATACTAAATTTAATAATAAAAAAATAAATAAAATACTAGAAATTTAGGGGTTTTACATAACGATACAGGGCATCTCCAACTCCGTCGTTATAGTCAACAATCAAAAGACATCATCCAAAAGATGGGTTATGACTTCAAAAGTGGCCTCAATTATGGTAAGGGTAGACGAACGCCTATTCGTACGACCGTTCCGGAAGGAAAGTCAGAGATGTATTACAGCATGACCAAAAGAGGTCTCGGATATGCTTCTCCTCCGATGTAATCCCCAGCAGTCTCCAAATCTGATAGCGAGGAGCGCTCTAACTCTTCTGATTCCAGGTCATGGGATTCTGATACTAGTGTTGGCCAAGTTCATCGGCTGATTGTATCTTCCAACATGGTCTCCGCCGAACTTCCAGAAGGCTATGACGAGGATATTAAAGAAAGTCCTGAAACAGATCCTTGGGCTCAACGAATGGATACCCAATGGGAACTCCGATTCGAACAGCAGGAACCTCCTACTGAAGATCAATTTGTGCAAATTGATGTAGGAGAGAGCGGGTCACCTCGTCCAATATTCATCAGCAAGAACCTCCCAAAGACAGATAAGCAAGAATTAATTTTTTTATTAAATAATACATAGACGTCTTTGCCTGGAGCTATGAAGACATGCCAGGTCTAGATCCCAAAGTTGCTACTTACAAATTAAACATTCTACCGAATGCAAAACCGGTCAAACAGCAACAACGACATTTTAAGCCAGAAATGATGGACGCAATTGACAATGAAGTCAAAAAGCTCATCGCTTGTGGCTTTATCCGAGAAGAACAACATCCTGATTGGTTAGCCAATGTAGTCCCAGTTCTAAAGAAAACCGGCAAAGTTCGAGTCTGCATCGACTTTTGGGATCTTAATGAAGCATGTCCAAAAGATGAATTTCCTCTCCCTATCACGGACGTCATGATCGACAACACCTGTGGGTTCGAGCGAATATCTTTCATGGATGGATTCTCTGGATACAATCAAATTCGGATGAATTCTGAAGATGAAAAACACACTTCTTTCCGTACTCCTCGCGGAGTCTATTGCTACATTATGATGCCATTTGGTCTCAAGAACGCTGGTGCAACTTACCAACGAGCCATGAGTACCATCTTTCGAGATCATCTGCGTAAAACTGTTGAATGCTACGTCGTTGATATTGCTGTCAAAAATCGTTTGAAGGAAGATCACATCCAAGATTTGAGAACAATCTTCAATCTCATGCGCAAACATCAACTCAAAATGAATCCCACCAAGTCATTCTTGGGTGTCTCAAGTGGTAAATTTCTCGGCTTCGTCATTACCTCTAAGGGTATACACGTGGATCCCGAGAAGATCAAAGCCATTCAAGAGATGCATCCTCCACGCAACCTAAAAGAGCTACGAAGATTCCAAGTTCGACTTGCGTACATTAGGAGGTTCATTTCGAATTTGTCTGGACGCTGCAGACCATTCACTCAGCTGATGAAGAAAGATGTCTCTTTCATTTGGACTGAAGAATGTCAAAAAGCATTCGACGACATCAAGCGGTATCTCATGAACCCACCAGTCTTGGTGCCACCAATATCAGGCATACCATTCTTAATGTATGTCCGTGCTATGGACCATTCATTGGGTGCTTTACTTGCCCAAAAGAACAAAGAAGGTCATGAACAGGCCATCTACTATCTTAGCCATACTATGATTGGTGCCGAACACCGTTATAGTCCGGTCGAAAAAGGATGCTTAACGCTTATGTTCGCTGTTCAAAAGACTCGACATTACATCATTGGTCAAACCATTCATGTCATATCCCGAGTTAATCCTCTTCGGGTACTCATGAAGAGGCCGAGTACACTCAATTTTTGGCTGGCCATATGGGCCATTCTGCTAGCTCAGTATGACATGGTATATGTTCCACAAAAGTCTGTTAAAGTTCAAGCCCTGGCGGATTTCTTAGCGGCTCATCCTGTGCCAGAAACATCCAAACTCTATGATGAAATTCCAGATGAGACATTGGAAGCAAATTTGATCTTCGAAGAATTTCATACTTAGCATCTATTCTTTGATGGTACATCCAGAATCGGACCCAATGGTGCCATTGTCGCAGGAGTTGCGGTTGTTCTCGTTTCTCCAAATGGGTCAACTATCCAAAGAGCTTACTCTCTAGATGAGCCTTGTTCCAACAATGTAGCAGAATACAATGCTCTACTCATTGGCCTTCAGCTAGCTAAACAACTAAATGTCGAATATCTTGAAGTCTATGGCGACTCTAAGCTTGTTGTTAACCAAGTTAGAGGAATCTATGAAGTTCACCATCAAGATCTGGTGCCTTACCATGAAGCAGCAATCAACATGGCTACATCATTCAAAGCCTTCTTCATCGAATATGTTCGCCGAGCTTGTAATACTGAGACAGATGCTTTGGCCAATCTTGCAGCAGTCCTGGCCATCCCTATAAAAAGAAAACAGGTGGTGGTTATCTCTAATCGAAAATTATTTTGCATTGAGAACAATCGTAATATTGAGTTCAGTAATCTTACTGAAGCCAATGTTATCAGTGAAGACTAGAGAACTCCTTTCATCGACTTGGTAGTTCATGACATACTCCCTGAAGATCCCAAGGAGGCTACGAGTATTCGTCGGCGATCTCTACGGTTCTACTACAATCAGACCACCAAAACTCTTTATCGGCGAACTTATGATGGCTTACTCTTGCACTGCCTTGCTGGTGATGAAGCGAAGCAAGTACTGCACGAGGCTCATAACGGTGTCTGTGGAGCACATCAACCCAGTCCTAAACTACAGGATCGCATCCGACGCATGGGTTACTACTGGCCCTCTATGGTATTTGATGCCATTAAATATGTAAGAAAATGTAGAGCTTGTCAAATCTATACCGATTTCATCCACCAGCCTTCAGAATTTCTGCATCCGACTGCTGCTGGCCTTTTTTGAAGCTTGGGGCATGGACATTATAGGCCCCATCAATCTTCCTTCTTCTAGAGGACATCGGTTCATATTAGCAATAACCGACTACTTCTCCAAATGGGCTGAAGCTTTACCTCTTGCTGAAGTTAAGACCAGCAGTGTCATCAACTTCGTCAAACACCATGTCATCTATAGATTTGGTGTACCTCGAAGGATCATCCATGATAATGGACCACAATTCATCAGTCAAAAGTTTACAAGATTCTGTGATGATCATCGGATTGACAATGTTGCTTTTACAGCCTACAATCCTGCTGCTAATAGCTTAGCTGAAGCTTTCAAACAAGACTATCATCAAGCTCCTTAAGAAGTTTGTATCTACTAACAAACGGAACTGGAGTAAAAAGCTTGGTGAATGTCTTTGGGCCTACCGAACTACGGTCCGCAACCCCACAGGCTTTACACCATTCTCTTTGGTGTACGGTTATGAAGCAGTTCTTCCTCTAGAACTTCAAATTCCGTCATTAAGGATTGCCATTGCTAACGAGCTCACTACAGAGAACAACGATCTTCTTCGACTTCAAGATTAGAAGCGCTCGACGAAAAGCGGCTATTGGCTCAACAGCATATTGAATTATATCAAGCTCGCATCTCAAAGACTTTCAACCGCAAAGTTAAAGTCAGAGCCTTTCAGCAAGGAGAACTCGTTCTAACAGTCAGACGTCCTATGACTATGACTCACATGAGCAAAGGCAAGTTCGACGCGAAGTGGGAAGGGCCTTACATTGTCAGCAAAGTCTTTTCAAATGGAGCCTATCAACTTTCAGAGTTAGACGGTCGAGTTGCAATGATGCCTATCAATGGCAAATTCCTCAAGAAATACTATGTATAAGTGTAACAGGGATTTTATGTAAATATGGTCAGATAGTTCATAAATAAAGTTTGATTTTTATTTAATCATAAACGATGTTACATAGTATCAAGGAAGGTCACTATCATCCTTCTTAATATTGGGACGTGGATCACTGCCGTCCTTATCAAAGACATAATCAGCAAAAGAGCCGAGAACATCCTTGCTGGAACCTACCAGGAATTTGTAAGCTGCCATCCTCATGGCCTCTTCTTCTTTCGTCGTCCCTGGTTCAAGCAGGAAATCCAGGATATCCTTTGGTGGCTTGGGTGTAGACGAACCTTCGTCTGCTTCTGTCTGCTTTGGCTGGACTGGTTCAACAAGACGTTCTTTAGTGTCCGCTTCAACCTTCGGGGCAATTTCTGTCTTCTTGGATGCATCTCCGGACGACATCTTTATGTTAAAAAGTGGAAGTGGTCATTCTTGTCAGATTTCTGTTCTATTTATAGGTGGAGATTCTTAAAACAACGAAGCGACACATTCATCCCGACGGTTCGTCCGTTCATTATCATCTGACGGTTCGTCCGTTCATTCCATCCATCCGACGGTTCACCCGTTCAGTATCATCCGACGGTTCATCCGTTCATTACCATCATTCGACGATTCACCCGTTCATTACTACCATTTGACGGTTCGTCCGTTCATTCCATCCATTCTACGGTTCGCCCGTTCATTCAACTCATTTGACGGTTCGTCCGTTCATCCTGACGATTCACTTCGTTCACATATTTTGACGATTCATTATCGTTCATCATTCACATCAGCAACTGGTCATCCTTGATTGAGTTGTCTATTGAAATAATGATATTCAATAAACTATATTCTGCCATATCCACATTACCTCGGAGCAGATATAATGAATATAATTATTTTCTAAAAATCAAGAAATATATCATGTCCTCACCTGCTCTGAATATATTTTCTACCGCTATTATATATCTGAATAAGATATGCAATAAATAATAGAGCCACAAAAAATATCTTTTTATTGATCAAAATTCAAGACATTACAAACATACATACTGTAAAACAAAAAGATACAAAAAAGTCTTTCTAGTTGGTCGGTGGTGTCATCAAATTGGCAATCTGCTGCTTCAGAATCTGCAATCGTTCTTCACGGGATTCCATCACTCGCTTCCTGGCTTCTTCCATCCTAGATTTTTCTTTGAAGGTTGACAGAGTTACAATTCTGCGAGTGATTTCAGGTTGATGGGCCGCAGCATATTCATCTCTTTCTTGGGTTAGAACATCAAGTTGTTGAATTGCAGTTTGATGTTGGGTGGCCTCATCTTCCAGCTCTTCCTGAAGATGGGCAATCTCCGCTTTCAATTCAGCAATTCTCTTTTCTTTCCTTTCAGCAACAGATATCACCGTTTCTACTTTGGAATTGTACTCAGCAGACTTAGTAGTGAAAGTATCCAAGAGAATTTGGAAATTGACTCTCTCAACTGCAGCCTCCTGAGACATCCGTTCAAACTCGGCTTGCACCAAAAGTTCTACCTCTCCTTTATTCAGCTCTTTGTAGATCTTTATTGAGGTCTTTAGCTCATCTAATACGTGATCGAGAAAAGTTGCCTGAGCCTCGTCACCTTGATCTCGGATGGCATTAACTAAGAAAGAGGTTGGACCTCTAACCGTGGAGAAATCAGCTTCTTCTTTCTCCATCACTCTATTTATTAAAGGCCCCAATGAATCAAAGAAGAACTTGGTAAATGACTTGATGACAAACTGATTGGTAACCAA
>JANAVB010002062.1:0-29141 GCA_029216955.1 Iris pallida | reverse complement strand
CCACCAAAACTCTTCCAAATTCCTTCCAAACTTCACCAAATCTTCATTCTAGAAGGCTTAGAGCTTGGAGACCATGCAGCAAGAGAAGAGGAGTCCAAAAGCTTGGAAGATTGTGTCACACTTGACACTAGAGTCTTCCAAAAGAGTTTCATTGGAAATCCATCTCCAAATAGGTAAAACTCTTGTCATTTTCCTTAGTTTAGATATTATTTTCATGCATGACACTAGTAGAAACACACCCATGACTAGGGGTACCCATAGGGAGAAGAGCAAGGCTCTAACCATCATTTTGGTAGAATATATTTGGAGTTTTGTGTCATCTTTGGAAAAATTCGAGGAGAGCACACCAAGTGTTTGTCAAAATAAATAGACCATTTTAGTTTTACTTTTCAGTTTTGTACTTAGATGTAGCTTGGGTTGCTTATTTGGAATAGGTATATATGATTTCTAAGTGTATATATATTTTATTTATATGATATATATATATATAATATATATATATATATATATATATATATATATATATTAAAATATATATATGAATAAGTATACATGAAATTGCATAAAGGCACATGAGTGTCCTATTTTGAGAGAGCTATAGTGTGCACTATGTTGAGCTGGAGAGGGGACTGCCATAGTGTGTTGGCCTATTGTGTTCCTATGTCTACATGTGTGTTTATGTATGACACTAAGAAAGAGTGAGTGAGAATGAGGGCTTGTGGACTTAGGCCTGGTCGCAGGAAAGGAGGCAGAGGGAGAGAGAGCCATAGGCGTGTGTGTTGCACTTAGCAGGACACACAGGTCCCCTACTGCAGGCAGATGCACAGGGTGTTCCCTTCCAGCTACTGCACATGAGTGGGGTTTGGCCTTGACAGGCCTTGGCAATAGGCCCTGTGTGAGTGTGACACCAATCCATATTGGCCAATGGCCAGTACATAACAACATGCCATATTGGTCAGGCCTGTATTTGGCCAATAGGCCATTACGCCAGTGTCTATTGTTCTCAGGAAGAGTGGGCCTGTGTTAGCCAGTGAGGGTGTCAGTTGAGAGTGTCTAATTGTTCCTATGACAGTATAAGTTAGTTTTAGTGTCGGGTGAGTGTCAAGTGAAGGAAACAGTGTGTACTATCAGGATATGACAGTGGTATGCAATTAGTGCTAGATGAGTGGCTAATATGAAGTGAACTGTGGTAGGTAATGAGAGTGTCATATGTGGGGATTAGTATGAGTGTGTTTATCAGTGTGGTTTATTTGTGAGTGTCAAGTGTGTCCCTTATGTCTGTGAGAGTGAGTGTTCAGGTCAGAGAGTGAAATCTGTGAGAATGTATAGTACACATCAGTTGCAATGATGTATGGTCTTGGCCACTGCTTGGACAACATGGCCATGGAGAGAGCAAGCGTGCAGGGGGTTGGCCACTGCACATATGCAGGGCCACAAAATGTATGGTCTTTGGCAACAGGATTGGGTGCAAGGGCAGGTAAAAAGTGGAAGAAAGATGGCCTATTGGCCTTGTTTGGACAGGCATTGGCCTATTTCAGTGAGCAGTACAAACTTCACTGTTGGCAATTTAGGACAGGACCTAATTGCCCCCTAATAGCCCTGTGGTGGCTTGTTGTACAACTGCAACAGTGTGGTATATGTTTGGCCTGTATGAGTGAGGTGTATCATGTGTGAGTGAGTGTATGTAAAGAAGTGGTGTCTTGAGTGTTTGTAGTAGAGAGTTGGTTAGTGTCATGTGTATTCCTGTGTAATTAGAAAGGGGGTGAGGGGGGAGAACATGGCACTTTGGCCAGGCCTGTGCAGGCCAATGATAACTGTGCACACACAGGTAGGTGGGGTTAGTAGCATGTATGAGTTGTTAGGGGTGTAAAGAAAGTAGTGTGTGAGCTAGTGTGTCACAGGTAAGTAGCTATGAGTGTGTCATTGTGTGTGGGTGAGTGATAACATAGATTAGGATAATGTATTTGGTAATATAGGTGAAGGAGATATAGATTGGTAAAGGCAAAACCTAGGTAATAGGTAATGTATGTATAGGTAAATGAGATTTACCTACAAGATAGGGTAAGGTAGATACCTATGTATAAGTAGGTAATATATGAATAGGTAATGGTGAAATACCTAACTTAGGTAATTACCTATAGGAAAAATGATGGAACTGCGAATTCCCAAGACCCTTACTCTGGTGTGCGTATTGATCGATAGAAAGTTAAACAGATTTAATACGTGTTCTAACCCTTCATAGGCGGAAACTGTTGACCCAAACCGGATCACAGTCAATCTAATCTTGACAATTAATAAAACAATATTTGTCATAATCCAATTTGACACATCAAGCTCCAAAATCAATCTACTCAGCTCATTGGTTCAAGATCACAGCTGCTTGGAGTTTTACTATTTTGTGTATACTGGAGTCTGTATTTTTTATTGTTCTTGAGTATAGGATGATGTACGTTGGGTCATACTGAGCAACTTTGGGCTAGCCAAAGCTTTATAGGTTTACTTAGCCCAAATCCAAATCAACCCATGCATCAAAAGCCCATAAAGAATATTCTGTCCATAGAAGACAGAGTTCGGGCCGAACTCTGCCTCACACAGAGTTCGGGCTGAACTCGGTCCCCTAAAATTCAGGATGCTGATTTTTAGGTCTTGATCACTGCTAGTTGTCCAACGGCCAAAAATTTGAATTATTTATACCGAATTCTGGCCGAATTCTGCCTACCCCGAACCCTCTAAATAGGCCTTGGTTTCTCTCATTTGAAACTATCCACTCTTCTTTTCTTCTTCTCTTATATAGCCTATATATTCAAGAGCCTTACCTTCCCATCCACTTAGCATTCAAACTTCCCAACCGTCCAAGTTGCTCGGTACGATCCAGCTAGAAGTTTGAAGTACAAGAAGTTGTAAGCCACTTGGAAAAGTCCAAGTTTCGCCAAAGCGATCATTGAAAGAAGTTTGGCGTGCTCTTCTGTGAAAAGGCACGTAGTTGTAACCCTATTTCACAAATAGTGGATTTTAATCCTGAGCTAGAGTTCTCAGGCCTGGACTAGTCCTCCACGAGAGAAACCAGGTTAAAAATCTTGTTGTGTTTGTGCTTGCTCTCTACTCTTTATTTTCGCATTTATTTTACTCTGATTATTTAGTTCGTGAAGAGAGTTTAATTTTTTAATTGATTATTATTGATATAAACTCTATTCACCCCCCTCTAGAGTTGCCAACTTGTACTTCAATTGGTATCAGAGCTCTGTTCTCTTATCAAGGACTAACATCCTAGAACTGATCCATGGCAACCACTCAACCCATGCTTTCCAATCATGGTGAAGGACAGTCCACTCATAGGCCTTCCCTATTTGATAGAACAAACTACACCTATTGGAAAACAAGGATGAGTTTTTATCTCAAATCGCTGGACTTCGACCTGTGGAACATTGTCACCGATGGTTACAAAAAGCCTGCCAGGATAGTTGTCAATGGTGATCTCGTTGAGAAACCCCACGACAAATATTCTGACTAGGAGAAGAAACATGCGAGTCTAGACACGAGAGCTATTAATGCTTTATTTTGTGCAATAGACAGGAATGAGTTTAACAGGGTCTCAACATGCACCACCTCTCATGAACTATGGAGACTTCTAGGAGTGACGCATGAAGGAACCACCCAAGTCAAGGAGTCAAAAATAAGTCGTCTCACTCAAGAATATGAGGCTTTCAAGATGAAGCCAAATGAGATGATCACACAAATGATTACAAGATTCCTCGACATCATCAACCCCTTGTCTTCTCTCGGCAAACAATATGCAAATCACGAGAAGATTCGCAAGATACTTTGGGGGCTACCAAAGTTTTGGAACCCTAAGGTGACAGCCATCATAGAAGAAAATGATCTCACTATAATGTCCATGGAGACTTTGATGGAAAAGCTGATGACTCGTGAGCTTGACCTCAAAGACTTCGAAGAGCCTGCTCCTAAGGCAAAGGAGATTGCCCTTAAAGCTCACCGTTGAAGGGCTGATCCTGAAGTGACGGATGACGACAACTCGGAAGGTGATGATCAAGCTCACCTTGTCCGCAACTTCAAGAAATTCCTTCACTTCAATCGAAGAAAGAAGGAACCACAAGAAGATGACGAAGAAGAGCCAACATGCTACGGCTGTAAGAAGACTGGACACGTCCGAAAAGACTCTCCATTCGCAAAGAAGAGCAACCGATATGAGAAACCATACAAGAAGGCTTCCTCAAGGAAATATGCCAATACAAGCATTTGGCATGAAAGCGAAGCTAGTGACTCCGAGGAAGAAAAGGACTCTCCTCAAGACACTGCCAATGTATGCCTAATGGCAACATCCGACAAGGTAACAAACAAAACTCTCGATGATTTCAATTTTGATGAACTTGGCGATGCATTCAATGATTTACTAGATGACCACAAGAAAGTCATTGGTAAATATAAACACGCCGAGGAGAAGATCAAAAGTTATGAAGTCGAGATTCAAAGACTCTCTTCATTGCTTGATAATATTATAGACACTTCATCCACAGAAGTCACAAATGAGGTGTCTAAGCTTAAATTAAGCCTACATGATGCCGAAACACGTATTAAAAAACAAACACAAGAGATCACAGCACTCAACACTGAGCTTGTTGAAGAAAAGAATAGACACAAGATCTCTATTACTAAGATTTGTGGTTTGAATACTAAGATTAGTGAACTGCAGGTTGTCTCTAAGAAATTAGAGACTAGATTGGGAAAACAGGTTGCTCAACCTCAAACCCAATCACATGAGACACACACAAGGCACAACACTACTCAAACTAGTCAAACACGACATCCACCTGCAGCACGCAAACATGCTTACATGTACACTTACTTCCATAAAGCACAAAAACCACATGCACATAGAAACTATTCTTATAACTATCAGTCTAATATGACACATAACCACCGTGCTACACATAGATATAATCATCACTATGTTGCACATAAACAGAATTACCACCATACTGTATATAGGTATAATCATCATCCTGTTGCCACATATAGTCATCATCATGCTACTCCACGTCACTCTTACAATGTTGTTACTCCAAATCACTCTTATCATGCTACATATAGACATCATCAACATGCTCCTAATATAAATAGGAATGCTATATGTACCTATTGTGGATTACATGAACACATCTCACCACAATGTAGAGTTAGGAGATTAGTAGATATGAATATATATGCATGGTTGCCAAAAACTAACTTTTCAGGACCCTCAAGAAATTGGGTACCAAAGGTCACATCTACTCTTGATGTAGGTGGACCTTCCCTCCTCAACTAAGAGTAAGTGCATTCTCGATAGTGGATGCTCGCGGCATATGACGGAAGACGCAAATCTTTTCGTATCACTATCGATGAAGAGAGAAGGATATGTATCCTTCGGCAATAACCTAAAAGGTTATATTATAGGTAATGGTACTATTGGTCATCCTCCTTCTCCTGTAATAATGGATGTCTGCCTAGTGACCGAGTTAAAGCGTAACATGCTCAGCATTAGTCATCTTGCTGATCATGGATATGATATTAACTTTGGACAAAATAAATGCTATATTTATGATAGGTCAACGGGAGATATCGCTTTTGAAGGGATAAGAGAGGATAATATTTATATTTTCTATCTATCTAGAGATACTAACAGTGCAGGAAGATGTCTCTATGCTCACAAGGATGAGAGATTACTGTGGCACCAGCATCTTGGTCATGCCAATATGGATACTATATCTAGGCTATCGACTAAGAAACTAGTTAGAGGCTTGCCCGATATCACATTCAAAAAGGATACTGTATGTGCCGAATGTGAGTTAAATAAGGCAACCAAGTCCTCATTTCACTCCATAAACTCTGTAAGTACTACTAGACCCTTGCAATTACTTCATATGGACTTATTTGGTCCTAGTAGAGTAGCCAGTCTTGGTAGAAAACTCTACGCTTTTGTTATAGTAGATAACTTTTCGAGATTTACTTGGGTTTTTTTTCTTACAAACAAAAGTGATACCATTTCTGTTTTTAAAATATTTGCTAAAAAGGTTCAAAACGAAAAAGGCTACATGATTACTCGAATCCGAAGTGATCATGGGGGCGAATTCGAAAATACTGATTTCGAAAAGTTTTGTGATTTAAATGGTTTTAATCATGAGTTTTCTTGTCCAAGAACTCCTCAACAAAATGGTGTTGTGGAGTGGAAGAATAGGACTCTTGGCGATATGGCTAGAGTCATGTTAAATAAATTCTCTCTTCCGAAATATTTTTGGGCTGAAGCTGTCAGTACAGCGCGCCATATTTTAAATAGGGTGCTCATTCATCCTATTACGAAGAAAATACCCTATGAGTTTTTGTTTGGAAGAACTCCAAACATTTCATATTTTCGAGTTTTTAGTTGTCGATGTTTTATCCTTAACACCAAAGACAACTTAGGCAAATTTGATGCTAAAGCTGACGATGGTATATTTCTTGGCTATGCGGCCAAGAGCAAGGGATATAGAGTGTTCAACAAACGCTCATTAATTGTGGAAGAGCCTACAAATATGACATTTGATGAGGATAACAGTGCAGCAGCTACTCTTGATGATGATGTTGAGCCATCAACTTCTACTCCAATGAATACCACCACTAAAACCAATTCTCTGGAGGGCTTGCCAAAGAAATTCTCTTTCAAGCCATCACATCCAGAAAATTTGGTTATAGGTGAGGTTTCACGCGGAGTAAGTACTAGATCATCATTAAGAGACTCCATTGCTAGTACTGTCTTCATTTTACAAATTGAGCCGAAAAACATTTTAGAAGCTTTTAATGATGAGTTTTGGATTTCTGCCATACAAGAAGAACTCAACCAATTCGAAAGGAGCCAAGTTTGGGAACTCATTCCTAGGCCAGCTAATCACTCGATTATTGGTACGAAATAGGTTTTTCGCAACAAAGTAAATAAAGATGATTCAGTTACACACAACAAAGCTCGTCTAGTAGCTCAAGGATACAACCAAGAGGAAGGTATCGACTACGATGAGACGTATGCTCCTGTTGCAAGACTTGAATCCATTCGGATGCTTTGTGCATTTGCTAATTTTCAAAACTTTAAATTGTTTCAAATGGATGTGAAAAGTGCTTTCTTGAATGGATTTATTAAGGAGGAAGTTTTTGTAAAACAACCCCCTGGCTTTGAAAATTATATATTTCTTGACCATGTTTTTAAACTCAAGAAAGCGCTATAAGGCCTCAAACAAGCCCCTAGAGCTTGGTATGAAAGGTTAAGCAATTTCTTACTTGAAAAATGTTTTTCAAAAGGGAAAGTTGACACTACACTCTTTATAAAATCTTTCAAAGACACCATTCTTTTAGTACAAATTTACGTTGATGATATTATATTTGGTTCTACTGATGAAACTCTCTGTCAAGATTTTGCTAAGTGTATGCAGGCCGAGTTTGAAATGAGCATGATGGAAGAGCTCAATTACTTTCTTGGACTGCAAGTCAAACAAACATCAAATGGAACTTTCATCTGTCAGTCAAAGTATACAAAGGACATGCTGAAGAAATTTGACCTTGACAACATCAAACCAATCAGCACTCCAATGGCTACTACGACCAAACTAGAACCAGATGAAAGCGACAAATCTGTTGATCAACGTAAGTATCAAGGTATGATAGGCAGTCTACTTTATTTAACTGCTAGTCGCCCTGATATTATGTTTAGCGTTTGCCTGTGTGCTAGATATCAAGCAAATCCTAAGGAATCACACATGACCGCTGTTAAGCGTATCTTTCGATACCTTAAGGGTACGGTTACAGTAGGCCTATGGTATCCCAAATCAACATCATTTGACCTCATTGGGTACTCTGATGCTGATTTTGCTGGATGTAAGGTCGACCGTAAAAGTACAAACAGCACATGTCATTTATTAGGAAAGGCTCTAGTCTCTTGGTTTAGCAAGAAGCAGAACTATGTCGCACTATCCACAACAGAAGCTGAATATATCGCAGGTGGTCGTTGTTGTGCACAAATTCTGTGGATGAAGCAAACCCTTAAAGACTATAACTTATCTTTTATGCACATTCCTATTTTTTGTGACAACACTAGTGCTATAAATCTCACTAAGAACCCCAAATGTCACTCACGCACGAAACACATTGAAATTCGTCACCACTTTTTGTGTGATCACCAACAGAATGGCACTATTACTTTAGAATTTATTGACACTGTTCATCAGTTGGCCGATTTCTTTCCAAAACCATTATCCGAGGAGCGATTCAATTTTCTTTGTCGAAAATTAGGAATTTTAGATGAAACGGTTATACATTAAAATTGGCCTACATAATTATCGATTATGTCACAATTCTTTATGATGACTTTGCTATGGGTACAAGCCGAAAGGGTCATTCTGACAACAAGGCGTAAAAGCCTAAGCGACACGGTGCACTAGTCTTCGGACTACCGCTAGCTGGGATCCGGCCCCTGCAGCTACCCCATAGCAGCTTCACCATATTGATTTATGTCATAACTCCTTAGTTATTATATGGTTAAATTTTATTTATAGCCTGCTTCATTTGAAAATTCTAAATTTCAATCTTATTTTTACTCATATCTTTGACCATTTATTCGAATTTATTTCAAATCTCTTTTTATTTTCCACCTTTGCAGTTCTGGCCCAAGGGACCAGAACTCGAGCCGAACTCTGCCCTACCTAGAGTTCGGGCCGAGTTCGGTGTCCTTGTTCCAGAACCTCAAATCATTCTCAGCCGTCCATCCTTTCTTCATCCGATGGCCCATATTTCACCCAACCAGCCGACCAAGGGACAATAAATTCGAAAATTGGTCTCTCTCTCTCCTCCATTGTCTTCTTTCTTCATCTCCACTTATATTTTCTTCAAAACCCTGACCCTAGAAGGCTCCAATCCTGGGAAATTTCTCTCCAAACTCAAGGAAGTCAATCTTGGAGTTTGTTCTCCTCTATCTTAGGTCTCTTGTAAGGTATATCTCTCTCTTTCTCTTCACATCTCAATTTTTTTTGTCCATGGCTCCTAGGTTGCTTGGTAGGGGTAAAAGACCAAGAAGAAGTATTGGTGAATCCTCTACTAATCCTGACCCAAACCCTCAACCTCATCCTCCACCACAACCTATTCCTCTTGCACCCTCTTTTTAATCTACCTCCACCCATCAATGCCGACACATACGATGACCGTCTTTTTGTGTCCTTAGATGCGTCCAATGCATGGTTCGCCGACTTCCGTCATCGTCGTGTCTTTACGGGATACCCTATTAAATTTACGGTGTTTTCTGATTTTCTTCCTAATTTTTGTGACTTATGTCTTGATGAGCTTGTTGCAACTCGTGAACCGATATATGTGAATGCCATACAAATGTTTTATTGCAACATGACTTATGACCGGACACGCATCTATTCACGTGTCGTCGGTGTAGACATATCGTTTGATGATTTTGAGTTAGCCGACCAACTTGGTTTGCCCGACCCAAATACTTGGGAACGGCTTGATGATGCTTGGGACTTTGTTTTTCCAAGAGAAACCACGTTGAAAAGTTTCAAGGGTGATCTTTTTTCTCCCAATCCTTCCCCTCGGAAACTTATGGCTAAACATCTCAATAATCATTTCTATGAACTTCATCGAATTATATTTTCTTCGGTCTTGCCAAAAGCTGGATCAACGGATGAAGTTACTTACTTTGAGATTACTGCTCTTTTCTTTCTTCACTTTTGTGTCCCCTTCAACTTCTTTCGCACGATGATGGATTGGATGATTCGTGCTAGGCCTAAACCAAAATCTTTGGTTTATTCTATGTATCTTCCTTTGATTTTTTGTGCCTTTCATGTTCTATTGGATCAGTGTCAGTCCTTGCCCCCTCTTGCCTTTCTAACTAAGGCAAGAAGAACTATTGCTGCTATCGTCTCTTCTGAGTCCGATGATGCTGAGGAGCCTGCCTCTCCTGCTCCCTTTGCTGCTCCTGATTCACCTGCTCCCGAGTCCACTGCTACACTGGACTCTCTTCAGACTATGTTTCGCGATCGCTTCTGTTTGGAGGACGAGCGCTGGGCCGAGATGGATGATCGCTGGACGCAGATGGACTATCGTACTACTCTGCAGATGAGTGCGCTCAGCAACTCCATCCATGACATTCAGTACTCCATGGCCTCCCATCCGACGATGCCGATTCCGATGCTGCGTGATCCGTCTCGCGACGGTTATCGCATTAACGATTCGTGGGTTCGTCGCTATCTTGATCCGACTTCAGCATTTGTGGATCCCCGTCGTACCGGTTCTGATGGTGCGGGGCCTTCTCATGCTCCTTGATGGATATGGCCATTTGTACTGCTACTGATGATTAGGACTGTTTTATTTTGGCACTTTGTTTCTTTTTACTCAGTTTGCTTATGTTTTTATGTCTTTAGAACTCTATGGCTCAGTTTACTTTTATTTAGTTCTACTACTTGTATGTTCTCTTTCATTATGTGGTTGGTAGTTTTATTTCTATCTTTTTGTCTCCATTTTTGCTGATTGTCAAAAGGGGGAGAACCATTGATATTTGTCTTCATACTATGACCATTGCTATATGTATTAGCACTATAAATTGTGTATCCTTGGATATGTATATTTGGATGAGTATTTGTAGGAAATATCAATTTACGGGGGAGTACGATTGTTCAAGTACGGGGGAGCCATAATGTGTCCAGGTATGAATATTGGACATACAAATATCATGTTTTGTCAATTATCAAAATGGGGGAGATTGTTGACCCAAACCGGATCACAGTCAACCTAATCTTGACAATTAATAAAACAATATTTGTCATAATCCAATTTGACACATCAAGCTCCAAAATCAATCTACTCAGCTCATTGGTTCAAGATCACAGCTGCTTGGAGTTTTACTATTTTGTGTATACTGGAGTCTGTATTTTTTATTGTTCTTGAGTATAGGATGATGTATGTTGGGTCATACTGAGAAACTTTGGGCTAGTCATAGCTTTATAGGTTTACTTAGCCCAAATCCAAATCAACCCATGCATCAAAAGCCCATAAAGAACATTCTGTCCACAGAAGACAAAGTTCGGGCCGAACTCTGCCTCACAGAGAGTTCGGGCCGAACTCGGTCCCCTAAAATTCAGGATGCTGATTTTTAGGTCTTGATCACTGCTAGTTGTCCAACGGCCAAAAAATTGAATTATTTATACCGAATTCTGGCCGAATTCTGCCTACCCCGAACCCTATAAATAGGCCTTGGTTTCTCTCACTTGAAACTATCCACTCTTCTTTTCTTCTTCTCTTATATAGCCTATATATTCAAGAGCCTTACCTTTCCATCCACTTAGCATTCAAACTTCCCAACCGTCCAAGTTGCTCGGTACGATCCAGCTAGAAGTTTGAAGTGCAAGAAGTTGTAAGCCACTTGGAAAAGTCCAAGTTTTGCCAAAGCGATCATTGAAAGAAGTTTGGCGTGCTCTTCTGTGAAAAGGCACGTGGTTGTAACCCTATTTTACAAATTGTGGATTTCAATCATGAGCTAGAGTTTTCAGGCCTGAACTAGTCCTCCACGAGGGAAATCAGGTTAAAAATCTTGTTGTATTTGTGCTTGCTCTCTACTCTTTATTTCCGTATTTATTTTACTCTGATTATTTAGTTGGTGGAGAGAGTTTAATTTTTTAATTGAGCATTATTGATATAAACTTTATTCACCCCCTCTAGAGTTGACAACTTGTACTTCAGAAAGTAGGGTTCACGAATTATACTTGCGGCGGAAAGAAGACAAGTAGTTCCTGGCAATCTCGAGCGGACGACCCCAAGATCTTCTGCCCGTATTCCTACCTCGAGTTGGACGTCGTGTGGGCGACAATCTCCTAACCTTTTCCTCTTCTTGGCAGCCCTCTCTTTCTCTCCTTACGTGAATCACGAATTTACAGAAAGCTTCCGATTTCTGATCAGTAATTTGGCGGCCAGAGAATAGAGGATATATATATGCTATGGTAGGGACCATGAGGAGAAATTAGGGTTAGTCATCCTAACGGATCTGGATATCCCGTGTTCAGCTCGAACACACAATCCAGGCCCATTAACAATAGCTCGGTCCACTAATGAGCTATTGTTGCACTACCTCCCTAATCCCAAATTATTTTTGTGGGCTCCTTTTATTATATGCTCGTTTGGCTCCCCATGTTAAGATATCGAATGTCCGTCGATCAAATTAAGTTACTGACAACTATATTAATTCGACACCTTTTATCCTTAAGTAGTACCGCTCACTACTAAAATACAGCAAATTAGCGACGGCCATATCCGTCGTTAATCCGTCGGCAAATCGACTTAGCAACGGATTACCGACAAAATTTGGCTAAAAAAATCCGTCGGCAAATAGCCCGTCGCTAAGCTGTCGCCATTCGACGACGTAGCGACGGATTGCCGTCATCAAGAATCGTACATTTAGCAACGGCTAGCCGACGGATTTTCGTCAAATCAAGTATTAGAAAGTTTCTGATACTACTTTTTAGCGACGGACAAGTCCGTCGGTAATATGTCGGTAACCGCGTATCAGAAAGTTTTTGATACGCAAAATCCGTCGCCAATCCGCATATAGTCCACCTTGCGATGACCACAGGCCATAATCACGTACGAAACCCTTACGGGTCAAATGATCTCTCACAGTCACCACTTCTTCGTAACGTCTATTGCGACAATTACCACATGGACACTTGATTTTGTTACCGTCCATGTACTGAGCTTTGCTCATGGCATACTTAAGAAACACTTCCACGCCTGCCTGAAAATCATCACTCAAACCTATTCTGCTCTCGTGTTACCGTTTGTACAACCATGTACGATCAACGAAGTAACGATCCATCGCAGATTGGATATAAAAATCTATATTGTAAGACAAAGTAAACAGAATTGCAATTAAAAATATATAGTCCGATACCGACCCTCCTCTACTTCGTCGCTATACTTCCCCTGCTTATCAAGAAGGCCCCCTCTCTGACCCCTCCTATACTTCCCTGCTTCTCATTCGACTCTCTCAGCCTCCTATTCTGCATCATATGATATCCACCTCAATCAAAGCGTAGAGAAGTATAAAAATATTAATATTAACCAAGGTTTACAGTATCGGTATCGGAATCGGTATCAATATGAATCTCATGGCTTCCTCTACCAGAGCATAATATACAAACGTGTAGCAGAGCTTCGCATCCGAAATATTAGAAGGAAAAAGTTTTCGATTGCCTATCACAAATCGAAAACTATTTACTTCTAATATTTGAATATGAAGCTCTGCTTCACGTTTGTATATAATGCTCTAGTAGAAGAAGCCATGAGATTCATGGTAATACCGATTTCGATTCCGATACCGATACTGTGAACCTTGCTTAATATTAATATTTTTACACTTGTCTATGCTTTGGTTGAGGCGGATATCTCATATGATGCAGAATAGGAGGGCTCATGACCCGAATGAGAAGAAGGGGAGTAGGGAGGCTCACTCTATACACTCTTGGTACTACGATACACACTCTATACACTCTTACTTATGCAAGCCTTTTGAGCCAATCAGCGTTATACTAGATTTTCGAAAAAATCTATAACTCTGATAGGCCCAAAAGACTTGGCATAAGTAAATTTAAATTTCAACACTTACCTAGCTACTACTAAGATATCTTATATATATCCTTCTAGGATACTCACTCTATACCAAGGTCGCAGTATCGGCAAGATGCTAAACGGCGGTAGGCGGGTGCATGGCGGAGAGAGTCCGCCTACCGCCTAGACACCGCCTAGATGCCGTCTAGGCGATCAATACCGATACTCATAGAAATAGTCCGATACCGATACCGATACCGATTCTTAAACTCATATGTTTAATAACCCGATACCGATATCGATTCTAGGGTTTTAGGGTTAGGGTTAGGGTTTTAGGATTAGAGTTTAGATACCGATACTCATAGAAATAGTTCGATACCGATACTCATATAAATAGGTCAAAATCGATACTCATATAAATAGTCCGATACCGATATCGATATCGTGAACTAGTTCGATACCGATACCGATTCCGATACTCAACAAAATAGTCCGATATTGATACCGAAGTAAACACATCAAGTTGTTAGATCGACAAAAAATAATAATAAGTATATCTTAGTAGTAAACACAAAAATATATCTTAGTAGTAAACACATCAAGTAGTAAACACATAAATATATCTTAGTAGTAAACACATCAAGTATACCGATACCGGCACCCCTCTGCTCGCCAACCCCCCCTGCGACCTCCGCACCCCGCCGACCCCCACCCTAAACACCCCCACCCTACCCGGCCGGGCACCCACCTCCCCTCTCCTCCCCCCTCCGACCGCTAAGACCCCCCGGCCCCGCGACCTCCCCACCCGCCGCCCCACCCTAACCCCCTCCGACCACCAAGAGAGAGAGAGAGAGGGAAAGAGACATACCTGAGTGAGAGAGAGAGAGCGTGCGCGAGAGAGAGAGAGAGAGAGAGAGGTGAGAGAAAATTTTGGGGGGAATGAAAAATCCTTCCCCCTGTCGGTTCTTTTTATGTTAGGGCACAATATTTAGCGACGGATATATTCATCGCTATGCCCCCACTAGTTTGTCGACGGATAATCCGTCGCTACGTGGTCACCAAATTTCGTGCCAATATTTTCTAACATTTTCCCGCAAAATATTTACAACTGGGCGACGACATAGCGACGGGTTATTTGTCCGTCCCTATATGTCCGATGATATAGCGACGAATTTTCGACCGATGGTTACCCTTAAAATTAAAAAAATAATTTGATGCAATTCGAGGGAAGACCATCGCTCTTTCGTCGGTAGTCCATTGCTATTAGCGACAGAATACATCCGTCGCTAAAGCGATGTATTTTGGTAGTGGCTCAACTTTATTTGTCATGTCGGATATAATCCACCTGCAGGGTTTACATGACAATCCATATGAGCTCCTTAGGGGGACATCATCAACCCGATGTATCGAGACATGGATTCTATTTATAATCAACAGCCCATCATACATACAATGTTATTACCCAATTCATAGAGGTTGTTGACCCATAATGAATCTCACTCTTTCATGAGTCAAAGTAATGCACTCTGTATATACATGTCTGTTATTATATCAGGATTAAGAGCACAAGCATCCATAATAACATAGGTGTTTGTTCTCTTATGTAGTCATTACAAAGAGAACAACCTCAAGTGGTCCTGTTCAATACACACAATGTGTACTAGTGTAAACCTATAGTCAAGATAGACTAATACCAGATTACACTACAACCTTTCCAATAGATTGTCCAAGTCCATCTAGGTTGTGAACTATTTATATATTCCATAGGGAACTGATAATATGATCTTCTGTATGACACCACACACATATTATCTACAATATAGAATATCAGACATTTGTATTAACACTTACAACAAATACAATATGCAAGCATTTGCCCATATAATTCTTATTCAAAATTTAAGGAAATAAGGTTACTACAAAAGTGATGATTTTAGTATATAACCCTAACAATCTCTCACTTATATTCAAAGTATTGCTTTTCAGTATACTGTTATAAATCTCCCACTTATACTTAAAGCCATGCTGCTACACATCTGACTCTCATTCCCTCAACATGACTATCAAAAGCCTTAGCTGGTAAGCTCTTGTAAAGGGATCAGCTAGGTTGTTGGCCGATGCTATCTTGATCACAGCAACTTTTCTTTTCTTTACAAAATCTCGTATCAGGTGGTACTTGCGCTCAATGTGTTTACATGTCTTATAGGCTCGTGGTTCCTTCGAGTTTACAACTGCACCACTATTATCACAATAATGTGTAGTAATAGACTTAGGCAAAGTATGTACCACATCCAAGTCCAACAGAAAGTTTTTGAGCCAAACCGCTTCTTTGGCTACCTCAGAGGCTGCCACATACTCGGCTTCTATGGTAGAATTAGAAATACATTTTGCTTGATACTCCTCCATACAATGGCTCCACCTTCCAAAGTAAACACATAACCTGAGGTAGATTTCCTGGAATCCCTATCTTACTGAAAATCTGAGTTTGAATACCCCAAAGGAACTAAACTATCTGCTTGGTAAACTAGCATATACTCTTTAGTCCTTTTCAGGTACTTCAAAGTATGCTTTACGGCAGTCCAGTGCTCTTTCCTAGGTTAGACTGATATCTACTGACCATGCCTACGGCAAAGCAGATGTCTGGTCTCGTACATAGCATTGCATACATTAAGCTTCCTACTGCTGAAGCATAAGGAACTGCTTTCATGTTCTCTATCTCTTTAGGTGTCCTCGGACACTGCTCCTTTGATAGAGCAATTCCATGTCTAAAAGGTAAGAAACCTTTCCTAGAATTTTGTATACTAAAACGAGTTAGTAGAATATCGATATAGAAAGCTTGGGATAAGCCCAAAATCCTTTTCTTGCGATCTCGTAGAACTTTGATCCCAAGGATGTGACCTACTTCTCCCAAGTCCTTCATATCAAACTGTTTGGATAACCATACCCTTACATCAGATAACACCTTCATATTGTTTCCAATGAGCAAGATGTCATCCACATAAAGTATTAGGAATACCACCACGTTTCCGTCACACTTTCTGTATACACATGATTCATCCTAACATTGATCAAATCTATAGGATTTTATCACCTGATCAAAACATATGTTCCAAGATCTGGAAGCTTGCTTAAGTCCAAAATGGACTTCTTGAGCTTACAAACAAGATGTTCTTCGCCCTTTTCAATGAACCCGTCTGGTTGCTTCATATAGATGTCTTTCTCATAACTTCCATTAAGGAACGCTGTCTTGACATCTATTTACCAAATCTCATAATCGAGATGAGCTGCAATAGATAAAAGAATCCGGATAGACTTAAGCATGTAGAGGCTAAAAATCAAGCTGCGCTGCTCCTGAAGTCATATCATCAGGTTGCGCCAACATCAAGTTGCGCAAACATCAGGTTGCACCAACATCAGGTTACGCAGGAGACAGGTTGCGCGAGCGCCACATGGCAATCTCCTCGAAAACCTATAACAGCATCATCATTGCCTGACAGCTGACAACACACATATCAAGGAGAATATATTTGAATCCCGTGCATCACGGATCTCGAGAAGATTTGGTCAGATTTAATGACAGCTAGCAGTTTGCGCAATGTGTCAGGGTGCACGAAGATGTACTTAGGCACAAAGTTAAGAGACAGATAGAATTCGCACAATGTATCAGGGTGCAACCGCTCGCGCAAGTTGCTACATTGTGCTCCGCACAACATGATAAAGCTCGCACAAAGTGATCAAATAGTATCCAGAGCAGGGTGACGTGGCACGCATCCCACTAACTTCGCAGAACGTGCCTACTATATGCCCATGACCACGCGTATCTTAATTAAACGATGCCACGCGTCCACAGCAGTTGGTGTAACCGCTCGCGCAAGTGAACAGGAGGCGCGCAACCTAAAGCTCGCACAACCCAGAATAACTGCTAAATAGTTTTTTCAGAACTCTATAAATGGAGTTTCAAATTAGTCTCAAAGGATCACGAATGATCACAATCTCCTGCTAAAGTGCTGTTGCATTCTCTAGAGGCTCGTACCTTCGATATCACATCGTCCAAGGGATAAAGTGATCGCCTTCTGATCAGATTCCATAGTTGTACTTCTCCAAAATCAATTGTACTTTTTGTACTTTTTTTCAGTTTGTAGAAATTGAATTTTGTTTTTGTTTTTGCAAACAAAATGGCGACTCTGCTGTGGACGAATTTCTTTCTGACGAGAAAGTGACAACTCAATGTGATACCGCGTCGATCGGTAAGACGCAGAAGACTTTGGTCGTTCAAGTCGACCAAACCGCTTACGAGGTAATGATCAGTACTGGGGGTACCAAGCACCGCCGTTGCTGCTAAGAGCAAAGGATGCACTGTGGACTCCCAAGTCTTCTCGGCCAACCATGGCTCCTACGCAACTTGTGCAGTCTGTCTCTCGGCCAACCATGCTCATGTGCAACTTGCGCAATCTGTCTCTCAGCCAACCATGCACCTGTACAACTTGCGCAGTCTCTCTCGGCCAACCATGGCTCGTGTGCAACTTGTGCAGTCCGTCTCTCGGCTAACCATGGCTCCTGCGCAACTTGCGCAATCTGTCTCCCAGTCAACCATAGCTCCTGTGCAACTTGCAACTGTGCAATCTGTCTTCCGGTCAACCAGAACTCCTGTACAACCTGTGCAGAAGGCTTCTCTATCAACCAGAACTTATGCGCAACCCGCGCCTACTGATTCTTCGACTCTAAACAAAGGGAAACGTCTTTTGGCTACTTTCTCATCTTCTCCAGTCCTTGACTCGGTAGAAAGTATCTCTGGTGGCGCCTATGCGCCACTCAATACGAAAACTCTTTTGGCAGGAACTACTCCTCTGAATATAGATAATCAAATCTCTACTAAGAAAGTGAGTTCTATTCAAACCGAGATTTCTGTCACTCAGTTGTGCCAGGGCAAACACATGAGAACAGGTTGCACAACACAAAAAATTCTACCGAATCCTAAAAATGCACACTACGGATCTTGCATCCATGCTCATCTTAAGATCCAAACCGGGTAAACTACTAGTATCTCAGACAGATACACAAGTAGTAGATCTATCTGACCTGTGCACCTATCTCAACAAGCAGTCAATACCTACTTCAGCAAAATGCAAACAGACTGCACCAATGGCTAACTTACGCCAGAAGCAGACTTCTGAAGTCAAGAACCCCTTTACCTGCTAACCAACTCAAGACTTTTTGTACACTCAAGAAAAGGGAATCTCAAGAATAGGAACCATGTTTCTAACATCATTAAAGAATATGTTCCTTCAACTTCTTCTCATCCTGATGTCATAACCGATCTCCAAGAAGTTCTTAAACAGAAGCGTAAGATCACAATCCATCTCATCCATCTACAATACAACCCCAAGAACATCACTGTAACCATCACCATGAGGTAGTCATCAAATGTCGTTGTCAGCTAAGCGGTCTGTCTTCGACCGTTTGAATTATGCTCAAACTCCTCAACCGATAATAGTGGATGAAGATGAATTGTTGTATACATCTGTCAACATGACGTGTCAAAATACTGAGGGTGAAAACGCCCAAGACGTAATGTATCCCGCAATCCCAGTCAACAGTACTTAGATCGGATTCATGAATCAGGCGAAAAGGTATACCAGTATACTAGATCAAGAAACCGAGAAATAATCGGTCAAAGGAATCTTCCTTCGACCAAGACACAATCGGTCAAAGGAATCTTCTTGATTCTAACCAAGATTCCTTCAGTCAAAAAGACATCCCTATCACTATTCTGGGGGTGGTTCCTTATATGACTTTGATGCTGACAGTGAAAGTTCTGAAAGGACCATCCTTTCCACTAGCTCGTCTTCGAGGGCTAGAGAAGTGACTGCTTATGTCATCACAGAAGATCAAGATACTTTCAGTTCTTCCAGTCAATAGCAGAGAATTACTGATTTAGAAGCTGGTTGAAAAGCATGGTTGAGATGATGACAGGCATGCATGCGGTAATTATGACATAACATACAGTTCCACCGGTCGCGAATCTAATTCCAACTCAGGAACCTGTAACAACATCAGCTCCCATCAACATTGGTCTGGGAGACAATCTCCTCACACTACTTCCATACCAGTGCAGGCTGCTCCAAGTCAATCTGGGGCTGGAGGTGGTACTTATCATGTAGTACCTCCTCCTAACATATCAAATCAATCTACTGCTCCACAATCATCTGAAAATACCAATGAGGCCGTAAAATTTTTACGTACTCAATTCAAAACTTTCAAACAGAAAGACGACTACAGAAGCTTGGGATCAAACAACCCTATCCCATAGAATGTAAAGAAGTCCAATTTTTTCCTAAATACAAACCTCCTACTATTATGCTGTTTGATGGCAGCACATCTCCAAGTCAATACCTCAATCACTTTGAAGTAATAATTGATCAACTTTAACCAAATGATGCTTTTCTTACTAGAGTATTTATTGGTGTTTAGCTGGTACAGCATGACTGGTATCGTAGTTTACCAGATGGTTGTATAACCTCTTTCTCTGGCTTCAAACAAATATTCTTGGAACAATTTTATAGGGAACCAATGACATGACTATGCCTGCTCTCATCAAAATTAAACAACGACATAATAAAACTACTGGACATTTTATTGAACGATTCTACCGTGAAGCACTCAAAATGCCTCTCGGAACTCCAGATGCTTTGACTATAGACACTTGCAAATCAAACATGTTGTCTATAATCAGCATGTGGATGGGATCAACACAGTTCCAGGACTGCCTTCCTTCATAGTGAACGCCAAAGCAGCAGAAGAGAGCGTTGACAAGTTCAAATAATTAGGTATTCAAATGCCTAATCTTGACAAAGATGAACATGCTACACCAAATAATAGTAGCCGTCAGAACAATCGCAAGCAAGGATACTTTGGCTATTAATCTCAAAGGCAAAGAAGCTATAGCTATCAATGTAAGTCAGCCAACATCTACCCCAACAACACCACCAAAAGGGCCACGTCCAAAAAAGAATATTATTTTGATGAAACTGATATCATGAGTATCTTGATTGTCTGATCAAGAGCAATAAACTTCAACTGCCAGAAGCAAAACGGCAGAAAGTTGGTAAGACTGACCATCCTAAATATTAGGTTTACGCAGAGTTGTTGGACATCCAACTCGAGCATGCTATGTGCTCAAGGGTAAAATTCAGGAGATGATCAATTCGGTGCAATCACTCTCCAACAAGACGAGAAAACTGTAACGGCTAACGTCATCTCTCTATAGTTTGGAAATTTTTTAGCTCAACTTGTGCAGGACGGCGTCATCCCCATCCCGAAAACTACTTGGAGATTGTTAATCTTCTACCTACACGAACTGATGGTCTTGTTCCTCTGTCTACTGATAAAGGAAATTAGTGAATCCATCTAGATTTAGTGGCTGACTTCAAAACACCGTCTTCCTCCACCAAGTCTAAGAAGGCCAATATAAATTATGTCATTTGATTTCGTTGCATGAACATTATCTTCCACCTTAACTGCTACCTTCATCTCGGCAGCAGATAATCCTTCTTCTTCTTCCCCTGCTAAGACAACATTGTCAAAGTCAGAAGCCAAATATCAACCAGCTTTCCATCTGTATAGTCCACAGTCTCGTAAACTAATGACAAAATGGGATATGATCTACAAAAGGCCTCTGGTTTGAACCATGGAAAGGGATCTCCTGTACCGCTTTTCCTATGTCTTTCTCACAACCAATCTCGGGTTGGTTTGGGTACTGGACAAACTCTTCATCTTGCCAAAAGAAACCTTCCAGAAACAAGATCCAGGTCTGAAAGAATTTACTAAGAAATTATAGAAGGCCAGGAGAACCCTGCTTTAGTTTCAGAAACTCCTCCAACATTATCTTTCCTGCTGTCAACGTTCCATCGGCTTCATCTCCTCGTGGAACCAACTCCTTCCAAACCAACAACAGCCGACGAAGGAAAACAACCATGTCCGCTTTAATAAAGTATTGAAGAAGACTCCAACTTTGGGACTCGATAAGCTGTATAACTTTGATATACTAGCTCAGCTGGCTAATACCCCGGCAAGATTGTCAATTTTTGAGCTACTCCGTCTTTCGAAGAAACTCGAGAAACGTTGAGTGAAACTTTGATGCAAGCTGATACTTGTCTAACATTCCTCAAGAAGCCAGAGGAAGAGCTTATAACATGCCTTCATTGCATAGTGTGATGGAACTGATACCCAACATCACCTTTACACAAGATGATATGTTGTTCGAAGATAATCGCATGACCGACCCGTCTACTTCAGGGATATGTCGATACCATGAAGGTTGATCGCATTTTGATCGATCATGGGTCTGCACTTAGCATCATGCCAAAGACTCTACTAGATGCATTAAAGATTCCTGTACACAATCTTTCAACAACCATCACGACAATTAGAATTCAATTCTGGAAGAAGTAAACCTCTAGAAAAGATCCGTCTGAAGGTTCAAATAGACAATCTTCATATAAACATTACTTTCTACGTGATCGATAACTATGGCTCTTATAATACTTTGCTGGAAAGATCCTTTTGCATGAGCATAACATTGTACCATCCACTCTACATCAATGCTTCAAATATATAGATATCAATGGAGAGGTTCAGAAGAAAGTAGCCGACCTAAATCTTTTCAGGGCATTGAAGCGTATTATACTGACTCTCGGATGCACAAGAAGAGTTCGTGAAGGTTGTATTGGCGATGGATAGAGAGGAAGATCAGAAAGATACTTCAAAAGATGTTCTTATGATCCCCGTCAAAAGACGTACAACTCGTCCCTCTTCTTCTCACGTTGACTATATATCTTTTCTCTCATAACAAACAGTCTCCTGCTGTAGAAAAGGAACAAAGGAGATCACCCCTTCCGAGCCTCTGGTTATCGACCTTCGTCGTAACAAACCTTCACCTTGTCCTTCTCCTCCTCTGGTTATCAACCTTACTAAACCTTCTGTTAAGGATAAGAATCCTCCTTCTCCTCCTCTAGTTATTAACCTTACTAAGCTTCTGTTAAGGCTAAGAATGTTGTAAATGATGATGTACAAATCAATAAAATAGCATCTCTTTTACAGTATATTATTTTTTTTTATTATACTCGATGTTATTTAAAAATGTTAGATAACTTCGAACCACTTACCATAGGAGCAGTTCAAGCTTCCCAAAATGAAGTATTGCTCGAGCTAATGCAGGACTCCTTCTTCTTAGTTCCTTCCAGGAAGAAAGATGAACTTCCTATACTTTTTAGTAAAGGAACAGAACAGAAGATCACGTCCAATGGTGAAGAAGAAAATCATGATAACGGAAGACTTCAACTACGTCGTTATAGTCAGCAATCAAAAGATATCATTCAAAAGATGGGCTATAATTTTAAAGCTGGTCTCAATGGTGGTAAGGGAAGACGAACTCCTATTCGTATCCCTGCTCCAAAAGAAAAATCACAATAATATTACAGCAAAACGAAGCAGGGATTAGGTTATACTTCACCAATTCTGACTCCAGAAGTCTCTGAATCGATGAAGAAGAACGATCTAACTCTTCTGATTCTGTCTTATGGGATTCAGACACCAGTGTTGGGCACATCCATCGAGTGACTCTATCTTCCAATATGGTAACTGCCGAGTTCTCGGAAGAAGATGAAGACTTTGCCGAAGCCTCTGAATCTGATCCTCGGCACAAAGGATGGATACTCAATGGGAGCTTTGCTTCAGCAACGTGAGCCACCTACGAAGATCAGTTGGTTCAAGTCAATGTTGGAGATAAACTTCCCCAAAACTAATATTTGTCAACAAAGCCTCCCTGAAGCAGATAAACAAGAACTGATCCAACTTATTAAGGAATATTGATGTATTCGCTTGGAGCTATGAAGACATGCCGATATTAATCTCATATCGCTACCATAAGCTCAACATCCTGCGAATGCGAAGCCAGTCAAGCAACAGCAGCGTCGATTTTGACCTGATATAGGATGTCGTCGAAGCTGAAATCAAAAAACTTATCGCCTGTAGTTTAGTCAGAAAAGAACAACATCCAAACTGGATGGCTAATATTGTCCAGTTTTGAAGAAACAGGGAAAGTCCGAGTCTGCATTGACTTTAGAGACCTTAATGAAGCTTGTCCCAAGGACGAATTTTCTCTTCTGATTACTGATGCATGATTGAAAATACTTGTAGATTTGAACGAATGTCTTTTATGGATGGATTCTCGGATATAATTAAATTAAATGCATCCAGAAGATGAGAAATATACATCTTTTTACTCATCTTGGAGTTTATTGCTACACTGTCATGTCATTTGGTCTTAAGAATGCTGGTGCAACTTATCAGCGGGCCATGAGTACTATCTTCCGTGATCATTTACGAAAGACTGTTGAATGCTATGTTGACGATATTGCTGTCAGAAGTCATCTAAAGGAACCATTCAAGACTTGAGAACTATATTCGATCTAATGTGCTAGCATCAACTCAAGATGAATTCTACCAAGTCATTCATAGGAGTCTCTAGTGGCAAATTTCTTGAATTTGTTATTACCTCTAAAGGTATACACATTGATCCTGAGAAAATCAAAGCCATTCAAGAGATGCGTCCTCCACTCAACCTGAAAGAGCTTAGAGGATTCCAGGACGCTTTCCTATATCAGGAGATTCATCTCGAATCTTTCTGGACGATGTAGACCATTCACTCAACTCATGAAGAAAGGTGTGTCTTTTATTTGGACTGAAGAATGTCAACAAGCATTTGAAGACATAAAGCGGTACTTGATGAACCATCCAGTTCTAGTGCCTCCAATCTCAGAAATACCCTTCCTGATGTATGTTCGAGCAATGGACCATTCATTAGGTGCTTTATTAGCTCAGAAGAATAAAGAAGGTCATGAATAGACCATATTATTTTAGCCATATAATGATTGGAGCTGAGCATCGATACACCCTAGTGGAAAAAGAATGTCTAGTTTTGTAACGCCCAGTCCCAAAATACGTAGGACTAGGAACGTAGACATGCCAGCTGTATACATACGAAGTACATGGGCCTTGTATGTATACATAAGCTGTAAAATGCAGTAATCCAAGACAAACTAAATCTCATCCACAATGAAAAGAATAATAATATAAAAATCAACTTGAATGTTATTGATACAATCGTTGGGCGGAGACAAAGTCTACTAGCAACTATCTTAATGAAAGAAATGTACAAGAATCGATCCATAAAATGGTAAGACGAACCAAGCGCAATTATCTTCGAAGGAATGGAGAAGACCACTGCCTTGGCTAGGATACCTGCGGAAGACATGAACACACACCTGGAAAAACTAGGTCCTCAGACGGACGTAGCAAGATACAGGAAGAATATGCTAATATGAACTGTTAGAATAAAATATATATATGTCACGACCCCACCCACTGTGAGGGTACGAATACGTAACGACGCCCAGCCTACCGCAGTGTCGACGGTAGAGCGCTGTCCTAGGTTACTATCTAACCAGCAACTCACGCAATTATAATGTACTCATCATGACAAATCCGAACGGAGGACAAGTATAAGATATTGAACTCAATCACAGTCTAAGTACGATAAGATAAACACAGAAGAATTAAACTAAGAATAGAAAACAACTACTAAAATAATAATAACTCTCAACAAATCTCAAATACTACACAATCTCAAAACTTCTATAACAAGTTCAACATGGAAACAAATGCTAGTCTAAACTAAATCCGATCACTCCTGAGTGTCGGGGCCAAAGGTAGTCATCCCGTCTCCGGGTCATAATATGTAGGACATGTATCCTCAGGGCAATCATCTGTAAATTTCAACAGGTCCAGTCAGGACAGGAACGAGTACAACTCATCAAGAATCCCAATTAAATGACAGAGAACTATAAAGCAGTTATAAACAGTTTTGATGAATATGGCAGTTTGTATACAGGTGATGGTATAGAGAAACAGTTAAGATGCAAGAAAGTAAGGAAGTAAAAACAAGAGAAGAATCATAGCAATAAAGACTGTAATTAGAAACTAGCTGAACTAGAGCAACATGATATAAGTCCAGAATGTAAATGTAACAAGTGCAAAACCCAAGTAAATCCAGACAACATGAATCTGATACCAGGTGTTTCCAGTACAAGATCCGTATAAGGTGAGTCCAGTTGGTGATCAAAGGTTCCAGGGTGAGTCCAGCTATACTCTAACATGTGTTTTAAATATCGGATCGACATGTGAACGGCTGTAGGTAATACGGCACATCATACACCTGGCCGGGTGTGAGATGGCTATCATTCCAGTATAATTCCAAGGGAGTGGTTCCAGTATTTGGGTATGTTCATATGCCTATTCTAATATTTTCCCGCCAGCAAGTACAAGTGAATCCAAAAACGACACGAGAAATCGGGATGTCCAGCCAAACATAATGATACCAGCAAAAGATTCCAGGGTGATTCCAGTAGGTGGTTCCAGTAGTGATTCCAGAAGGTGATGCCAGTAGTTTCCAGAAAATAGAGGCCAGACAGATGGTAGGTGTGTCGCATACATGAATCCAGAAATATCCATACGTGTTGTAAGAATCACATAAAACTATCTAGAACTGAAGTACAGTAATTGACAAGTAAATGGAAAACTATCAGAGAATGTACTCGCCTCTAACTGAATGTCCGAGATGAAAGTACTGTCCGAGGAGTGGTGTCTGGCTCCTATTTCGAACAGTACAAGTCACAACAAGTCCAGAAAGTAATGTAATGCACTACAATGCGTTCTACATGAATCTAGGTCAATTTAGACCAAAGTCAACTCTTGGTCAACTATGGTCAACCCTAGAAGTCAAACTAGGTCAACCAAGTCAAACCTAAGTCAAACTAGTCTAATCTAGGTTTACTAAGGCTAAACAGTCTATCTAGATTCCAACTAGGCATACCATGCCTAACCAACCTATAACACATAACCACATGACTATGTCTAATAGTCTATTAAGAATACTCCTATCCTATAGTCACTATACAATATTACCCATACTCTATAACATATCATATCACATAGTATCATATATATATATATATACATTTCACACATTCCTATATATGACTAATATGTATAGTACAACACTATAAAGGAAACTTAGATACTCATATATCACAAGGCATACATCTATGTATACATAGGAAGGGAGTGAGGGAAGAAAACACATGAGTATTAGAAGTGTGTGTCAAGACTTAGGCATGTGTGTGAGGGGTATAACAGTAGGTACAAAACAGTGTACACATGTGTGAGTCTAGAGTGCATTGTGTGTAAGAGGGTGAGACATGTGAGTGACTGTTCAGAAATTGAGAACAGTGGCAGTGTCCCAATCCTGGGAAAAATCAGTGAGGAAACAACCAACTCAAACTAAAACTCAGACTTCAAATTAAAGCCCCAAACATAGTTAACAGTTAACACATCAAAGCCTAAATCCCATAAAGAGAAAACAGGTTTTATAGAAACTGAAAAGGGAAACAGTGCTAACCATGAACTCAGGTTTTCAGATTCAAATGAGGGGAAATACTCAGGTATTTGACAGTTCAGTTTGCAGTAATAAATGGGGAAAAACTGGGAATGAGCCAGGTTTTTGAACCCTTCTCAGGTTTTTAACAAACAAAAGAAATCTCAGATATTCAAATCTCAGTATTTCAGTGAACAAAGGAATCAGTTTAAACAACAACCCATATCAGTTTAAAAGAAAGAAAACATTGAAATCAATTGTAAAGTAAACTCAGGTCTATTGAACATCCAATTTTAGGTTTTAACAGTTCAAAAGAAGGAGAAACTCAGGTTATTACATTCAGTGAATCACACAGGTATACACAGGAATTAATTCAGTTTAAAGGAAACAGTATTGTAATCAAATACAAAGGAAAACTTAGGTTTACAAATCAATACAGATGGTTTAAATATTCTCAGGTTTTAAGAAGAAATGAACATTCAATAATTCAGTGAAATGACAGTTCATAAGAGAAGACTGGCATCTCAGGTTCTCTTGCATATATAAAACCATCCATTCTCATGTTCAAGATTTACTATTCAGTCTAGAAGCACAGAACCTATTTCTCATATTCAAACCCACATTCGAAATACCCAGATTTACAAGGAAATCAATTCGTTTCAGTTTAAAGTTGGAGGAGGAAATCTCAGATTTTGACATAACAGTTCAACCATTCGAATGAATCCACACACTAACCAAAATCCCATAATTGAATGTAAAAGCTTAGCTAATATGAAATGTAATATGGGGATCAAAAACATTAAGAAACATAACAAAATAGGGAATTAAAATGGTTTTTGGGAAACTGGAATAATCAGTATCAGAGATGTATCAGTGAAACCACAAACCTATGTTCAAATCCACACCCTCATTAAAACCCAAATTAAACATGTAACTATATAACAGAGACTTAATCATCATGTTTAGGATCTATTTGATAAATAAAAACATAATTAAAAACTATTTAAATCACTTAATCACAGAACACAACACTGCACACTGATATACACAGTGTACCACACGTGCAGGCACGAATCCGTGTTCGACACGACACGAGAGTTCCTGAAACTCTAAGATCTTGTGTCAGTCATGGACGACACACGTGTCAAGTTTCGAGGGTTGAAATGTCGTGTGCACTGAGAAAACGCACACGAGTAGCAGGGGAAAATCCTGCCAGTGTGCACGCGCGCGCGACCGCGTGTCCACGCGCTCGTATCGACCCAACCTGACACGAAAACGTGAGTGTCCAAGAAATACGTAAGCGAGGTGAAAATGGATTTTCTATTCAAACACAAATCACAAAATCGAACGAAATGCCCTTTGAGGCATTTCGTCGAACACTTACCTATACACGTGGATACGTGTCCGATACGAACGAAATGGGTCCAAATCCTAGGGTTAGCCTATCCTACTGTTAGGTTAGGGTTAGGACATCCTAGAAATAATTTTAACAGAATTTAAATGCAATAGAAAGGATTATACCTATAGGTGAACAATGGGTCAAAATCCCCAAATGGAAAGTTTCACAATCCACCAAACTCCCTCAAATTGTGTCCTTCCTGAAAATACTCATCAACAACAGCAAGGAGACTAATATTAGGTCCTATTACAATTGATTTGAAGGAAAATGGAGTTGAAATGGATTTCTTATGATTTTAGAAAGATGGAGACTCACCTCTTCCAAAACTTGCACAAATCCCAATGGAGGCTGCCCTAAATTCTAGGAGGGGATTAAATAGGGGAAAGGATCAATAGTGGCTGCCATGGGCTGATTAGGGTTAGGTTTGGTTCATGGTGTGGGCATATGGGCTATAAGTCAAGTCATTAATCATGACTTATGAAGTCATAGCCATATCAAATCAACTCCAAATCTCTCCAAAAAGTTCCAATGACTTAAACTTCACTAAATTAGGTCAAACCAAGTTTACTTAACCTAACCAAGGGGTCTTAACCTAGGTTAGTCTTCTAGTCAACACTAGTCAAAGTCAACTAT
>JANAVB010002061.1:0-47416 GCA_029216955.1 Iris pallida | reverse complement strand
TATCCAATATCCAACACCATATCCATATACAAAATATCCATATTCGACACCAATATCCAACAAATATTACCAACACAATATATCCAATATCCAACATTAAATTATCCAAACATAAAAAATATCCGAACATACAATGTATCCAAATGTCTACAAAACCAACAACATAAACAAAATCAAACCCCGTCCGTCGGATCGTCTCGTGCTCGTGCCGCCGCATCCGTTTTACGTATGTACTCCTCCACCGTGTGTGCCGGCACTTGGGACAAGACATGGTCTGGAAGCGCACGTAGCTGCTCTGGCGACAACATGTCAAGGAGCGTCAAGATGGTGTTATCCGATACGATGCGGGCGTCCGCAGAGCGGTTAAACGAAAACCGTCCGGGGGAAGAAGGACCAGGTCGATCCGAAGCACCGGCAGCAGCAGTAAGACGGACCGGGAGCACCACCAGATGAACCGGGAGCACCATCAGACGGACCGGGAGCAGACGAACCGGGAGTAGACGGACCGGGAGCAGACGGATAGCGCCCCAACACTATCGCCCGCAAATCTGACACCGCGGAGGTCAGAGTCGCAAGCTGCGCCCTCACATCGTCAACCGGGGGCTGGGGGAGGCGGAGGCAGTGGATATCTCGGGACGGCTGCAACGAGGGCGCCATGGAACCTAAGCCGTAGACGCGCCCTTTTCTAACGCCGTCGACGGATTCTACGAACACGTCGTCGTAGCGAGCGGCCATAGAAGAGTGCGTCTGGGTGGGCGTCGTTTCGCCGACATTCTCAGAAGGGAGCTCGATCTCAAGCCGACTAAGTGCCTCACGATACGCAGCCTATCCAATGAATGTGTTTATACTATAAGTTTTCCTAAGTTATAATCTAAATCCTATGTTTCCCTAAGTTATAGTCTGAATCCTAAGTTTATCTAATTATTAACAATAATTATATTTCTAACATAAATCTCATAATGTAAGTACTACATCAGTCTCCTTGGCGCTCGCGTCGACGAAGCTCCCGTCCTTCCGCCTCTTGTGCGTATGCACGAATACATCGTGAGCGGTGACCGTCTCTGCCTCTTTCCCTGCTTCACCGCCCGTTGGCCTGCATACGTAGATTTAATTAACTTCGTATATTAACAGTACGAAATTAAAAATAGAATGAATTTGAATTTGCGCTATCTCACCAAATCTGCACGCGGCGATGCGTGGGGCCTTGATCCCCCCGTATGCAGACCCGCGGCCTGTCGATTAGCCTTAGCTTTCTCCGATTTCAGCTTGAACTGCGGAGTATCCATCTTCTCCAACATCTGCTCATAGTACTCCGCCCGGATCCAGTCCTTCCTCGTATACGTCGTACGAAGGTCGTACACCGCATCCCGTATCTTCTTCCCCGGCGGCGGCTTTGTAGGTCCTGCGGATCGCTCCTCGCGATGGGGGGGCCACCAGAACGTCCTCTGACATACAAATTCAAATATCACGTAATAAAAATTTAATGATTTAAAGAATAATATAATTCACCGACGGATTTATACCCTCTCGTCGAGCCAGACGTACTTCATGTCCTGAGGCACCTCAGAAAAATTGAGGTAGGGGCCATGGTAGTTATCCCGGATAAGTGCCCTAGATACCGGGCAGCACCCACGGAAAACCTATAAAAAAGCAACGACTGGATTATTAACTTGAATAAATGAAACAAATTTAAAATTAACTTAAATTTACTTACGATTCACCAGCGGGCATAGCTCTCGTCGGAACTCGCCTACCAGCCTCTCTGGTGGCGTCGGGGGATCCGCGGGTCCGCGCATGTATCCCCGGTAACAGGATGAAACTGAATCCCGGGGTACTCCGAGGCCACCCTGCAGTAACTGCTGGGCCCCTGCTGCATCTGCTGATCTGCTGGTACATCCGGTGGCAAAACGGATCCGCTAGCGGATGGAGTCACAGGCCTCGATGACGATGTCGGTGGCACCGAGGAAGAATGACGGCGGGAAGAGCCTGTGTCGGGCTCTCCAAGTCGGGATAGGAGGTCACATCCGGGGAATGCGGTGGCGACCACGACCGCTACCACCAGCCCACGCCCACGCCCACGACCACCACCACCACCGCCGCCGCCGTCGCCACCGCCACGACCACGGCCAGCACCACCAGTACGGGTGCTTGCAACCAGCCCTGTAAATAGAACACATAAACAAAATACCGACAATATAGATTTATAAATGAATATAAAACTAAACATATCCATACCAGCAGCAGGGCGATGAGTGCCGCCCAGACGAGTAGGCCTAGGGGCCATCTGCAAAAAGAAACTCATACAATAATACGCAAATATCCCAAACTGAATAAATATTACAATCAGAAGTGAAGTACGAAAAAAGCTAGATACACAAATCTGATAAAATCACGCACCAATACAACAAAGTACAATTCTGTAACTTTTGATGAAAGGGCATCTTGTGTTCCACTAGACTTGTAATTGTAAATCCAAATATATAGGGTAATTTAGGATCGAGACTAGATATTGGGTGCTTCAAGATACAACTGAAATAGCGATATTTAATCATCGTCATCGTCCTCTTCCTCGGCCTCGGCCTCATCATCATCATCATCCTCATCCTCATCGTCGAATTCATCTGTATCCTCATCCTCATCCTCATAAAGTTCTTTTCTTCTTCTTCTTCTTCTTCTTCTTCTCTTCAGTCTCATATTGGGACAAGACGCCTCTTTCTCCCTGGTTGACATCTAAGTCTTGTATATCAACCTCTTCCTCCTCTATTTCATCAGCAAGAGGTATATCAACCTCTAATTCAACATCCATGTCACAAGACTGTTGTCCCAAGTATTGGAGCTTTTCGATCTGGTCCTCTTGGTATGCTGGGTCTCCAACGTTGAATGTATTTCTAGATTAATCTTGCATACTGCCCACCAGTCAAAGCGATCTCTACGACGCCTTGGGTAGCTTGTATAGTAGACTTGAACAGCCTGACTTGCTATCGCAAACGTGTCGGACCCTCTATACCTCCTGCGATGATTTATATCGACGAATCCAAATTGTTTATCGATTCTCCAACCGATATTTGGTGTCGTATCGAACCACTCACATTTGAACATAACAATATACATATCAAATGGGGCACTATATTGTAATTCTACAATATACCGAAGCACTCCATAATAGTCAAGTCCGGCTCGTCGTCATAGATTGTGCCTCTTATGCAAACACCAGAATCCTTCGTACTGAAGCCGTCATTGAGAAATTCGGCATTTATAGGATGTTGAGTTGTCTTAAACTTGAAGCCATTAACGACATAGCCGGGCCAAGTCTTTGCATGCTTCTTCGGTCCCAATGACAAATAACGAATGCTCTCATTTGTGAGTGTACTTGGTTCAGCTAATAAAACCTGTAAACTTTAAATGTTTTAGTGCATATATATATTTAAATAGTAGCCGCATAACATATTATCTCAGTTACTTACGTAATCTCAAAACCATGACGGAAAGGTAAAATCAACCTCTCTTTGAAGTCCCTCATCGGTAATATCGGGTATCCTTATTTGACTTCATCTCAAATACACTGTTAGAGAGAATAAAAATTAGTGTAGTCACTTACCTCACCAAATTAGAGATTATAACGAGGTGTAGTCACTTACTTCTCCAAATCTCTCACTTCTTGTATGTCACAATTAACAAGACATATGGTGAGCGGCATCATACTCATCGTCACTCAACCACCGTTTCTTACTAGCCCTAATAGGCTTGCCCTTAAATTGAATATACCTCCTTCCTCAACGTCTTCGTCATTCCTTTGAGGTCTATTTCGATTTGTCTCAACATGAGTATCGAAATAAATGGAGCAAAAGTTTGACACCTCCTCGATAAGATATGCTTCGCATATCGAAGCCTCTATATGAGCCTTGTTGCCAACTTTCTTCTTTAGATGATGTAGATACCTAGAGAGACAAATTATCTTGAGAATTAACAATAAATTGTAAAATCCACTTAAATTATATCGATTTTTATTACCTTTCAAAGGGGTACATCCATCGATAATGAACAGATGCACCGACACGGGCTTCGTATGCTAGATGAATCGGTAGATGCTCCATACTGTCGAAGAAACCCGGTGGAAATATTTTCTCTAACTTGCAAATTGTTAAGACAATCTTCTCCTCAAGTGTATCATATGTTGCACCATGAGCTTAGTTGAACAGATATCCCTGAAGAATGTAGACAGCTCGGCCAACGGAACCCATACAGCAGAAAGCAACAACTCTCTCAACGCAATAGGCAGTAATCTTTCCATAAACACGTGGCAGTCGTGACTCTTCATTCCTGTTAGCTGCTTGCGTTCATTGAGATCAACGCATCTAGACAAATTCGACACATAGCCGTCGGGAAATCTTAAAGTAGATATCCACTTGCAGATTATTAATCTATCTTCCTTGCTCAATGCGTATGGCGCTATCGGCTTAGTTACTTGTCCACCAGCTCCTTTGTATCAAGTTTAGATTATGACGTTTGCATATCTCGGCCATGTCTTGTCTTGCTTTTGGATTGTCCTTCGTCTTTCCTTTAATATCCATAACGGTATTGAAGACATTATCGAACACATTCTTTTCGATATGTATGACATCAAGATTATGCCTAATAAGATTATCTTTCCAATAAGGCAAGTCCCAGAAGATACTCCGTTTGGTCCAGTTATGGCTTTGTCCGAACCCCTCGACACGATTGTTCGATGGATCTTCCATTGCGGTGGGCAATTCCTTTACATCTTCCCAAATATCGTATCCCGACAATCTGGCAGGAGGTTCAGAAAATTCTTGTTTTCCATATCTGAACGCGTCCTTGTTCTTTTGCCAAGGATGTCTCGTTGGCAGAAATTGACGGTGACAGTCAAAGAAAGAAGTTTTCCTCCATGTCTAAGGCGGAACGCCTTACTATTTTCCATACATATCGGACAAGACATGTTGCCGTGCGTACTCCACCGACAGCATACCGTATGTTGGAAAATCATTTATTGTCCACATGAGTGAAGCTCTCATCTGAAAGTTTTGTTTTCTGGAAATATCATAGGTCGTGACGCCGATCTCCCACAACTGTTTCAGCTCATCCACCAACGGCTGTAAATATATATCGATATTCTTTGTCGGATTTTTGGGACCGGGTATGATAGCTGTCAAGAACATATAAGGAGTCTTCATACACATCCATGGTGGCAGATTGTAAGGGGTAAGAATGACCGACCAGCATGAGTATTGAGATCCCGACTGTCCGAAAGGGGCGAAGCCATCAGAACATAGCGCCAGGCGTACATTTCTAGGCTCTGCAGCAAAATCTGGATGACACAAATCAAAATATTTCCACGTCTCCCCATCCGAAGGATGTCACAATTCTCCTTCGTCCTTTATGCGATCTTCACTGTGCCACGTCATGTGTTCTGCTGTATTTAGAGACATATACATCCTCTGTAAGCGCTTCGTGATCGACAAGTAATGCATATACTTGTAAGGACGTCGTTTTCTAGTTGACTTTCCTTTTCCCTGTACTGTCTTGTAAAGATCCGCATTACAGAACCAACAACTTTCTAATACGCAATTCTCTTTGTAATACAACATGCATCCGTTGCGACAGCAATCTATCTTCTCGTACCCCAGTCCCAGTTGTCGGACCATCATCTTTGACTTGTAGAAGTTTCTTGGGAGCTCTTTTGATTCCTTCGGTAACACCTCATTAGTTAATTGTGTGATCCGATCATAGCAAGCTTGTGGCAAGTTAAAATCAGACTTTATGTTCAACAACCGCATTGTCACTGACAGTGCGGAATGAGTCTCACAACCAGGATATAGAGGAGTATCTGCGTCCTTAAACATATCATAGAACTCCTTTGCCTCGGGATTAGGATCCTCCGGATCAAAATTAGGTCCTGTCGCAGCATACACCATATCTCGTGCAAGGTTCTGCATGTCTCCATAATCCACAGAGCATCCGTCGTCTTCGAGGACATCCGTTGCAGCATTATCATCAAAAGCATAAGTACCAGCTTCTGCAGCCTGTCTTTCTGAATATAATTCACCTTGCGATGACCACAGGCCGTAATCACGTACGAAACCCTTACGGGTCAAATGATCTCTCATAGTCATCACTTCTTCGAAATGTCTATTGTGACAATTAACACATGGACACTTGATTTTGTTATCGTCCATGTACTGAGTTTTGCTCATGGCATACTTAAGAAATACTTCCACACCTGCCTGAAAATCGTCACTCACACCAATTCTGCTCTCGTGTTGTCGTTTGTACATCCATGTACGATCAACAAAGTAACGATTCATGCTCGATTTGATGTGAATATCTGTATCGTAAGACAAACTAAACATAAGAATTAATAGCCCGATACCGATACTCATATCGTAAGAAAAATACTTGTGGATAACACGCTAGGCCTACGACGAGGCTACTTAGTATCATAATCTAACATAATTAGTATATAATCATGTAACTGGTGGATCCGCTAGCTAGTAAGCCGGATGTACTTAATATCAGAGAGTATTAGATTAGTATCAGTATATAGGTTAGGTAGACCGTATCAAACGCATATCGGAATAGTAGGCCGAATAGGAGGCCGAGATAGTCGAATGAGAAAAAGGAAAGAAAGGAGGAGCAGATGGGTCCAGAGCCATGGTAGAGGAGGAGAAGTAACATGAGAGCAGTTTTCGCCGTAACATCTCCTGGCTCTGCTGGCAACTGAAGTCCAGATGCTACAAAGGACGATCTTTCGCTGAAATCGACTACAACACCCATCAGTTCAAGTTCATTCCTATATGAGTATATTCCAATGCCATAGAGGAAGGTCAACAAACTGATGGCTTCTATGGCATTGGAATCTACTCATATAGGAATGAACTTGAACTGATGGGTGTTGTAGTCGATTTCAGCGAAGGATCGTCCTTTGTAGCATCTGGACTTCAGTTGCCAGCAGAGCCAGGAGATGTTATGGCGGAAACTGCTCTCATGTTAATTCTCCTCCTCCACCATGGCTCTGGACCCATCTGCTCCTCCCTTCTTCCCTTCTTCTCATTCGACTATCTCGGCCTCCTATTCGGCCTACTATTCCGATACCGATACTTTGAACCTTGATCTTAACCCAAACCTATATACTGATCGATATTAATCCGCTACGCCCGATACTAAGTATATACGGTCGATACTGATAGCGATAGTCCGATACCGATAGCGATAGTCCGATACCGATAGTTCGATCGATACCGATAGTTCGATACCGATAGCGATAGTCCGATACCGATAGCGATAGTTCGATACCGATAGCGATAGTCCGATACAGATACACATGGACCTACATATCTATATATCACTAGTAGCCATACTCCTCTACATACTACTCTACACTAGGATCTAGTAACCATATACTACTCTACACACTAGCTACGTAGTCATACTCTAAAATAAGGTAAACTAATTTACCCACACATTAAAACCAACCCAATCAAATCTTAGGCAAACTATTCATATGATATCAATCGAAATACAAATAGGTCAACTAGGCTAGTTGTAGGTCAAATTAGGAGTCCAAGTCAACTCTGTCAAAACTAACCTTAATTAGGCTAAACTTCTACCTTAGCTAATCAAATATATATACTAGACTTCACGACGTGTGTCTGTGTATATATATATATATATATATATATATATTATTAATAAATTACTTAAAATTATGCCTATATATATATATATATATATATATATATATATATATATATATATATATATATATATATGTCTGTGTGTGTGTGTATCCGTGTGTCTGTGTCCGTGTGTGTCTGTGTGTGTGTGTGTGTGTGTGTCTGTGTGTGTGTGTGTGGCTGTGTGTCCGTGTGTCCGTGTGTGTGTGTGTCTCTGTGTGTGTGTCCGTGTGTGTGTGTGTCCTTGTGTGTGTGTGTGTCCGTGTGTGTGTGTGTGTCTGTGGGAGAGGAGGAGGAGGACTCCTGCGTGGGGACTCCAGAGTCCCTCCTACGCCCCCCCTGCCCCGACCCCCCAACCCCTGCCCGACCCCCCCAACCCCTGCCCGACCCCCTCTCCCACCCCCCTGCCCCCCTGCCCCGACCCCCCCAACCCCTGCCCGACCCCCCCAACCCCTGCCCGACCCCCTCTTCCACCCCCCTGGCCCCCCTGCCCCCGACCCCCCCAACCCCTGCCCGACCCCCTCTCCCACCCCCCTGCCCAGACCACCCCCCACCCCCTGCCCGACCCCCTCCCCGACCCCCCCTGCCTCCTCTCCCACCCCACCCTTGCCCCGACCACCCTACCCCCTACCCGAACCCCCCTGCCCAGACCACCCCCCACCCCTGCCCGACCCCCTCCCCGACCCCCCCCTGCCCCCGACCACCCCACTCCACCCTTGCCCCGACCACCCCACCCCGTACCCGAAACCCCCCTGCCCCACACCCTCTCCGACCACTACGACAGCCTCCCAACCCCCCAAATCGTAAAAGAGAGAGAGAGAGAGGGAGATAGAGAGAGAGAGAGGGGGGGAGAAGAGAGAGCATACCTTAGAGAGAGAGAGGGAGATCGCCGGTCGGAGAGAGGGAGATCGTCGGAGAGAGGGAGAGGGAAGAGAGAGAGTGTTTTGGGGGGGAATGAAAATTTCCCCCCGTCGGTTCAATTTAAGTTAGGGTACAGAAATTAGCGACGGAGTAGCGACGGATTATTCCGTCGCTAAGTCGTCAGTAAATCTCGCACCAATATTTTAGGCTTTTGCCGCCAAAATATGCGATGTTCTAGCGACGGATATAAAACCGTCGCTACTTGGCCGACGACCTATCGACGGCGTAGCGACGGATATGGACATAAAAAAATTAAAAAATTGTCCACTGCTTTCCGTCGGTATTCCGTCACAAATCCGTCGGTGATCCGACGGTAATAGCGACGGAAAATTTTCGTCGCTAAATGGCCGTCGCTAAAATACTGTAATTTGGTAGTGATATCTGGGCTTGTATTGGATCTTGAACTTATTTCCTATTTCATCTATCATATATTTCCCTTCTGTGCTATCTACCTTAGTTTTATCTTGTGATTGAGACTGTATTGCTATGTCACCTCCATTCGGAGTGTATATACTGTATAGATACCTTTATATTGTTAGTCGTAGTATTTACAGATGTTATATACAGTGTTCTATTACCGATACTGTGGCGTAGGTTGGACGTACCTACGTGCTCGTGCCCCTGATAAGGGTACGGGTCGTGACACACCATTGATTTACTTCCAGGGACGGCACCAGTATCAGGAGGATTCTACAGGATGGCACCTTCAAAGTTAGAGATCTTGTTCAAGATGATTGAAGAACTCAGAACCAAGGAATTCATTCGTGCTAGTGGGTCACCTTGGGGAGCCCCGATACTTTTTGTGAAAAAGAAGGATAGTACGTCAAGATTATGTATTGATTATCGTACCTTGAACTCTGTAACAGTCAAGAACATATATCCTCTACCAGGATAGATGATTTATTTGATCAACTCAGAGGAGCGGCAGTATTCTCGAAGATTGACTTACGATCAGGATACCATCAGATCAGAGTCAGAGAGCAAGACGTCCCGAAGACAGCATTCAGATCCAGATATGGGCATTGGGAGTTCCTTGTTATGCCATTTGGAGCGACCAATGTGCCAACCGTATTTATGGACCTCATGAATCGTATCTTCATACCCTATTTGGACCAATTCGTGATAGTGTTTATAGATGACATCTTAGTCTATAGAAAGAGTGAGGCAGAGCATGAGCAGCATCTCCGTGTAGTTCTTCAGATTCTCAGAGAGCACCAGTTGTACGCGAAGTTCAGTAAGTACGAGTTTTGGCTAGATCGTATCTCGTACTTAGGTCACATCATCACCAGAGGTGGAGTAAAGTTGACCCCTAGAAGATAGTGGCCATAGAGACATGGCCAGTTTCCAGTACCGTCGCAGAAGTTCGAAGTTTCCTAGGATTGGCTGGCTATTATCGGCGGTTTGTATCAGACTTTGCTCGAATTTTAGCACAACTGACGTAGTTGACCCGCAAGGATGTGCAGTTTGCTTGGACAGTAGAGTGTCAGAGTTCATTTGAGAAGTTGAAGCAAGGATTGATGACGACCCGTATTCTCACTCTTCCAGATGGGACTGGAGGATTTTTAGTTTATTGTGATGCTTCAGGCAGAGGATTGGGATGCGTCTTGATGCAACATGGTAAGATAGTAGCTTATACGTCATGCCAGCTTCGTAACCATAAGAGAAATTATCCTACCCATGACTTGGAGTTAGCAGCGGTGGTTTTCGTACTTAAGCTTTGGAGGCATTATTTATATGGAGATCGGGTGAAAATTTTCACCGACCACAAGAGTCTTAAGTATGTGTTTACTCAGAAGGATCTTAATATGCATCAACGAAGATGGCTAGAGCTACTGGTGGATTATGACATCAACTTGCAGTATCATCCTGGGAAGGCCAACGTAGTAGCAGATGCATTGAGCAGAAGAGCTAGAGTTTATTTTCTAACAGCACAACCAGAATTGTTAGCCGATCTTCAGAAGATGGGTATTGAAGTTGTTCTTCCTACCAATGTAGCATTGATGGCCAGTATGCAAGTTCAGTCCAGTATAGTTGTGAGGATTAAGTTAGCTTAGTCAACGGATTTTAAGCTTCAGCGGCTTAGGACACAATGTATAACAGGACGGAGAGCAGAGTTATGTATTCATGATGACAGTATACTTTGACATGGAAGACGTCTTTGTGTACCTAGTGGTGATATCAGGCAAGAGATCATGGCAGAGGCTCACAGTTCACAGTATTCAATTTATTCCGACGGTACGAAGATGTACCGAGACATCCGTCAGCATTTCTGGTGGAATGACATGAAGAGGGAGATAGCCCGGTTTCTCTCTCGTTGTTTAGTTTGCCAACAAGTTAAGGCTTAACATTAGAGACCAGCTGGACTTCTTCAACCTTTACCGATCCAGAATGGAAATGGGAGCACATTACCATGGATTTTGTAACTGGGTTACCTAAATCCCCAACTGGAAGAGATGTTCTCTGGGTTATAGTTGACAGACTTACCAAGGTAGCTCATTTTATCCCTTTCAGAATTGGCCAGTCGACGGATCAGCTTGCAGAGATGTACCTCAGGCAGATTGTCAGATTGCATGGAGTGCCAGTTAGTATCATATCAGACAGAGATTCAAGATTTATATCGCACTTTTGGCAGAGTCTTCAAGAGAGCTTGGGGACTCGTCTCAAGTTCAGTTCAGCTTATCATCCGCAAACAGATGGTCAGTCAGAACGCATGATCCAGACTCTTGAAGATATGTTACAGTCATATACACTCGACTTCAGTGGTTCGTAGGAAGATCACCTGTATCTCGTGGAGTTCTCCTATAACAATAGTTTCTAGACCAGTATCCAGATGACACCCTTTGAAGCACTGTATGGCAGAAAGTGCAGATCACCTTTAGTTTGGGATGATGTCGGCAAAAGACAGATGCTTGGTCCAGAGATGATTACGCAGACAATCGTGGTGGTCAGACAAGTCATAATCATCTTTGAGTTGCCCAAGATCGCCAGCGCCATTGGGCCGATTCATATCGGCAACCCCTTGAGTTTTCAGTCGGCGACCAAGTGTTCCTTATGATCTCGCCTACCCGTGGCATCATTCGATTCGGCGTACATGGAAAGCTTAGTCCTAGGTATTTAGGGTCGTTCGATATCCTTGAGCGAGCAGGTGATGTATCCTATTGTTTCGCTCTTCCGCCGTCGTTATGTGAGGTATATGACGTATTTCATGTATCCCAATTACGACAGTATATCCCGGATCCGAGTCATATCCTTGATCATTCGAAATTGGTTGTTGGTACCAACCTTTCGTATGAGGAAAGACATGTATCCATATTAGACCGAAGAGAAAAGGTACTCAAGAACAAGACTATTAGTTTAGTCCGTGTTGCTTGGTGTCACCACTCTTTGGGAGAGTCAACGTGGGAGCGTGAGAATGATATCCGCTCGCGATATCCACACCTGTTTGACTCATAAGATGTAACACCCATATTCGGAATACGTATTTTATCAGGCGTATACGTATTTCGGACCTGTATTTTATTTTCTCAGATTTTGGCCTGTACTTGTAATTGACTTGACTTGCGGATTTTGGATTTCTCATAATTGGGTTTTACCTGGCTTGGTTTTAGGTTGTGGAGAAGGTTGGTTTGGTTTGGTTTGGTTTATTTTGCATTGGAGCACCTTAGCTAACCTCCACCCTACACTCAACTTATCCTCCACCATTAAAATCCCCACCTAACACTCTCTCTCTTCATTACTTTCCTCCATTAATTCTTCTTCCTCTACACAACACCATCACCCATAGGCAAGTGCACCTTGCCACCATATGAGAACTACATTTTATTTGTTCATTAGCTAGATTAGGCCATGATGATCAACATTAGTGCTTGACATTTTGTGATTTAGAGTCTCCATTGTTCTAGATCTAGGTTTTAACTATTTTTGAATTTACATGGTTTTGATCTATTTTGGTTGGATTTTTGTGGATTTTGATGCTTCCATGTGAAAGAGAATTCAATTTTACTCAAGTTAGACCCTTGGAAATCTAGATTTGGTTTTGATTTGACCAAGATATGAAGATTTGAACTTGGTATTCTTGAAGAGTTCCTCTCGGCCAGGAGTAGCAGACTGCAGCCTGCGCTCTTTAGCGCAGTGCTGGACTGCGCATCCTCCTCTCGGCCTGCGCTCTTTAGCGCAGCGCCGACCGCGCAGCTTGCCCCATGGTGAAATGCGCTCAACCCCAGCGCGCAGGGACTCTTGCGCAGTCCGCTCATGCGCAGTCCGCTCATGCGCAATTTGACTCATGCGCTATCCATCCCCGCGCACTTCACTCATGCGCAATCTGACTCATGCGCCATCCATCCCCGCGCACTTCACTCATGCGCAATCTGACCCCTGCGCCAACCAACTCAGCGCAAGCCGACTTCTGGGCAGCTCACTCCTGCGCAGTTAGCCCCTGGCGCACTTGACTCCTGCGCAACCCGACCCCAGGGACCCTTGCACAATCTGTCCAATCATGGAGAATTGGTTTTATTTTTCCTTAAGCTTGGCTCTTCTATAGCCCTGTATATTGATATTTTATTAGATATTTTACGCCTATTTTATATCCTTACGCCTTTTTATCATGAACTTGATTTTACTTAATGTCACCCCCAGTTTCCAGAAACAGGGGTATTTTTGTCATTTTTCATTTTTAAATTAATCTGGGACTTTAATTTGTGGGGGTTTGACCTAGAGGGAGTATGGACATTTTAATTTCGAGGATAAAATTTTTCTAAGGTGGGTAGACTTGTAACACCCAATTTTCTAAAATGAGAGTAATTTTGAAATTTTGTAATTTTAATCATTTATTGATTTGACATTTAAATCATGATATAATTTTGATAATTTTTTAAATCATTTTAAAACTATTTAAAATCTTGACTTATAATTTTGATGTTTTGCTAGTGAAACCCTAGAGACTGTTTGACCTAGAGCCTAACCATGTGATTAGGATATTTTAATGTTATTTTTGGCCTAAGGATATTTTGCATTAGACCTCCTTGAATTATTTTGATATTTATTGCGTTGGTGATTGTTAATTTTGACCTTTGATAGGTGTGATGGTTTTCTGTCCGTATCGGATACGTATCAGTTTTTATTTATAAATGTTTAATGTGCCTCAAGGAGATTTTTTTTTATTGCTGATTTTTTTTTTTGAAAAGTATTTGAATGAGATTGTTTTCTGCATGTGTTTCCTGTGATTGCTTTGTTTTAATTTCGAGGACGAAATTTTTTAAGGTGGATAGATTTGTCACCCCCAGTTTCCAGAAACAGGGGTATTTTTGTCATTTTTCATTTTAAAATTATTTTGGAATTATTTATTTATTTATTGTAATATTTTGGGGTTATTTGAGTCGGGTTCGAATTTCAACTCATTCCGACTTGTATCGGAGACCCGGGGTAGTTTTGACTCTAGCGAGCCCACACACTAGTTAGGCATGGCCCACATAATATTAATTTTAGTCCACATGATATTAATTTCAGTTAGTGACTAGACTAATTATTTTGGTTAGTATTAATATGGATTAGTGTTTTAGGATTGACCAAACTACCCCCGACTTAACCCCTTACCAATGTATTAGTAAATAGACTAGAAAAGGGGCTTTTGGACTTTTCCTAATAGGACAAAACCACCTTTATGGCCAGCCACAATAAGGATAGGGTTGAGCCTCCCATTTGTCATTATCCATCTATTTTTCTCTCTCTTGTTCTTTCCCAAATTTCTAGAGAGCAATCCCTAGCAATTTCTCCACCAAATCATTCCATTTCACCACCAAATCTTCTTCTTTCCTTCTCCATTCTAGCCAAGGAGGAAGCTACCCAAGTTTGGGAGAATTCGGAGCTCGTTCGTGTCCTTTTGGAATCTCTACGTGTCGGTGTCGCTCCGGGAAGGCTTTTCTTCGATTCGATCTACCGGGAGGTATAAATCCCTTCTCCTTTTCATTTTCTCATGTATATAGGTCTATTTTGAACCCATAGGAATGACCCCATAGTTGTATCTCCATTTGTGTCCATTTCGTGTCCATTTGGAGGTCATATGAGTGTCCTTTGTGTTGTAGTTGTGTCCATGTGGGAAAATCCCAAATTTGGACACACTATGTGTTGTTGTTATGTATGAATGAATTATTACATGTTGAATCTGATATTTTTGTATTGGAGATGTGTTCTATAGTGTCTCATATATACATATTAGTGTAGAGAGTGAGTTCTTGATATATTATGTTATATACTTGTGTTCTTTTGTCTCAAACTACCTAAATCCGTCATGATTTTTATCCACGTTTTTAATTTCAGCCATAATTTAGAAATGTCATAACTTCTAGCTCAAAGCTCGATTTAATCTCTCGTTTTTTTTAAAAGAAGCGTATTGAAGTTAGCTTTCCAAAAACATGTATTAATAGGCCTAATTCTTTCTGTAAATTTCTGGAGAATTATTTGAGTGTCAGCTGTACGAAAGACAAACGCGTTCTCGGTGTTTTCGCGATTCCGGGAGTTTTCGGAAACGAAAACACGATCCGTTTAAAGTTTCGGAAAGCTAACACATAGATCTATAACATACTTTAATCCTAAATTTTAATTCATGCTGAGATGGTACAGTATTGATTATTAGTAGGAGTTACTATTCGGCATATGCATTTTGTGCACCCTTGTGTGTAATATAATATTCTATTTGATTTTAATCCATGTTAATATATATACATTATATAATTAAATAGAGAATACAAGAATGAGTAAATGGTTAAATAAATAATGTATGAGGTGTAAGTATCCTATCTAATGTAAGCATGCATAAGTATGGCTTGTAATGAATATGTAGGTTCCATAGTATGTAATGTATGGTGCATATAGTGGTGCAAGAGAATAATGAATGATGAATGAATGCAAGCATGAATGTAATGTAATAATAGATGTAATGTATGCAATATACAAGTTAATGAGATGTAATGTTCTATGTTAACACAAATCCTATATTACCTCATGTACCCCCTTACACTATGTTGACACTTTCACACTTGACACATTGTTCACTTACACTTTGACACTCTTTGATATGTATACACTATGTACGCCCATTTAACCCTCACTTGCCCCTTTGCCATGTTCACATACACACACATAGCCTCTTAAATAAGTATTTATGAATATAGTTAACTTAGCTATGTATGTATATTATATATGCTAGCATATTGTGTTGTAATATATAAGTTTATATAACCATTTAAAATACCATAATTATAGACCTAATGTTGAATACCAATATATGTATGTGTATATATGTGTAGACATATAGCTTAAAGTAATAGATTACCTAGTGTATATCCAATGTGAATTCTTGCCTATTTGAGTATTGAATAATTGCATGCTATATAGAGTTGGGTGTATGTTGGCTTGTATAGCCTTGTATTGATGTGTGCTTGCTAGGTGTAAGCCCCTGAATTTAGGGCTAATTTTTTTTAATTTTAATAATCAATTAATTAGATTATTATTATCTGATTATTATTTGATTTAATGCTCTTTACCGTGACTTGGAATTCTAGAGCATCAGGGATGCCAGTCTCTGGAAACTTCCTTCTTGGAGTTTATAGTAGACGAGATTATCTTCATTTTGATATATCGTGTCCCACTCGAACTTGTTCCCTTGTATCCTTTTTGCCTCGCGCAAGTTCGGGTCAATATTAGACCATTTAATTATTAATTGATTCCCACTTTTATTTTTGATCCTCATAAGCGCGTTACTGTGACTTTGAATTTAGGAGCACCAGACTAGCCTTTTTCTTGAAACCAACTTGTCATGTCTGATCTACTCGAGACGCTCTTCACCCCTGACCTTCGTGTCCCACTCAGACACTCCATTTTGTGCTCCATTTCCTTCGCACAACTTTCGGTTCAATTTAGGCCAATTAATTATCTGCCGTAAAACCTGATTTAAATTTCAATTTAATTTCGGGACCCGACATCGACCCAATCCAGTCGACCCAAAATATGGCCCTGGCCTGTTTTGAGTAAACTATGCAGATGTCACTTGCGTGCCACAATTTTGATCCCCCTTGTGCTCATATTTTATCCATGATTTAATTTGGTTTAATTTATTCAATTAATTAAATCTCGGTTTCGACTTTGTCCAAACTTGGCCTAACGCCCAACCCAGTTTAGTGTGGGCCCTGTCATGACTGCCCATACACCCCACTGGTGTTTTCCCATTTTTGCCCACTCAAAATATTTCTTTTATATATTTTATCTCTCTCTCCATTATATTATGTATATATATATATATACATATGATATATACTTGTATCTCTCTCTCTAACTCCCTCTCTCTACATTTAACCTCTCTCTCTCTCACCTAAAACCCCCTACCAGCCGACATCACAATCCTCACCCCCTCTCTACATTAATATCCCCCTCCTATACTCACCCCCTCTCTTTATATATATATATATATACATATATATACACTCACTCATAACTCACTTATACTCACCCTCCCCTATCCTCACCACCACCTCCATGGTCCATGCTCATCACAACCCCCACCCCTACCTAGCCGACACCCCTACCAGCACACACACGCAACCTCTCTCTCTCTCTCATCATCATCTTTCTTCTTCTTCTTATTCTTCTTCATCTTCATCTTCTTGTTCTTCTTCTTCTTCTTGAAGAAGAAGGGCACCACCACCACCAACACCCTCACCATCATCATCGAGAAACACCACCACCACCACTTTCACAAACCGCCACCATCCCCCACACCATCTCCGCCGCCGTGCGCCACCACGTGGCCGGCGAGTTTTTCCCCCCCCGGCTGCTCCGCGGCCGAGTGCCACCGCAGCGCAGGAGCAGCAGCTAGCTGCAGCTGCAACAGCAGCGCGAGCAGCAGCTCCGGTGGCGCTGCCCGCCGTCGCGCGCCACCGCGCGGCCAACCGCCGCCGCCGGCGACCCCCACCTCCGGCGCGCGCACCCCGGGCGACCTCCCCCTGGCCACCGCCATCCTCCCCGGCGCAACGCACAGTCGATCCGTGCGTTTTGCACGAGATTCCGCCGTGACGCGCGCGCGCGAAGTCCAGAATTCGCGTCCCAAAACAGCAACTTCGCGCCGATTTTCTGGGAGATCCGACCGTTGGATCGGCGATCTCTTTCCTCCGTCGCAATCTCGGTATATAGCTCTTCACTCCCCTAAAATTTCACCCGTTAATTCTGTCGTTTGCCGTGTGAAAATTGGCCACCAAGTTGACGATTTAATTGCGTTATTTTTGGACAGTTTCGCGACGTCAACTTCGCGGGTTCGTATCTCCTCCATCGCAGCTCCGTTTTGCGCGCCACCAGTTCCGGTGCACAGCTGGTATAACCCTCTTCCTGCCCCCTTTAGATTTCATTTCAGTTTGAGCTTGTTAGGTCGGTCGAATTCGACGCCAAAGTTGGCCGTTCGAATTCTTAGTGTTGCACTTGTAAAATTCCATTTTTGAACCCGGGACTCCGGATTCAAATTCTGACACCACCAGTAGACTCGTGGCGTCGTTCTGGCATGTTTTCATATAAAGTTTGCCTGATTTGGAGAACGTGGGCCCTGGCACGCATTTCGGTGCAAAGCGGGTCCCACTTTCTGAGTCAACGGGACTTTTTGACGCCGGCTCATCGGAATCCAATTCCGGATATACCGTTGAGTTCGTATCGTCATTCTGGACTCGTTGACATATAATTTGCTAGGTTTTAGTGGACATTGGTTCCGGCACGCATTTCGGTGCAAGTCGGATACCAATATCCGGGCCAACGGGTCATTTTGAGATCGGCTCATCGGAATCCAATTCCGGATATACCGTTGAGTTCGTATCATCATTCTGGACTCGTTGATATATAATTTGCTGAGTTTTGAAGACATTTGCTCCGGCACGCATTTTCGTGCAAACCGGATTCCAAATGTCCGCGTCAACGGACCAATTTGAGATCGGGTCAACGGAATCCAATTCTGGATATACCGTTGGGATCGTATCTTCATTCTGGATTCGTGGACATATAATTTGTTAGGTTTTGAGCACTTTTATTTCGGCACGTTTTTCGGTGCAAAGTGTGTCCAACGGCGAACATCATTTTGGCCCGGAATTATCATTTTGCCCCTGTGTCCAAACTGGACTTTTGGACAGGCAATCCTAGCTGATTTGACCATTCTGGACACGTTGGTGATGTTAGTTTCATCATCCGACAACATCTGTAGATTTTTTTTCCTTTTGTGTCACCCTATTATTATAATATTTTTCTCCTTTTGGTTGTTTTAGAGACCTGTCGATTTCAGTGATTTCTAAATCACTGAAATTCATAAGTTGACCTTGTAGATATTTATATAGACTAGCTTGACCATGGTTGACTACTTTGACTAGACGTCGAAGTAGAGTCAACAGCTGACCTAGGTTTGACCAGATTTGACCAACGTTGACTTTTTGACCAAAGTCAACTGTAGGTCAACCATTGACCTATTTAACCTAGATTAGACTTAGAGTTGACCGAAGTTGACCAGTTGACCAAAGTCAACTGTACGTCAACCTTGACCCAGTTTGTCTTAGTTTGACTTAGTTTGACCTAGATGTTAGTATGCCTTTTGACCCTGATCAGCTCTTGTATTATTTCATCTTTAGGTCTGTGGCTTTACTCCGAACCTTGATTCATATTGACAGCAGGATCCCAGGCGAGTACATTCTCTGATAACTTATTCACAATTTATGATAACTGTTATGATTCATGTACTTAGTGTTGATATGCTTATTCCCGACACATGGTTCTCACGGATTGGTATTCTTGGATCCCGACGAGAGATGTCTCTCCTTCTTAGGTTGGGATGTATTGTGCAAGCACCCTTGTAGCTCTTGCTCGATATATGGTCACTGATTCTAGAGCAGGTTCGCGACCTTCTCATTAGAATCCCGTGCAGTGACGTGTCCTGTTTGGATCCATTCTACCAGTTGGGGTAGGGGGAGTAGTAGCGTATGCCTGTGATCATATCCCCTTGCTATCTTGAACAGTGTGAGTCATATACCGCACTTATGACTTGCCAGGCCGATTCTTGACAGTTTCCCAAGCCGATCACAAGTTGAAACTGCTACTCACACACATTGGATATATAGCTTACCTTGATTCGTGTACATGCCATGATCCCGTTCTATTTTCTTGTTCTAGCTCTAGCTTTACAGCTTACCATGCCATGATACATACATGTACACTCCATGATTTTATTGTATATGCTCTATTTACAGTCTTATAGCTTTTATTCTATCTTGAGATCTGTTATGAGATATATGTACTCGTTCCGCTCCTGACTGGATACGTTATGAAATTTTAGGAGTAGTTGTGCCCTCATTATTGGACTTCATGATGTTGCTAGCTGAGGTGGATCTCACTATTCTTCTATGTGAGTTGCCTGGTAGTTATTCTTAGTTAGTCTTATTGTTCCTTCTTTATCTTTCATGTCTTATGATCATTGTAGATTCTAGTTGTTCTAGTGATATTGTTATTATTTCTTGTCTTATCTTCCTTAGTTTTCGTGATGTGACATGAGTACATTTCTAGTTATGGATTCTTAGATGTTGTAGTTAGTATAGTATACTTGACAGCGTTCTACCGCCGATACCGCGGCGTAGGCTGGGCGTGGCCCACGTATTCGTACCCGTATATCCGGGTGCGGGTCGTGACACTAGGATAGTCTTGGTTAGGCCTAGTAAGACTTACTGGGTTAGGACATGACCTAGTTTGACCTAATTTGACTAGTGCAGTTGACCAGAGTTGACCAAGGGTTGACTTTGGCCTAGTTTGACCTAGATTCATGTAGAATGTATTATAGTACTTTATATTACCCTTCTGGACATGTTGTGACTTGTGCTGTTCTAATTAGGAGCCAGACACCTTGTAACCTGTGTTGCTTTAAATAGGACTCTGTGGCTTCAGTTGGACCCCCTATACTTATCAGCTGTTCAGGTTATCGAGGCGAGTACATTCTCTGATCATTTCATATCCTGCTTAGAATTATTTTCTGCAGTAGATTACTTTACTTGTACTGTCACGTTGGTCACACGAATTGGTACTGTATGGATCCCTTCTTGAGATGTTATCCTTAGGGAGCATCGGGTACTATATGTTCTGTACGTTTTACTTACATGACGTATCATATGCTTCATTGGTTCTTTGATCACTTACGACATATACTCTTATGATCGTAGAGTCTTCCTAGAATCCTTATCCCATTTATGGGACTACTGTATATCACCTTCGGGGTCTATTACCTTCGGGGTCTATTACCTTCAGGGTCTATTACCTTCGGGGTCTTATCACCTTCGGGGTCTACCACCCTTCGGGGGCTGTTACATAGCATCATATAACATAATCTGGTTGGATCCTTGTGTATTGATTGGGGGTACGGGGGAGTATAAATAGCCATGTGAATAATTCTAAAGTAGAATAGCCATGTACGCCTCTTTAGTATAGCCATGTACAATCAAGCCATTCACATGTCGACTTTGTGCTCTAAATCACTAGTCACTGGTAGCTCTTTATTTATAGTAGATATTTCTATTACAGCTCTCTCTCTGTTTACATACAGTATTTCTTTCAGTACCTGTATCTTACTTTACTGCATGATTATATTTTCTAACCTGCTATGAACTGTTGAGATGTAATGTGCTCGCTCCTGTCCTGACTGGACCTTTTGATAAATTTTACAGATGGCCTGGGATTGCCTGCTAGCCTAGAGGAGACACAGTAGAGGTTGTTTAGATAGTTATTTCATTTTGTCTGGAGTTGTATTTACTTTGTGGATTACTGTATTTGAGTTTTGAGATGTATTTCTGGGTTTATGTATCTTAGACACTTAGACTTCTATCTCCTATATTTATTTTGGATTTTATGTTTTATCTATCTTTATCATGCTCTACCGTAGATGTGATTGAGACTGTATCTGCTATGTCATCCCCATTCGGGGAGTATAAACTGTTTAGTCTTATACTGTTAGATGCATTGAGATCTAGGACAGCGTTCTACCGCCAACACTGTGGCGTAGGCTGGGCGTTGTTACGTTCTCGTGCCCTAACTCTAGGGTACGGGTCGTGACACTTAATATGTTTGGAATGACTATTGTACATGGCATGGTATGACAAGGAACTAGCATAACACGACAGTGACCCGTATTGGTGCACTCCTGACATGACCAACCTGACATGATAGTGGCCCATCGTGGCGCACTCCTGACAAGTACCCTGACATGATTTATCTTGATGCTGTTGCGACGGCTAACTTGACTCGTATAATCAACTTGATACCGTGGGTGTTCCTGCTTGCTTGCTTGTGCAATCCACTTGTCTTGTCTTGCATCATGTCTAGGACGTGACTCCCTGGTTCCTACGGTCAGGGATTAATACTGAATATGGATTAGGCTAATGACTAGATCAAACTATAGTTCATGGAGAATTTCCAGTCCCAGGCAATCTCGTTATCTGGGTGCTCTTAATTGGACTTGTAGCTTGCCGACGAGTAGAGCACATTTCCAGCGCACTGTCATGTGTTGCACCCTCTAAGTCACCTAAGGGTATATCGTCTCTGGGGCGATGTACCCAACCATACTCTCAACCTGTAGAAGGATAACTGGATGGTCTGCAGGGCTTGGGACTGGAAAATTCTCATTACATCTTGTTAGTAATTAAGGCTTGTGATAATCCTAGTTAGTTAAGTAGTAAGCCATAGTAATTGCTTGGCCGCATTATGAATGGATGAAGTCCAGCCTTGTCTAAGTCATGTCTAGCCCCTGTACCTAAAACTCTTGTACATGCTTGTTTTACTTATCTCTAACAATAAATGGGTAGAGACAGAGTGCTGTTCAGGCGAATGGTTACAACCTCGATCATTGTCTGGTTTAAGGGTTGTAATCTGGCTCCCGGAATGGTCCCACGTCACTAGTCGTTTATTGTCCTGTTGCACTCTTTATTACTTGTACCTTCTTCTATTTCTTTTCTTATGTTCTGATATGCTGGCTTTTGATCTTATTTCGTGGCCTCCCTTGTGGCACTTGCTCTTTCTGGGGTTTGACCCAGCTGGTTTTATATGACCAGATTTCGGAGCAGCTTTCGAGGATCTTTCGAACCTCCAGCCCGATGGTGGCGACTAGAAGGAACCCGGGCTACGAGTGGATTTTCTATTTTGTTTCGCTCACTCTATTGTAAAGTTATTCTTTTAAGGCGTTTAGCCGACGAGAACCTGTTAGCTCGATGCACTTTACTTACTGTCTGCCTATGGGCTGTAAACATGATTGACAAATCCTAGGGTTGATCATGTATGACTTAACTCTTGCTAGTCCTAGCATTTTGTACGACTAGCTTCATGATCAGTTGTTATGTAATATTTGGGACGCCTTTTATTGTATATTTGGTGGTCAAACATCTTGTGATCATATTACTTGCTTGAGATTGAGACAATAGGCTTGACATAAGAGACCGTTGGCTTGTAGTAAACCCTCATATCTAGACAGCCGTGACCGTGCAGTTGAGATGTATTCTATTTCAATATACGTAGCTGGCTATGTACGCCCCCGCTCTCCAGTATTCTGGTTCTGGGGCGTGGCATGGTTTAAGTGGTGTCCCATGCAGGTCTTGTCAATCAATAAATGTGAGGGTTTACCGAATAGATGTTTCAATCAGTATTCGTCTTTGATCTCCGCCCGTATTTTTAAATCTCTGGAATTCTTGCCCTGATTACATGCTTGTATCGTTGATCTGTCCTGGTCCTTCCTTATTGTTTTCCTGTGTCGTCTTCCTCAGCGGCACTGTACCTGACCCTGCCGATCAGCAAGGAGGAGCACCTCCCGTGGACCAGCAGTAACCTGGAGATCAAGCCCAGCACTCCGGAGTAGCCTCCAGAGTTATACCTACTAGAGGAGAACCCCCAGTTCGGCCCGTCCAGCCTGTGGAACTTGATGATGGTACCTTGGTAGGTCTTATCAGGACCTTGATAGCTTCCCAGGATCGCAGAGGAGATGCCTTGCACCAGACTGTGGCAGATGCTTTGACCAGAGGCGGTCATCCAGGGAACAGCGCGGCCAACAGCTTCAAGCGCTTGAACCCTCCTTTCTTCGACGGCAGCGAGGATGCGATTACCGCGGACGCTTGGCTTCAGGATACCGAGGTGGTTCTGGAAGCAGCTAGGACACCTGAGAATGAGAAGGTGGCGGTGGTACGCCTGCAGTTGTTGGACTTAGCTCGCAGTTGGTGGGCAGCGCAAGCCATGGGATTAGTGGCACCCATTGCTTGGGCAGTATTTAGAGAGAGATTCCAGACGAAGTATTTCGATGCTGTGGCTCGGTACGACCTGCAGACCAGATTTACCAACCTGAAGCAAGGAGGCAGAACGGTCGATGGCTATACGACTGAGTTTTCTAGACTCAGTAGGTTTGCCTCCACCTTGGTGGCGACCGAGTTTGATAGGGCCCAGCGGTTCCAGCAGGGACTGCATTTGGAGATCTTATTGGCGGTTGAGCAGTTCGAGCACCAGACGTTCGATGCGGTATTGAGGGCAGCTAGGAGGCATGAGTACACCTCCCAGAGGATCGTGGATAAGACCGAAGGTAGGAAGCGGTCCCACAGTCAGATGCACCAATCATCAGCTCCAGTCCCAGCAGCTAGGGGATTGACCATTGGAACTCCGAGGCGGGCGGCCTCAGTAATGTCGGTTCAGCATTCGACCCCGACGTACCCGCAGCAGCAGAAGCAGAAGCAGACTTCCACAATGGGATGTTCACATTGCGGGAAGCCGGGCCATGTGGTGGCAGATTATCGTAGGACGCAAGGATTGTGCCTAGCTTGTGGAGCGGCATATCACAAGATAGGAGCCTGCCCGAATAGGGGTAGTTCTTCCTCTTCCAACCTAACCAGTCCATCGGTTAGGGGACCAGCACCCATGCAACAGCAGCAGTACCCAAGGCCATTATTGCCTCAGGCCCAGGCATTCCAGCAGCAGTGTGCCCAGGCTCCAGTGCAGAGCAGGCAGAGAGGTTTCCAGCAGAGGGGACCCGCAGCTAGAGGTCAGGCCATGATGATGGCTATGGAAGAAGAAGTTGCACCAGGTGAGGTAGTGACAGGTACTATTCTCGTTAACTCCTTTCCAGCTTCAATATTATTTGATTCTGGTACATCGCATTCATTCATGTCTGCACGATTTGCGACACGGATAGGATTGGAGCCCGAGTCATTATCAGTGAGGCTCAATATACTTACTGGTAATGGTCTTGTGGGAGTAGATCGAGTATTTTCCTCGTGTCGGATCGTAGTTAGCGGTAGAGAGTTCCCCACTAGATTTATAGAATTTCCTATGGCAGACTATGATGTAGTCTTAGGCATGGATTGGTTGAGGAACCAGTATGCTAGGATAGACTGCCATGTTGGCAGAGTTGTTTTCAACGTTCCAGGCGAGCCAGAGTTTTCATTTTCTAGAGGCGCGGTGGAGCCATCCTTCCCAGTGTTGCGGATGGCAGTAGCAGCAGTGCAGTTTCCCCGGATAGTTGAAGAGTTTCCAGATGTCTTCCCAGAGGAACTTCCAGGGATGTCGCCAGAGAGGGAGATCGAGTTCACTATAGACTTAATCCCCGGAACAGCACCAGTATCAGAGCGAGTCTACAGAATGGCGCCTTCAGAGTTGGAGATTTTGTACAAGATGATTGAAGAACTCAGGACCAAGGGATTCATTCGTGCAAGTGGATCGCCTTGGGGAGCCCCGATGCTTCTTGTGAAAAAGAAGGATGGTACGTCCAGGTTATGTGTAGATTATCGTACCTTGAACTCAGTGACAATCAAGAACAGATACCCTCTCCTGAGGATAGATGACTTGTTTGATCAACTTAAAGGGGCTTCAGTGTTCTCGAAGATAGACTTGCGGTCAGGATACCACCAGATCAGAGTCAGAGAGCAGGACATCCCGAAGACAGCGTTTAGATCGAGGTATGGACATTGAGAGTTCCTTGTTATGCCCTTTGGAGCAACCAATACGCCAGCAGTATTCATGGACCTCATGAATCACATTTTTATGCTTACCTGGATCAGTTCGTGATCGTGTTCCTAGATGATATCTTGGTCTACAGCAAGAGCGAAGCAGAGCATGAGCAGCATCTCAGAATCGTCCTTCAGACGCTTAGGGAGAACCAGTTGTACGCCAAGTTCAGTAAATGCGAGTTCTGGCTCGATCGCATTTCGTACTTGGATCACATCATTACTCGAGGAGGAGTGAAAGTGGATCCCCAGAAGATTGTGGCTATCGAGACTTGGCCAGCACCTAGTTCAGTGGCAGAGGTTCGCAGCTTCCTTGGATTAGCCGGCTACTACCGGCGATTCGTTTCAGATTTTGCAAGGATTTTAGCGCCGATGACCCAGTTGACTCGTAAGGATGTGCCATTTGTTTGGACAGCAGAGTGTCAGGAATCATTTGAGAAGTTGAAGCGGGGATTGATAACGGCTTCCATTCTCACGCTTTCAGATGGGACCGGAGGATTCACAGTTTATTGCGACGCTTCAGGTAGAGGATTGGGGTGTGTCTTAATGCAGCATGGGAAGGTAATATCTTATGCATCGCGTCAACTTTGTGATTATGAGAAGAATTACCCGACCCACGACTTGGAACTAGCAGCAGTAGTGTTTGTACTTAAGCTTTGGCGGTACTACTTGTACGGAGATAGAATAGAGATATTTACTGATCATAAGAGCCTGAAGTATGTTTTCACCCAGAAGGACCTTAATATGCGACAGAGAAGATGGCTCAAGCTACTGGTGGACTACGATGTGGATTTGCAGTATCACACAGGGAAGGCCAACGTTGTAGCAGATGCGTTGAGCCGGAGAGCCGGAGTTTATTTCCTAACGGCGCAACCAGAGTTATTGGCAGATTTTCAGAATATGGGAATTGAAGTGGTTCTTCCTTCCGACGTGGCATTGATGGCCAGTCTACAGGTTCAGTCTAGCATAGTTGAGAGGATCCGAGTGGCACAGTCTACAGATTCCAAGCTTCAGCGGCTCAGAGCAGAGTATGAGGCAGGAAGAAGGCCAGAGTTATGCATTCATGAAGATGGTACACTTCGACACGGCTCTCGTCTTTGTGTACCTAATGGAGATATTAGACAGGAAAGTTATGGCAGAAGCTCACAGTTCGCAGTATTCTATTCATCCCGGTGGCACGACGATGTACCGTGATATCCGTCAGCACTTCTGGTGGAATGGCATGAAGAGGGAGATAGCCCGATTTGTCTCTCGGTGTTTAGTTTGCCAGCAGGTTAAAGCTGAACATCAGAGGCCCGCTGGACTTCTTCAGTTCTTGCCGATTCTAGAATGGAAGTGGGAGCATATGACCATGGATTTTGTGACTGGATTGCCCAGATCCCCAGCTGGTCGAGATGCTATTTGGGTTATAGTTGACAGGCTCATGAAGGTGGCTCACTTTCTTCCCTTCAGAGTTGGTCAGTCTACGGCTCAGTTGACAGAGATGTACCTCAGGCAGATTGTCAGGCTTTACGGTGTGCCCGTCAGTATCACCTCGGACCGAGATTCAAGGTTTACGTCACACTTTTGGCGTAGCTTGCAAGAGAGTTTGGGAACTCGTCTCCAGTTCAGTTCAGCATATCATTCGCAGACAGATGGTCAGTCAGAACGCACAATCTAGACTCTTGAAGACATGCTGAGATCTTGTACGCTCGACTTCGGTGGTTCGTGGGAAGATCACCTGCATCTTATGGAATTCTCGTACAACAATAGTTTCTAGGCCAGTATCCAGATGGCTTCGTTCGAGGCTCTGTATGATAGGAAGTGCAGATCCCCGCTAGCATGGGATGATGTCGGAGAGAGGCAGATGCTTGGTCCAGAGATGATTGCCCAGACAGTTGAAGTGGTCAGAAGGATCAGAGATCGTCTTCGAGTTGCCCAAGATCGCCAGCGGCATTGGGCCGATGCTCATCGACGTCCCTTGGAGTTTGCTATCGACGACCATGTATTCCTTAGGATCTCGCCTAACCGTGGCGTCATTCGCTTTGGCGTACGGAGAAAGCTTAGTCCTAGGTATATAGGGCCGTTCGATATCCTGGAGCGAGTAGGAGATGTATCCTATCGTCTTGCTCTTCCGCCGTCGCTAAGTGAGGTGCATGATGTATTCCATGTGTCCCAATTACGACGGTACGTCCCGGACCCGAGCCATATCCTGGATCATTCGGAACTGGTTGTTGGTACCAACCTTTCGTATGAGGAGAGACCCGTGTCTATATTGGACCGAAGAGAGAAGATACTCAGGAATAATACTATTAACTTAGTCCGTGTTGCTTGGGGTCATCACTCTCTCGGTGAGTCAACGTGGGAGCGTGAGGATGACATCCGATCGCGATATCCCTACCTGTTTGACTCGTAAGGTATAATGTCTTCCTTATGCCTTATGTCTTCCATCCTTTGCTTGCATGTATTATTGTCTGATTGCTTTCCTGGTTATAGCTTGCATGTGATTAATATGGCTTGCTCTCGTCTCTCTAGTCTCTTAATTAAAATTCCGAGGACGGAATTCTCTTAAGGTGGGTAGAGTTGTAACACCCATATTCGGAATACGTATTTTATCAGGCGTATACGTATTTCGGACCTGTATTTTATTTTCCCAGATTTTGGCCTGTACTTGTAATTGACTTGACTTGCGGATTTTGGATTTCTCGTAATTGGGTTTTACCTGGCTTGGTTTTATGTTGTGGAGAAGGTTGGTTTGGTTTAGTTTGGTTTATTTTGCATTGGAGCATCTTAGCTAACCTCCACCCTACACTCAACTTATCCTCCACCATTAAAATCCCTACCTAACACTCTCTCTCTTCATTACTTTCCTCCATTAATTCTTCTTCCTCTTCCTCTATACAACACCATCACCCATAGGTAAGTGCACCTTGCCACCACATGAGAACCGCATTTTATTTGTTCATTAGCTAGATTAGGCCATGATGATCAACATTAGTGCTTGATATTTTATGATTTGGAGTCTCAATTGTTCTAGATCTAGGTTTTAACTATTTTTAAATTTACATGGTTTTGATCTATTTTGGTTGGATTTTTGTGGGTTTTGATGCTTCCATGTGGAAGAGAATTCAATTTTACTCAAGTTAGACCCTTGGAAATCTAGATTTGGTTTTGATTTAACCAAGATATGAAGATTTGAACTTGGTATTCTTGAAGAGTTCCTCTCGGCCTGGAGTAGCAGACTGCAGCCTGCGCTCTTTAGCGCAGTACTGGACTGCGCATCCTCCTCTCGGCCTGCGCTTTTTAGCGCAGCGCCGACCGTGCAGCTTGCCCCATGGTGAACTGCGCTCAACCCCAGCGCGTAGGGACTCTTGCGCAGTCCGCTCATGCGCAGTCCGCTCATGCGCAATCTGACTCATGCGCCATCCATCCCTGTAGTGACCCGCTCCGCCCTAGCGGAACGCCGATTCCAAACGGCAAGTGCAACGACTCAAACGAGCCGTCGACCCGAAGAGTTGCTTCGTCCCGATGAAGTATCGATGCGAATCGATGCAAGGCTTACATTGGCCCGACAGGATGAATCCAGACTTAGACTTTCAAAGGCGCGCTCGGAATATCGCTCGGCCGATGCGAACATCGCTAAGGTGGGTGGCTCCGATGAACCCGTCTTTGCTTAGCCTATGCACATAATAATGCGGACACAAACACGAGAATCGCTAGGCGATAACATCTTGCATGCTAATAAATGACCCAACGCACCTAGCTAAGGGAATAATCCTAACTTGTATGCTTGTATAGAATATGGAAAGTAACATGAAAAATACGAGAACTCTCGCCCGCGCTCCATGCTCGTGCTACGGCACAAGCCTACGTTGATGCTCCCTATACGTCCAAACAATCAAACAATGAATGGGTTACAACAATGAAACGGAAAGACTATCAATATAGTCGCACCGTGTAGATTATAGCAACATTGAAAGGCTATGGGACCGATGGGTCACCAAGGCGACTCCCATACGAGGAGTCGTGTAATGTATAAAGGAAAGAGCAAACGAATAAGTGAATCAACGAATGAATACGTGAATGAATCGATGAACTAATGAACAAGTAAAAGAAAGAAAGAAAAGGAAAGGAAACTTGAAAAGATAAGAAAAGAAAGAAGGATTAGCGACAGGTGTGACGGGCACGTGCATCGGGGCTCGCTACCCGCGCTGCACGGACGCCAACCTGGTCGATAACGTAAGAAGGCTAAGGGTTAGCCTAAGGCTCAAAGACAGCCATTAAGTTAAAATGATAATAAAATACGAAATGGTCGTGGACAACGGCACGAGCGAGGGGTGGCGTATGCTGTGACCGTGAAAGGGGATTCCGCGGCATGATCAAAGGGGGGATATGCCGGCCTAGGCGGATCCAAAAGGGGCTTACGGGCTTAACTGGGGGAGGCTTGGCCCCAGGAGACGTAAGTGCGGGGTATTTTTCAAGAGACTATCAGGGTGTACCAGCCGCACGCCATGATAGGTGCGAAAATGCCAAGGAGAAAGTCCAGGATGGCTTGTGGTGCCAGCGACCGATGCATATAGATTAAGTGGGCTTTGCTGGTGGCAATCCACGTGCAAGTCCTTGCATTGAAATCAGAGTAGTCTAAGTTAAAAGTTCAATGAACAAGTGCCTACCGAATGACTTGAAATGTGCCACTCCAAAATGATAATGAGTACAAATGAGTTAAAGAATGCGTCTACGTTATGTTATTACACATGAACTGTTGTCTAACTTGGTTTGCTCTAAACAGGGAAGGCCGGACGGTAAGTATGGGTAAGTTGTGCATGTATTTCCATACGACACTTGAAATCGGTAACACGGGATAGGTTATATTATATGCCATGTAAATGACCCTAAGGCAAGATTAGAAAGACAATGAATGATAGAGATGCACACAAGTAAATGGAACGTGTTCGGTAATGATAGTGATTATGGGCGAGCTAGCCTCCCCACCAGTGCATAACAATGTACTGATAACCCCACAGTCTACTTGCAGGATGCAGGAGACGCCGGCGGGTGCGGAGCTTCAATCGAACGTGCTAAGGCGCGGAGCTATCTCTGGGCCTTGGAGCGTTGCAAGGAGCTGGAGCATCATATACGGGACATAATGTATCGGAACATCGCCATGAATCATTCCATCTTGTAAGCCACTTGGCACGCCTTTTATGTTTCAGAGAGAGAGAGAGAGCTTGAGCGACTTGTAATATCGGCCTAGCGCCGCTTGTAAACTTGTTGAATATCAATAAAGAATTTGGTTTCGCTTCAATTGTGTTCATTTATATTCCGCTGCAAATGGGGACACTCTGTGCGACTCTGTGGCCTAGAACTCAAATCGGCCGTTTCTGGACTTGGCCTTGCACGGGCGCAACCTAGGCCCGTGCGGCATCACGCCTTAGCGAGGACGATCGCTCCTACGGGAGCGGGGCGTGACAGATTGGTATCAGAGCACGGCTTTACGTCCTTGGACATCATTTCGATTCTCTCAGTTTTGAAAGCTCGCGTTGGAAACAAAAGAAGTGTATGCTCTCTCTCGTTGTGCATTGGGATGTTCCATACAATAAGTCTAATATTGTAAAAGCTCGTACAAGTACTCGGTTGCACGGGACCGATAGGCGATGGCCTTTGTGCCACTACGACGGACTTGATAGGCGATGGCCTTTGTGCCGAACCACGACGGACTCGAGTCGGACGAAAACTAAATGCTAAGAGTTAGCAAACGCGAGGCATGCTTGAATAGGCTTACGTTGACGATAGCAAACGGGTACACGAGACCGGAGTATTATTCGAACAGGATGGTTTTGCACGCAGCCTTTTGGCTAAGTTGTGCGGAGTATCGCGCACCTAGACCCTTTGGTGCAAACGAGTTGCGAACGAGAATAAGTGAGCGTGCAAAACTTGAATGTGGTCCGAACGGGATGGATTAAGCGGTACAACTTAGTCCGCATGTCGCGCACCTCGACTCTTGGGTGCAATCGGGTTGCGAGCGATATCAAGTATCGTTCGATCGAGAACGGAAATACACTTTGAGTGTATATCGATAGGAACGTTATCGAGTTAACGCTTAGGCGCACTCGAAGGATCGATTTGGACCTTGAGGATTATTGCGAACGACTTAATGCGTCGCAACGGTGCGAACGACTACGCTAGCGATCCGTTGAACGAATCGATAAGACGTCTTAGCACGTGGCGCAAACGTGATTGAATATTAGACCGTATGGCTTGAACCCGAGTGGTGTATGTGATAGGTTCGGAGAAGAAAAAGAATGTGATTGAGGACTAGATCAGATGGCTCGAATCCGAGTGGTGTATGGACGTCTTGGAAATAGTTCGAGCGAAATCGAGGATTACGAGTATGTCGGCGAGGCGATGCGGTCGCGCAAAGCCTTAGAACGCGTCACACTTAGTTGGTTGTGACTTCGATTGTCCCGAGCGAGATGTCGCTCGGACAACTTGTCGTTAGACAATGTGAGTTAGAAAACGACTCGAAACGACAGAGGTAAATGAATGGTCTTGATCGAGAAAACTTAGAGGATTGCGCGTACGATCTCGGATTGATTCAAATGAATCGCGACTTGAGTTTGAACAACGATCTTGACCCTAGCTGGAGAGATAGCGGTCGAACTTGATCTTGAATATCGAGGAAATTGTGGAATATCCAACTCGGACAATAGCATCAATGCATGACTCAAAAATCGGTTACAAAGGAAGATCGTCAGGTTACGCATATCGTCGATGGTATTGAGGCGTATCGAAGATCGATATGCGATAACTCGGGGGCACTCCGACTCGACGAATGACGATCATGCAAATGTCATTGTTCCATTAGATGCTATACTTGGGTCGTTAAGGATGTGTCGAGGAAAAGATAAACTTGGCTCGAGGATGAATGACGGTCGGACTATCAAATATAGACTTGGCTTGGATGAAAACGGAGTGCTTGGATTTACTTCATTGTCAACCACAACGTAGACGTTCTTGCCTTATGCGAGCGCAACCACAGCCTCGCACATGCGTCGCGCCGACTAGGACTATCACTCCGCATGAGCGCTGGTATGGTGATTCATACAGCGGGAGTGATCGGTACTCGCCTGGCGTGGCAACTTGTATGCTTCGACTTGTGGTTTGACACGAAGGAGACTTGAGGATGAGTTGTGTGTTTGAAGAGTTGAACTTGAGGATTGAGTAGGTCCAATCTGCGTATCGAGAATGAGTTAGTCTAAACTCAAACAAGAGTTACGCCCCGATAAGAATGATTATTCCGCGGGAGCATTGCATGGTGATTCATGAACCGCCGTGGATAATCGGACTCGCGTGAGATTGGGGCAGAACGTATTGTCGAGCTGGATGACCTCGTGATCGAATACATGAATTGGTTTAGAATTGGTGATTGAACAGATTTGGATGTTGCAAAACGAATGCATCTATGCGAACTAAGTGATCGTGCTCGATGTTTAGGAATCTGAGTGACACGAGCTTGGGTAAAAAAATCCCGCACCACCGACTTTGGTTTGACCCTAGGATTGGGGTCAGTGTTGGCATTATTGTTGGGGAACTATGATTCCAATCCTGACATTGACTTAGCCTTGAGAATTGGCCTAGCGGATAGGCGAGACGCCCCTGTTGCAAGAGTTGCAAACAAAGGATTGAGCTTGAGGATTGACATGGATTGAAAGAGTGGATCAAGAGTAGGAAACCCTGCTCACGAGACTCGGCTGATATGCATATATCTTAGGGATGCTTGAGTATGTGCATGATGCGACTCGAGTGAGAATGACAAACTCACTATCCTGCGGCTTGGCTGAATACATGTATTTTGGGGACGCCTGAAATGCGTGCACGATCCAACCAAGTGATACGCTGAGTTCTAGCACGACTTGGGGAGTGAACGAGTGTCGTGAACGTAAAATTGTGCTAGTTAAAAGTTGGTGCAACGAATTGAACCATCGATAGGAAGTTATGCTCGACGATGGTGCCGTTCTTGGTCTTGAATCGGACGAAAATTTCGTAGACTTGGTCGACTCCGCTAAGAAGAAGTCATAATGATTTCATAGACGAAAACGCTTGAGAAGCGAATCGAGTGATCCCGATAATTGAGGTAAACGAAAGTGAATTGCCTCAATTACGACCCACGCATTTGGCAAAATCCAGCGTGCCTTGTGCAACCACTCCAGTCCCATGACACGAAGAAATAGAAACCAATACGAAGAAACGCTTGAATTGAAAAGATAACATCAAGTCTAAAATGAACGAGAAGCTAATCAATAAAAATCGACCAAAACGTATACGACACGGAACTTAGAAAGAAACCGAGTGTCGTTCGATGCCATCGAACGACGATGCATAGGAAATTGTCTAAGGTATGTACACGGTCCGAGTTAAGGAATGGTAGGATGACCCGCACTCAGGAAGTCTCGAGGACGAGACTTATTTTGAGTGGTGTATTATGTAGTGACCCGCTCCGCCCTAGCGGAACGCCGATTCCAAACGGCAAGTGCAACGACTCAAACGAGCCGTCGACCCGAAGAGTTGCTTCGTCCCGATGAAGTATCGATGCGAATCGATGCAAGGCTTACATTGGCCCGACAGGATGAATCCAGACTTAGACTTTCAAAGGCGCGCTCGGAATATCGCTCGGCCGATGCGAACATCGCTAAGGTGGGTGGCTCCGATGAACCCGTCTTTGCTTAGCCTATGCACATAATAATGCGGACACAAACACGAGAATCGCTAGGCGATAACATCTTGCATGCTAATAAATGACCCAACGCACCTAGCTAAGGGAATAATCCCAACTTGTATGCTTGTATAGAATATGGAAAGTAACATGGAAAATACGAGAACTCTCGCCCGCGCTCCATGCTCGTGCTACGGCACAAGCCTACGTTGATGCTCCCTATACGTCCAAACAATCAAACAATGAATAGGTTACAACAATGAAACGGAAAGACTATCAATATAGTCGCACCGTGTAGATTATAGCAACATTGAAAGGCTATGGGACCGATGGGTCACCAAGGCGACTCCCATACGAGGAGTCGTGTAATGTATAAAGGAAAGAGCAAACGAATAAGTGAATCAACGAATGAATACGTGAATGAATCGATGAACTAATGAACAAGTGAAAGAAAGAAAGAAAAGGAAAGGAAACTTGAAAAGATAAGAAAAGAAAGAAGGATTAGCGACAGGTGTGACGGGCACGTGCATCGGGGCTCGCTACCCGCGCTGCACGGACGCCAACCTGGTCGATAACGTAAGAAGGCTAAGGGTTAGCCTAAGGCTCAAAGATAGCCATTAAGTTAAAATGATAATAAAATACGAAATGGTCGTGGACAACGGCACGAGCGAGGGGTGGCGTATGCTTTGACCGTGAAAGGGGATTCCGCGGCATGATCAAAGGGGGGATATGCCGGCCTAGGCGGATCCAAAAGGGGCTTACGGGCTTAACTGGGGGAGGCTTGGCCCCAGGAGACGTAAGTGCGGGGTATTTTTCAAGAGACTATCATGGTGTACCAGCCGCACGCCATGATAGGTGCGAAAATGCCAAGGAGAAAGTCCAGGATGGCTTGTGGTGCCAGCGACCGATGCATATAGATTAAGTGGGCTTTGCTGGTGGCAATCCACGTGCAAGTCCTTGCATTGAAATCAGAGTAGTCTAAGTTAAAAGTTCAATGAACAAGTGCCTACCGAATGACTTGAAATGTGCCACTCCAAAATGATAATGAGTACAAATGAGTTAAAGAATGCGTCTACGTTATGTTATTACACATGAACTGTTGTCTAACTTGGTTTGCTCTAAACAGGGAAGGCCGGACGGTAAGTATGGATAAGTTGTGCATGTATTTCCATGCGACACTTGAAATCGGTAACACGGGATAGGTTATATTATATGCCATGTAAATGACCCTAAGGCAAGATTAGAAAGACAATGAATGATAGAGATGCACACAAGTAAATGGAACGTGTTCGGTAATGATAGTGATTATGGGCGAGCTAGCCTCCCCACCAGTGCATAACAATGTACTGATAACCCCACAGTCTACTTGCAGGATGCAGGAGACGCCGGCGGGTGCGGAGCTTCAATCGAACGTGCTAAGGCGCGGAGCTATCTCTGGGCCTTGGAGCGTTGCAAGGAGCTGGAGCATCATATACGGGACATAATGTATCGGAACATCGCCATGAATCATTCCATCTTGTAAGCCACTTGGCACGCCTTTTATGTTTCAGAGAGAGAGAGAGAGCTTGAGCGACTTGTAATATCGGCCTAGCGCCGCTTGTAAACTTGTTGAATATCAATAAAGAATTTGGTTTCGCTTCAATTGTGTTCATTTATATTCCGCTGCAAATGGGGACACTCTGTGCGACTCTGTGGCCTAGAACTCAAATCGGCCGTTTCTGGACTTGGCCTTGCACGGGCGCAACCTAGGCCCGTGCGGCATCACGCCTTAGCGAGGACGATCGCTCCTACGGGAGCGGGACGTGACAATCCCCGCGCACTTCACTCATGCGTAATCTGACTCATGCGCCATCCATCCCCGTGTACTTCACTCATGCGCAATCTGACCCCTGCGCCAACCAACTCAGCGCAAGCCGACTTCTGGGCAGCTCACTCCTGCGCAGTTGGCCCCTGGCGCACTTGACTCCTGCGCAACCCGACCCCAGGGACCCTTGCGCAATCTGTCCAATCATGGAGAATTGGTTTTATTTTTCCTTAAGCTTGGCTCTTCTATAGCCCTGTATATTGATATTTTATTAGATATTTTACGCCCATTTTATACCCTTACGCCTTTTATCATGAACTTGATTTTACTTAATATGTTTGGAATGACTATTGTACATGGCATGGTATGACAAGGAACTAGCATAACACGACAGTGACCCGTAGTGGTGCACTCCTGACAGGACCAACCTGACATGATAGTGGCCCGTCGTGGTGCACTCCTGACAAGTACCTTGACATGATTTATCTTGATGCTGTTGCGACGGCTAACTTGACTCGTATAATCAACTTAACACCGTAGGTGTTCCTGCTTGCTTGCTTGTGCAATCCACTTGTCTTGTCTTGCATCATGTCTAGGACGTGACTCCCTGGTTCCCACGGTCAGGGATTCATACTGAATATAGATTAGGCTAATGACTAGATCAAACTATAGTTCATGGAGAATTTCCAGTCACAGGCAATCTCGTTATCTGGGCGCTCTTAATTGGACTTGTAGCTTGCCGACGAGTAGAGCACATTTTCAGCGCACTGTCATGTGTTGCACCCTCTAAGTCACCTAAGGGTATATCGTCTCCGGAGCGATGTACCCAACCATACTCTCAACCCGCGGAAGGATAACTGGATGGTCTGCAGGGCTTGGGACTGGGAAATTCTCATTACATCTTGTTAGTAATTAAGGCTTGTGATAACCCTAGTTAGTTAAGTAGTAAGCCATAGTAATTGCTTGGCCGCATTATGAATGGATGGAGTCCAGCCTTGTCTAAGTCATGTCTAGCCCCTGTACCTGAAACTCTTGTACATGCTTGTTTTACTTATCTCTAACAATAAATGGGTAGAGACAGAGTGCTGTTCAGGCGAATGGTTACAACCTCGGTCCTTGTCTGGTTTAAGGGTTGTAACCTGGCTCCCGGAATGGTCCCACGTCACTAGTCGTTTATTATCCTGTTGTACTCTTTATTACTTGTACCTTCTTCTATTTCTTTTCTTATGTTCTGATATGCTGGCTTTTGTTCTTATTTTGTGGCCTCCCTTGTGGCACTTGCTCTTTCTGGGGTTTGACCCAGCTGGTTTTGTGTGGCCAGATTTCGGAGCAGCTCCCGAGGATCTTTCGAACCTCCAGCCCGATGGTGGCGACTAGAAGGAACCCGGGCTACGAGTGGTTTTTCTATTTTGTTTCGCTCACTCTATTGTAAAGTTATTCTTTTGAGGCGTTTAGCCGACGAGCACCTGTTAGCTCGATGCACTTTACTTACTGTCTGCCTACGGGCTGTAAACATGATTGACAAATCCTAGGGTTGATCATGTATGACTTAACTCTTGTTAGTCCTAGCATTTTGTACGACTAGCTTCATGATCAGCTGTTATGTAATATTTGGGACGCCTTTTATTGTATATTTGGTGGTCAAACATCTTGTGATCATATTACTTGCTTGAGATTGAGATAATAGGCTTGACATAAGAGACCGTTGGCTTGTAGTAAACCCTCATATCTAGACAGCCGTGACCGTGTAGTTGAGATGTATTCTATTTCAATATACATAGCTGGCTATGTACGCCCTCGCTCTCCAGTATTCTGGTTCTGGGGCATAACATAAGGTATAATGCCTTCCTTATGCCTTATGCATTTAATTCCTTGCTTGCATGAATGATTGCTTGATTGACTGTTAGTCGTAGCTTGCTTATGATTAATATAGATTGTCCCGACATCTCTAGCCTCTTGATTAAATTCCGAGGACGAAATTCTTTTAAGGTGGGTAGAGTTGTCACTCCCGTTTCCCGTTATACGTATTTTCGTATGTGTATACGAGATCTCTAACGTTTTTCAGGTGACCCGTAATTGGACTTGACTTGCTAGCCTAGTCTTGGTCGGTCATGACTTGGCTTGGTTTGATTGGGCTTGGTTCATTATGAGAAAAACCCTCTCTTTATAAAGCCCAACCACCCCTTTCTCTCTCTTCATTACTTCCATTTATTTTTTCTCCTTCTTCTTTATTACTCTCCCACCAACCTAGAGAGCTTAGGCAAGTGTAACTTGCTTCATGCTGGATCTTCCATTTTATTGTTCTATCTTCTTCTCTACATGATTCTAAGCATCTTTAGGACTTAGAGTTTTCGGTTTGGACGGATGGATTTTTGTAGATATAAATTTGTAGTCTTTTCAGTTTTTTTGGGTTTTGATCTTCCAAACTTCATTATTTTTAAGTTTTGATTGTTCTATTTTGTAGATAATTCGATTTTACCCAAAATAGACCTCTGAAAAGTTAGATTTTGACTTGTTTTGAGAAAGTTATGGCCAAAACAAGATTTGGACATTTTCTAGTTCATCTGTCCGAAATCTGGCAGGGACGATGAATAGTGCCGCATAGTGCAGCCTGTCGCAAGTGTCGTAGAAGACCGCATAGTGCTGCATAGTGCCGCAGAAGGCCGTATAGTGTCGCAGATGGCCGCAGAATGCCGTATAGTGCCTATTTTGGCTGTTTTTGGCTGTTTTATGTCTTATTTGGCTGAATTGTGGCCAGAATTTCTTTCAACTCCCAACATAAAAATTGTAGATATTTTTTTTGGCTTCAAGAATATGTTACTAGCTATTTTATGTAAGTTTCTCTCATTCATGATAATGTAATGATAGAACACGATAGTGGTCTGTTAAGGCGCACTCTTAACAAGTAATAAGTAGCATGACATGATAGTGGCTCGTTGTGGCGCACTCTTGACAAGTAACCTTGGCTTGATAATACATGATAGTGGTCCGTCGTGGCACACTCTTGATAAGTAAACCTAACATGATAATCTCGATATGCTGTTGTGACGGCTATCTTGACTTGCTAAGTAACTCTAATCTTGACACCGTGGGTATTTGTGCTTGTATAAACTATATGTCTCATCTTGCATCATGTCTAGGATATGAATTCCTGATTACCACGGTCAGAGATTCATACTAAATCTGACTAGGATAATGACTAGATTGATCAAGTAGTCCATGAAGAGGTTTCCCAGCCACAAGCAGTCCCGTTATCTGGGCGCTCTAATTGGACTTGTAGCCTGCCATCAAGTAGGGCACGTTTTCAGTACACTGTCATGTGTTGCACATCTAAGTCACATAATCCAACTCTCTCAACTTGTGACTGGATAACCTGGATTAAGACTGCAGGGCTTGTGACTGTTGGAACATCTCGATGCATCTTGTTAGTAACTAAGCTTGTGATAACCCTAGTTAGTTAAAGTATCAAGCCGTACTCATTGCTTGGCCGTAATTGATGGATGGAGTCCCGTCTAGTCTTGCCTAGGCAAGACCACTACATGGTTATTTTAGCACATTACTGTATACTTTACCTTGTCGATAATTGGTTAGAGACTAAGTTCTGTTCAGGTGAAGGGTTACAACCCCAGTTCTTGTTTGGTTTACGGGTTGTAACTTGGCTACTGGAATAGTCCTTTAATTATCTTATCGTTTATCGTCTTGTTTCTCTAATTCATGTCTTTTGTTGTCATTGATGTATTTATGTGCTATTATGCTGGTTTTAGTTCTTAAGTGAAGCCTTCCTTGTGGCACTTGCTCTTTCTGGGGTCTGACCCAGCTGGTTTTGTATGGCCAAATTTCGGAGTAGCACCCGAGGATCTTCCAGCCTTCCAGCCAGATGGTGAATATTAGGCGCAACCCTGGCAACGAGTGGATTTTATTTTGCTTCCCCACTCTAATTGTCAAATTATTCTTTTAAGGCGTTTAGCCGTCGAGCAAGTGTTAGCTCGTATTGAATTTATATTCATGTCAGCCTAAGGACTGTAACATAATTGACAAATCCTAGGGTTGATCATGTATGACTTAAACTCTTGCTAGTCTTCGCATTTTGTATGACTAGCTTCATGATCATCTGAATATATAATGTTTGGGATGCCTTACTTTGTATGTCTGATGGTCTACCATCTTGTTACTTTACTTGCTTGCTTGAGATTGAGACACTAGGCTTGTTCTTGACCCTAAGAGACTAATGGCTTGTAGTAAACCTCATGCATCTAGACAGCCGTGACCGTATTACGAGGTGGAATTAACTTCAATGTACGTAGCTGGCTGTGTTTGTCCCCCGCTCTCCAGTATTCTGGTTCTGGGACGTGACAACCGGGACAGGAGAGATGGAAGGATAGTGTATTGTAATACTTTTACTGAGATGTTCGTAGAATAAAATTTACCCTTATTCCAAATATATATATATATATATATATATATATATATATATATATATATATATATATATATATATATATATATAGAGAGAGAGAGAGAGATTATGATCCTTGCTCTTAAACTGTCACTACCACATTTTAACTTGAGGGTATTTTAGTCATTTTGTAAATTTTGAATTTATTTGAATTATTGAAGTGGTGATTGTTATTTTTGACTTTGGCTAGTTGAGAGTTTGGAGACTAACCTAGATGTTGACTCTAGCTATGGTGACTTGGTTAGCATGGTGGGACCCTAGTCTAACTTAAGTCAACCCAATTTTAGTCATTTAGAATCATGTTAAAATATGAGAAATAAGGACTAGGTTCAATGACTTATGACTTAGGAATTTATTTCCTTTACTAATGGAACTTGGGCCATAGCCCATTAGTGAAACCCTAACCCTAAATTCAGCCTATGGTGGCCGGCCAACATTGGTATTCCCCCTATAAAGTCTCTCATTCACTTGTTCTTGCCTCTTTTGTATTGAACCAACTTTTTGAAGGAAATATAATTTATATTTTTCCAAATTCATAACAAATCCATTTTAATTCCTTTTTGATCCAAATCTTTTGCAATAGAATCTACTCATCCTCTACTTGATGTTCATGGAGAGTAATTTCAGTTTGGGAACAATTTGGAGGATTTGGCTAACAACGAAAACCATTCGATTTGGGGCTTTTCTTGCCATTTGACACACTATAGGTAAACCCTTTAAATTGTATTTAAATTCTGATTTCTTTGCATCTTAACCTAGATCTAGGTGTCCCCTAGCTGTAGTGTAAGTTTTGTGTCAATTGCATTTGATTTCGTGTCCGTATCGAACACGTATCCTAACCTAGAACTAGGTGTTCGATGAAATGCCACACTCAATGTTTTTGTGCTGTTTTTGAATTGTGTTTGAATGGATTTGTAGATCTAAGGGTCATCTTTGATTTCATGTCAGTTGTGGGTAATTTTTGTGTCGTGTCATGTCAGCACGTGGACACGAACTCACTGCAGCAGCCGTGGGACACTGTCCTGCTGCTCGGGATGCATAACTCCTTGGACACAGCGATTTGACGCGTGCAACTTGGCGAGGACCGAGGGGCAGTATCTGACACGAGCCCCCTCGAGTCTCGAGTCGCATCATGTCGAGTTGGACACGCAATCAAGCCCGCACTGGCCATTGCCTGCTGCGCGCGTGAGCCACAGACCCCACTGACACGGGCTTCGTATCGTGTCTGGGTGTCTCGTGGACACGAGTCAGGGTGTCAGGGTTGTAGCCCTACCCTAGGCGAGTATATGGACACACACTCGTGTTGTGTCGTATCGTGTGTCGTGTGCTAGACACACGTGAACACGTGCACGAGACTGCACTGTGTCATTTGTGTTCGTGTGTGTTAAAAAATGATTTGGACATGATTGTGTCCTATTTTGGTGGACACTTGACACGTGTGACTCTATGACATATACACACATGATTACCAACCATTAGATTTTATTAATTATTTGAATTTGGATTTCGAATTGGTTTATCCCCAATTTTCTGATACATAGTTCAATGACTGAAATTTTGAGATTAAAATGTATTCTTAAATTGTTTTCTATTGATTAATTTGCAATGTTAATTCATCTAAATGTATCTAGGTTTTAGCTACATGGTAGGGTTCATATTGATTAGGGATAATTGGTTTTCGAATTGGTCATTGGGCTGAAATCCTAAACTGTCATGTGTATCACTGAATTCAATTTTTCCTGAGCATGATACATTAATTTGTACACTATTTTTCTTATGTATTGACACTGTAACGCCCCAGTCCCAAAATACGTAGGACTAGGTATATCGACATGCCAGCTGTATACATACGAAGTATACTCCAATATATGGAAACTCGTATGTATACATAAGCTGTAAAATGCTGTGGAACCATAATAACTAAATCTCATCCACTAGATAAATAAATGATATAAAAGCAATTTTGAATTTGTCATGTATACAATCGTTGGGCGGAGACAAAGTCCACTACCAACTATCTCAAATAAAATGTACAAGAAGTGATCGATAAAATAACGAGACGAACCAAGCGCAATCGTCTTCGAAAGAATGAAGAAGATCACGACTTTGGCTAGAACACCTGCAAAATCACAGAAGCACACACACCTGGAGAGATAACCAGGTCCTCAGAGGGACGTAACAAGATACATAAAGAGCATGCCATAATAAACTGAATATATAATATGTCACAAACCGAAATAAGTGACAAGACGACAATAATGTAATCTAACCGTACTACAGTGTTTATGCAGTTAAGAACAAACCTCCAACGCATGGGCACTCTGGCTCAGTAGCAGTAATCTCAGGTATGGCCCATCAGGATACCAGGGACCTCAAAGCATAACATTCATCGAATGTCAGAGGCCAGCAGTAAATCAGTATCAGAATCCAGGACCGTATCTTCCGCGAAGATAACCGGCAATAGGGAAGTGCATACTTGGCCCATACGTCAAGGAACTGTTCTTCCCACCCAATGCCTAACGGAGTCACATCCATGTCTCACATACCTCTACTAACTGCTAAGTCTCCTAATATGCCTCTATTAGCAGTTAGCTCTATCGCATGCGCATGGGGGATCAGCCTACACACAAGAACCTCTATATGTACTCATCTCACACATCCTCGTGGTATAACTGTGTCAAGGTACATGCGATACACTACAGATGGTAGTCTCTTAACTCTAAGTCCATATACAGTCAAAGGATAATAACAAAGTATATCTAATATCACTGAGCAGACAGTAATTCAAGAACGGTAAGAATTGGAAATAAATGAACAGTGATATGTAATAAAATGCAACTGAATATAAACAGTATAATGGCAAGGTATCTTGCCTGAGGGTGGTGCGAGAAGCAGCAAAATCCAACAATCAGAATTATCAACACGAAAGTCAAAATCTACAAGAAGCTTCGGATGCTGAAACAAACATCACGAACGAGTTTGGAATAAAAGATATGCCTAGGAAACGCCTGTCCAAAAGTTAAATTCTGGAACAGGGGCAAAATCGTAATTTTGGGTCAAAACGATGTCCGTCGTTGGACCCGCTTTGCACCGAAATATGTGCCAGAACCTACGGTCTCTAAAGTCGTCAAACTACATGTCTACGGATTTATTTTGATGAGACGAACCCAACGGTATGTCCAATTTTTGATTCCGGTGGGCTGTGCACAAAATCGCCCGTTGAGTGAGATTGTGGGCCCGCCAAAATAGCGTTCCGATCAACGGTCTCAGAATCGGACCAAACTTGGCTCACAGGACCAGAAAAATATTTCGAGTCCAATGGCGCAAGTTTCATCGCGATATGATGAGTGTGCACAAAGTTGTGACTTAATTTGCAAAGGGTCGATACGGGGTATCTCGACGGATACGCACTGATTTCGTCGCGCATATGCAACGAAATCGGGTTCCGTCAGTTCCCACACATCAACAACATCCATACGCGCCTTTCGATGCATATAGTGCGCGACCATGTCGCCCGGTTTGTCGGGATGGACGCCGTATCGGGGTGTTTCTCTACTTTTTGAAAACAAATTTACAGTTTTTCGGAAAACTTTAACAACGTGTAACTTTCTACATACTAGATGAAAAGTGAATCCAAAAGGTGCGTTACAATCTCGGTTAGGTTGTCTTTGACTGCCTTCATTTAGTTTTTACGAAAGTTTGATGGACAGCGAGAAAAGTGGCCGACAAGTTGATGTTTTAAAACAGTTTTTAATATTCAGAAAAGTGGGGTTTTCTCCAACTTCGTCTCGATTTTTCGAGCAAGTTGGATGGCCATGTCGAAATCCACCTGGGGGATCTCGAAGAGGGTCATGTGGGCTTTCTACACAAATTTACGGATCGAAAATCGGAGTAGAATTGACAGAGAAATTGATCGAAAAAAGTGGGATACCTTAAAGTGGGAATCTATTGTTGTTGTCGATGGTTCCTTTGTCTTCTTCGCGAGCACGGCTTCGCCATGGTGCGTCCGAGCTTCGCCGTGGAGTGGGGAGGAGGAAGAAGGAGAGGAAAGAGGTGGAAGAAATTTTAGGATTTGTATATTATATATACACTATATGTATATGTGGAGGGAAGGGTTCGGCCTATTGCCTATACTGTGGGTTCGTAGAGAGATGGGAAGGGTTCGGACTATTAACTAGTGTTGCTGTTGCTTAGCAACTCCAAGGAAGGGCCGGCCCCACCACACCCAAGGCCGCTGGTACATGGGTGGCCGCCCACCAATTAACCAAAGTATATATATACATTTTAATAGATAAGATATATGATATATAATAATATATATGATATATATTAATAGTTATGGACATATTTATATGATGCATCATGCATAAGCATTTGCCGAGGCTGAAAGTTGGGTGGTCGGCCCCTTGTGCTTGCTGCTGTGCCTCACATTAAGATGTGGTCGGCTACATGCTGAAATGTGGTCGGTTCCCACTAGGTGGGGCCGACCACACATGCTTTATAATATATATATATATATATATATTTTAAAAACTTTTAAATCTTATCTTATAACTTTAATATAAATATATATATATATATATATATATATATATATATATATATATATATATATTTTTATATATATATATATATATATATATATATATATATATATATATATATATATATATATATATATATATATATATATATATAAATTTTTTTAATATATATATATATATTTACTTATCTATAAATACACAAAAATCTATTTAAAAACCAAATACCATTTAAAAGTCAATTATCCAATTATTAAATATATTTGAGCATATCTACATATATATAAATTTTCATCCTTAATAAATCAACTCAATATAGTAATAATATTTAAATAGGAAAACATATTTATTAAATCTCCACAAAATAACTTAAATTATAATAAAATAATAATAATCGTCCCAATGGGTGCACTTATACCGCATACCCTTTTCCGGGTCCACAAAATGTACAATTTTGTAAAATATTATTTAAATGAAAATACTAACAATTGTACACATATTTAATAATTAGAAATTGTACATGAAATTCTAAATAAATTAGGAAATATTTGTACATGCATAAAATATGTCTACATGGCCACCTTGGTCTCATCCTATGCCTATATGGGCTTAAATTTGGTTCGGTCCAGTTCGGGCTGAATTGGACAAACCGGGTCACCTAAAAATTAATAGATAAAATAATATTAAATTAAATAATTTAAATAAGTCCATTCACAACTTGGTCTAATTTTCCTAGTTTGGACATAACCATGGCTAGGCTTCCCCCAGCATGACTGGTACACTAGTTAAGGCACACTGCTACAACTTCCGTGCTAAAAGCCATGGTCGTCTCGTGTTCCAAAATTCAACAATGGCTAAGGTCATTGTAAAAATAAATAAAACCATAAATTGTGTAAATTTATTTTTTTAGTCTAATAAAATAATAAAAATAAATAAAAAAAATTAGGGGGTTTTACATCCTACCCAACTTACAAGAATTTCGTCCTCGAAATTTTTAGGAATAATAGGGTAGGTAGGGTTGAGGGATAGAAATACGTTTATCAATGCCAACATACAATTAAATTTTGGAGGAGGCGATAAAACGGCGTTCAACACCACCATGCAATAGAAAATTGTGGAGTCGATATATACAAAAATATCTCATGGTTATGGAATTGAATGAGGATCGCTAGTGAAGGTAACAAACTTTTGAATATCCAATTTAGAAGAACAGTAAGGAAATGAGTAGACCAAAGAAATATAAATTAGACATTTGGGAGATGTGGTTCCTAGAGAGAAACTGGAGACTAATCGTCTCAATTGAGAGTTTGATTTAAGTGAATGATTAGAATCATTCTCGAGTGCTCAAGAACATTTGAAAGGGCACGATAATAATTCTAGGGTTAAGAAATGAGGAGTAGTTAAAGGCGAGGATATGGCCACATGAGTCGGGGCGGTGGCTATCTACATTTGTGTATAATTAACCGATTGGGCGACCAAAGATGATACCTTGAGTCTATCTTAGCATGTACAGTGCCTTGTCTTTCCAAAATAAGTAAAAGACAAGAACAACAAAGGTTTCAAAGACGGTGTTATATATTGAGTACGAATTGCGGGGTTCATAGGCGGCAAAAATAATTCAAAAGAGAATTGTCAAGGCTGTCGCGGATGAGACTCTAAGGCAAGTTTAACTATGTCTCCATCTGCATAGAATAAGTTATGATAAGCGAACCAAAGTGCAATAGGTTGATCAGACCATCATGCACCGGTTCTGATTAGACAATATGTTAGTGGGTGCACCCAATAAAATATGTCATGATCAAGCTCGAAAAGAATAAGCTTACAAAAACTAAAGCTAATTTAGCAGCATGAGATTGTCAAAATATGAGTAAGGGAGGTATGATGAAGGAAATAAAATAGTCCAGGATCTTCTAGAATCTAAGTTCCGCCCAAAGTTTGGGCCTATACAGTTGTCCTAGTGTTTCTTCATTTATGGCTTGGTAGACTAGCTAAGGTAGGGTCCTCTGAATTTATAGTCTAAGTGAACTTACTAATGTGGTTCACAAGAAAAAAGGTTTGTTAGTGGTGAGATATTCTACTCAACTTACAAGAATTAAACTAATAGTGTGATGGGACAGTGGGTCAAGCAATCAAGATAAAGCACAATTTAAATTTAAGGAATTAAGTAGATAAAATCACATATCGGGTCGAAAGAATTGAGTCGAGGTTGAATCCCTATCCGTGTCGAAAAAATCGGTATCATGGTAAAGATTATAGTTTGGCCATTTTGATCAGAAGGTCA
>JANAVB010002060.1:0-204235 GCA_029216955.1 Iris pallida | reverse complement strand
TACTCTGATCTTCCACTCAACTAGACCATTTACAACGCTGGATGTTAAAAGTCAATTAGGAAGTGAACCATGAAAATGGCTAGATCTCAAGATCACAATACATTTGAAACATCCTATTTACTATAATATTTCAGCATTTTGAAACATTCTGACAATACCCACATTTGACGCCTCACTTCACTTGACAAGAGGACTTGTTGGTCTCCATTTAAAAAATCTCTTTCAAACAAACATACATTTTGCACACTTCTATGTTTGTCACAGCACGAATAATTCAGCACATTGATGATTTTCTAGCAACACTTACCTTAATAACCAAATCTAAATGTTTGAAGCTTTTTAGCTACTAAAAATACATTATTGCTAACCTTACGCAACCTGTCTAGTGCGCCACTCGTATCAAAGGTTTCATTCCCTTGCTCATCTGTCGTGACAGCAGCAAGCTTTGACAAAGTCACTCCAGTACAAAATGGATGTCCTGGATTACTGGGAAAATAATAATTGGTGAAATACAGCTAAGTAAAGAACCAAAAACGCTCGAATAATTTACATGGAGAAAGTTTTATAATGCAACAAAAGCAGAAGTTTCCGGACCTGACAGAGTCCTCATATCTGATATGAACATGGCTAATTGTTACTTTCAGATTGCCAATTATAGTCGCTATAAGAGAGCCCAACCATGAATTTCCAGCAGGGGCCTACAAATAATTAGACTAGTAATTAGTCAACAACAAGACTTATATGTGTACAGTTCTACTAATGGCCAAACATAAGCAGTACTACAGATTAGTAGCGAAAAATTATCATTTTTTTCTGCAAATCACCAAGCTTTTTGGTACAACAACAGGCCATTCAGATAGCACAATGAAAAGATCATGGAAATCCTTAAAGACCAGATTAAACCACATATAAACACCCTACTGATGAGTGATGACAGAAACAGATTTTGGAAAGTAAATCATAATAGTGAAAAGTGGGGAACTTAATAATGAATGCTGACAAGTAACCTTATATCTTAAGGCATACCAATACAATATATAGATAAATTGTTCAATATCCTCTAATGTATGGATGTACCACTTTCTCAACTATTAATTATTTGAGAGAAAAACTATAAACTATAATACTTCTTTATAAATTCTTACATCATTTAGTGACAGACATTCATCAAACTTTCTAAATAAGTTGTTATATGATAGTAGGAATCAGTTATCACAACCCACTTCTACATAAAAACAGATAAACGGAACTTGTCACAATTCAAGGGAACACCTTATAATATTTATGGTACTTTAAAATCAAGAACAATGGGGAACAAGATAAAAAGAAAAAAGAAATAGTGCTAAAAACGAACAGAGAGGACATCAAAAGAATACTAGCGACAAGGAATATGATTTGGATAACAATGTCCTTACTGTTCCAGATTTTGATCTCCTAGCTACTGCTTCAAGTGTGGCCAATTCAGCCACCTGTACGGAAACAAAGTAGCACACGAGTTTAAATTGATAAGCAATCAAACACAGAAGAAGAAAAATCATGAAACATAACATGAATATATAAAAAGCACAAAAGACTAACCGTATTTGAGCCTAAAGAACCTATTGGCACTACCAAGCACTTAAAAAACAAAAATGTAGCTCACAGGCATTACTTCAGAAATGTGATAAGACAATTTAAAAATAACGAATATGGAACAAAATCCTTCCAGTAAATAAATTTACATTGATGTACAATATATTTGAAAAATGAGTTTCGGAATATCCAAAACAGTTCCGTCAGCCGAATTTGGTCAAGATGGAAAATTGAGTAATTCATATGATAAATTTTACAAACGAACAATTAACCAAGGTTCCCAGTATTGGCTGATACCGAAACGTAGCAGCCATATTGAATTGTTTTTGGCCTATCCCGAACTGTAACCGATACCGACCCATACCAACATAGTGACTCTCTTTCCCAGTCAATTAAGCAACGAAAAATTACAAGGAAAAGAGAGAAATTTGAGGAAAATGGTGTCGATACAATGATTTGGCATGTCGAAGATTTACATGCTACAAAGTCGATAAGATTTCTTATTGACCCGCTGTAACCATTTCATTTGCCAAAGTTGTATATTTATAAATTCACAACATCCATCGATGCATTCAAAGTTAACTATAAATAACAAATAATACATGGAATTATGTCGAAATATATGAATTATTTTTTCTAGTTATTTAGTAATAATAATTAATTTTGACTTGGTAAACGAAGAGCTCCGAAACTCCAATCCAAAACCCCCTAGCTGTTGAAACCACCGATATCAACACCCATAAGAAGAGTCCGACCAATAGCAATACTGCGAACCCTGCAACTAACATGGGCATTTCAGTAAACGAACTACAAAAAGATACAGGTTTTCTTCCTTCCTGATTACTGTTCTGCTTTAAACAAGGTAAAGAACGTGATACTGGAATTGGCATTAGACCCTCTAAACAAGTACAGCATCAGCAATTGTAAATAATTTCAGTGGTTTAGGATTGGGGAATCGATTTCGGCACTTCAAAATTATGTAAAAGATTAAAAGTTTCTTAATTAAAAACATCAGGCTTAAATATAATTTCATAAAATATTCATATAGTTTAATGTTGATTTCAAATGACTACTTGCAATATATATATATATATATATATATATATATATATATATATATATATATATATATAGTCCCAGTGGCCATAGCCCGTTGGGAATGGTGGGTTCCAGCCCCCTTGGAGGCATGCGCTTGGGTTATAGACTATTGATAGAATTGAAAGAACTATATATTTTATTGCATAGAAAGAATGGAAATTGTAGCCTTGAAATGTATGTTCTATATAGAGTTATGAATCTGAAACAGAATTGTTAAATGAAAAGTGTTATGCTAAGCTAATATATTTGTATAAAAGAAAGGAAGCCACGACATGGACGTCAGAATAAAAGAAATGAATAACAGAGCTACAGCTTTATGGTTTGGAAGAAAGAAAAAAATATTTATTTAGCATTTAGCTATTGCATTGCATTATTTTATTTGATAAAAGTTACAAATCATTGATCTTGGACAACTTGTGCACAAGGTTTAGTCTCTCGAACGATTATCGGGGCACCAGGATCGTGTCGGCCTAGGAAAGATAGGACACCCTGAAGCTTGTACGTCCTCGCGATCAGGAGGTGTCATGTCTATTAGAGAGATGAGCTTGTACGTCCCAACGTCTAATTATGGGAAGTCACCCAAGGACAATTATATAGTTAGGTCGCATGCTAATGAAATTTGTTTTATAGGCCTAACAGTTTAATACAGGGACGAGCTTCGGATACATATAAGTATGAGTTCTAAATGTTGGTTTGCAGGAATGGAATGGGTCTTTTTTATTGTTTAACTATGGATAAGTTCCTAATGTTTTCTAACACCGTAATGCTGCTAGCACGCTAATAAGAAAGATTTTGGTTTAAGTGGAATATTGCTATCATGTCCCTAAGAATAAATATGGTTTAAGAATAATGCTACATTTAGTAAAGGTAGAAAGGAATGGATATTGTTCATAAAATAGTCTCTAATGCTTGAATGAATGAAAAAAATGGAAAAACATGAAATAAAGCTTTTTATTAAGTATCGAAATGAAGTGTGACTTTTTTTAACTATTGAGATTAAATGGAATTAGGTAAAAGATAGAAAAAAAAAATACCTTTATCAAAATAAATGTTTTCTCACATGTTACTTAGGCCATCTCCAATGGGGATTTCTAAAATTGAGTTTTTACCCTACTTGTTATTGTACTTTAAGGAAATTTCTATCCTAGTTGGTAGACTTTCTACATAGAAATTGCGCACACACAAAAACACTCTTCAATGGTTCTCCATTTCTACCATATGTGGAAAAGAATAAAATGATCAATTTAATGAAGTAGGGCCCAATATTAATTGGTATGAGAGAGAGATTTTCTATGAGAGTTTATACATGTAGAAACCCTCATATAAATCCTCCATTCTACATCACCGCCACATATAATAGAAATTAAGATAGAAATCATGGTTGGACAAGTTATTTTTCTAAAATGGGTTTCTACCATAGATATAGGGCCCGGAGATAGAAACCCCTATTGGATATGGCCTTAATGTCTGCTTTCAGTTGAGTGTAATTTGTCATTAACCAGTGCATTTTCCAATGTACTGACCCCTACCTCCACATGTGCTGGATATTTTGTTTGACTTGTTGAGACGGTAGAAGTTTTTTCATTCTTTGGAAGCTGGAGATCTGGAAGCTTATGGTTTTCTTGTATAAAGGGATATAATATATATTACGAAGTTATTGTAAAAATAAATTAGTTTTAAAAGTTGTAATCCAAGTTGGCATGTTCAGTTGGTTATTGAAAGTCTTTGTTCCACTTCAAGTTATGAATAAAAGAGATTTTGTTATCGGTGCATTGTTGTTATTTGATTTTCTACATAAATTATCCGTTGCTTCAGTCTATTTTGTTAATGTGCAGGCTTGTGTCTTGTACAAATGCAACTTAAGCTTGTACTGCATCACGTTCAGTGACGACTTTTCGGTCTTCCGGGATAGGGGCGTGACATAATGGTATTAGAGCGAGATTCATTTCCTTTGGCCCTTGATTCGTTTCAATCTGAAGATTCTTGATCGGAAATCCCTCGGCCTCCTTGATATTGTTGATGAAAGAAAAGTTTCATACAATAAGTTCATAAATATTTTCTATGAGGCAATCGTTTGTTTTATTAATTGTGTGTTTTATTGATTGGTAATGTCACTGGGAAGGACCATCGACGCTTGGAATATTGGTTAGTTGATTCTTTAAGTTTTAAGGACGGAACTTTTTTCAGTGTGATATTATGTAAGTTATGCTCCTAGCGATGGTACTATATTGTTATAGATGTCGGTTTGCTGGTTCAAGTAAGAGAAGATTACAGTAAGATTTCTCTTGTTGGGACATCAAAACGTTTCATCAAAGGTGAGTGGAAAAACTTCGCTTTTGATTCTTTCGCAATTAATAAAAAAACTCATAAAGAATGGATACACTTTGCTGCTATGAATAGAGTTTGTAATCACTAGAGTGATAATTACATGAAATTTTATGTCTTAATAAGATAATTGTATTGACTAAATTATAGAATGTGAATACAATTGAAAGAATTGTTGCTATACTTGTCAATGAAAGACGGAATGATTGCATAAACTCTTTATCTTATATTGTTAAAAGAGAAGAATTGCAAGCTTAAGTTAAACTGTGAATACAATTGAAAGAATTGTTGCTATACTTGTAAAAAATGAATGATTTCATAGACTTTGTACCATATGTTGTTAAAAGAATAGAATTGCATACTTGAGTTATAGACTATTGATAGAATTGAAAGAACTATATATTATGTTGCAAAGAAAGAATGTAAATTTTAGTCTTGAAATGTATGTTGTATATAGAGTTATGAATAAAAACAGAATTATTAAATGAAAGTGTTATGTTGAGATAATATGTTTCCGTAAAAGAAAGAAAGAACACGGCATGTTCGCCATAATAAAAGAAGGAAGAACAGAACTACGACTCTATGGTATGAAGGAAAGAAAGAAATATTTATTTAGCATTTAGCTATTGTATCGCATTCTTTTATTTGATAGAAGTTGCATATCATGCATATTGGTCTTGGACAACTTGTGCATAATGTTTAGTCTCTTGAACGATTGTCGGGGCACTGGGATCGTGTCGAACTAGCAGAGAGAGGACACCCTGAGGCTTATTTGTTCTTGCGATTGGGGAGGTGGTCTTGTACGTCCCAACTTCTAATTATGGGAAGTCACCTATGAACCATCATGTAGTTAGGTCGCAAATTAATGAAATTTGTTTTGCAAACCTAACCGTTTGCTGCAGGGACGAACTTTTAATGACTATAAGTATAAGTTCTAATTGGTGGTTTGCAAGAAGGGAATTGATCTTTTTATTGTTTAACTATGAATAAGTTGCTAATGTTTTCTAACACCGTAATGTTGCTATCATGCTAATAAGAAAGAATTTATTTCAAATGTAACATTGACATCATGTCCCTAAGAATGAATATAGTTTAAGAATAATACTGCATTTGGTAAAGGTAGAAAGGAACGGATATTGTTCATGAAATAATCTCTATGCTTGAATAAATTAAACAAATGAAATAAGGCTTTTGATTAAGTATTAAAATGAAGTATGGCTTTTGTTTAAGTATTGACATGATATGGAATTAGATAAAAGATAGAAAGATTACCTTTATTAAAAAGAAATAGTTTCTCACATGATTACTTAGTGTCTGCTTCACTCACCGATGCAGTCCCCAGTATACTCACATCCACCTCCACAGGTGTTGGATATTATCTTGGACTCGTTGAGGCGGTAGAAAACTTTTCATTCTTTGAAAGTTGGAGATCTAGCTGGAGATCTGAAGGTGTATGGTTTTCTTGCATAAAGGGATATAATGTATGTAACGAAGTTACTGTAATTTTTTCAGTTTCAAAAGTTGTAAGCCAAGTTGACATGTTAGGTTGGTTATTGAAAGCCTTTGCATCCACTGCAAGTCATGAATAAAAGAGATTTTGTTTTCGTCTCCTTGTTGTTATTTGGTTTTCTGCATTAATTATACGCTTCTTCAGTCTCTATTAAATCTATTTGGTTAATGTGCAAGTTCGTGCAATGTACAAGCACAACTTAGGTTTGTACGACATCACGTCCAGTGACGACTTTTCGGTCCTCCAGTATCAGGACGTGACATGTTACACGGGTTGGGTTGTCCATTGTAAAGCGGGTCGGTTAAAGGTCTGACTTAAACGGGTCATGCATTAACGAGTCCGACCTAAATGGTCGTCCAGGATTTGACCCAGCCCGGTTGCCACTCCTATTTGCACGCTGTCATCTGCCAACAAGCTTTCGGCAATCATAAATACCAAAAAAACTCCAATAATACCCTGGCAAAAGATGGTTTAGTATTGGGGTTTAAAGTGAGAAAAAATACAGCAGAAAGAGAGGCCAATGAACTAAAAATGACAATTGCCAATATATGTTTGGGTTGGGCAATTTAATCTTCTAAAAGCAGCAAAGTCATATATTACAAGAAACCAGGAGAGCATCAAGTGAAGAGAAAGAATTCATACTCCACAGAAAACATCAATACCTCGCAATATCCTCTTTTAGCATAACTGAGGGACATAAATAATAATATACTATATTTCCGCACGATAAGAACCATTATGGCATGAAAAGCTGAACAATGCAATTGAAAGTTCTATAAAAGATGTAAACCTTAATTGTATGTCAACAAAAAATGCTACTATGAAAACAGACATAAAAGGACATACAGGAAAACATGTTGAAGAATGAAAAACAATTTATAGACAACTGTAATATGCATTATAAGGATAATCAAATAATTTATATTTAGAATGCAATGGCGATTCTCTGACTTTATATAATGCATGTGTTAAGGTTTAATGTTGCACAGGTTATTGTTTAGCTCATCCTCGTCTTTGAAGCGCCGCTAAAGGTAGAAAACGCCCCAAATAAAGGTTGCACTCTAAATCAATTATATCATTGGTTTCTGTCACACAAGGAACTGGTTAACATTAAAGACACTCCCACCCCTATCGTCCATTTTAGCCCCTTTCATCTACATCAGCTCCTGCTCAAACAATTACTTTTGTCTTCTTGTTGATGGTGAAGAGTATAGAAGAACCAAAAGGAGTGTTAAGCTGATGAAACATTCAAATTTTTTATTGAAACAGTGCTGCCCTGGAGAAAACTACTACACTGTCATGCTTTTTAGCGAATTGAAAATGAGAAGAAAACCTTGAAAAAATAAGTTACGCACTGAGTTGATTGCAGAATGAACTGTTCAATTTAATCACCCACTTTGTGTCAAGCCTAACTTCCAATTTTAAGGTCGTGGATCTTTACTATGCCTGAATCTAACCAGAATTAAATTTTGCTTAAACATTAGCTCAGCAATAACTTGTTTATAGTACGATCCTACCCAAAACCATATACAGAACTGAGTTAAGAACATTATCAGGTTGGGATCTACTAAACCAAGAAAGTTACAGGCCCTACTAGATAAGCAATGCTACTAAGGATAGTAACATTAATGAAAAATAGTAAACTAATAACCATATCAGTAAAAAAAACAGTAAGAATCAGTCAATTGAATAAAGAATCCGGTAGTGAGAAAATATGTACCTCAATTTGTTGAAGTTTGGATTCAAAAATCTTCTCTCTATCTTCTTCCTTTAAATATCAGAAATTTGATCCAACTATTGGAATATGATCTAAGAGCTATAAACCAAAATAATAGATGACCATAAACCTCTAACAAATAAAGGCTTCAAATATCTTACCCTGAGAGTCTGTCCATCAGGAGCAGGATGAGCAAGAATAAAAACACGCTCAATGAGAACAACAACAGGTTCTTTACCGAGACTCTTCCAAGGAACCTATCAACTCACAAACCCACGACATGTAAAACTAGTGAAGTGGATGTGCTTGTGCATATGCATAAAAACCACATGTTATTCATAAGTTGTCTATGAAGTCACAAGTATCCATTAAGAAGAAAGACACCACAGGAATATATGCATTTATAGGACTTGGCAGAGAAAACACAAAACGCTAATTGCAATAACTTTTTATGATTCAGTGAGAAAATTGTTTGTATATACTATATATACGAATAAACTTTATTAAACACATCACATAAAGTAATTAATTTTCAAATGAAATAGGACATCATAATTGTATTTTACTGACAAAGTGCACTACAAAAGAAGCTGTGTATATGTTACCTACAAAAAGTAAGTATTTCAGATGACTTATAGATTCTACTGTTAGTCCTGTTGCGGTGTTCACACCTTAGTGGATATTGTTGATCCTTTAATATCAAATTTACTTACATAGAGGTACTTTCATGTGGTTCTTTTCTGGATGCCCTTCAATGGGTAACTACCATGTATGCAGAACTCCTAGTTCTTCTTTGACTTTGCCAATGGATTAAAAATAGGAACCGCTGATGGATCTGGAAGTCAACTACATTGCGAAAATTCTTCGACAGCTAAGTAGAATATTTGTAGTAGGAGCAAGTGCAGACACCGAAGTACAATAAAGATAAAGAGTTCCCAAGTGGAGGAAAATGCCATAGAGAAAATACAATTGTGGAACCATACCTTGAAAGACCAATGGTCTATCATGACGAAAATGATTTTCAACTGTATTAATTTCCGACTTAAGAAAAATAACAATACTATATGGTTCACTCTTAAATTTGAATGCCTTTGAGATTGAGGGCCTTCATCCAGGTAGGGGTGAGCAAATAACGGTTTATAAACCGAAAACCGACCCGATCCAACCCGAAATAGTAGTTCAGGTCAGTTCCTAAACAAACGGCTCGGAGTTCGGTTTTTGGATATAAAAAAATCGGTTTTTTGGTTCGGGTTACGGGTTCAGGATTCGGTTCCCGACCCGAACCGAAAACCGGTAATGTTTATTTATTTCCGTATCCCTCTTCCATATATATATCAAAAAATCCCTAATTTCTAACCAAACCTTCTCTCTCCATTTTTTTCTCTGTGGTCCGCTCCCTCCCTGCTGCTGCTTTCCTAATTTTTCACAGTCGCAGGAAGGAGCCGTCGACTCCCCAACCATGTGTCGCTGGAAGGGGATCTCCTCGTCGGCTCTCCTATACATGATGTCCTCCGAGCTAGTCCAAGAAAAGGCAACTCCGTCGCAGATCGACGTCCTCGCACGGGATCTCGTCGGATGAAGATCATCACCGAAAGCAAGATCCTCCCCATCCTGGTCTTTGGTTCCATAAAAAAATTATTTGTTGTTCTAATTTTTCAGGCTTTATGATTTGGGATTTGATGATTTTATGCGGAGAAATAAATAATGGGGGTTGTGATTTGATTATTTTGACATCCATCCATAAATAATGCATAAATAATCGTTTTTTAACACCATTCTTCCTCTTCCCATTTCTTTATGTACTGGGTCACTTCATGGTTTTTTAACACCATTCTTCCACTTCCCATTTCTTTATGTGTTGTGTCTCTTCGTGGGTATTCAATCACGATGACAACCGATCAAACCAAACTAACGAACTGATTTTGTTCGGTTCGATCGGTTTTGAAAAAAAAAAAATTGGATCGGTTCGGTTCGTGTTCGGTTTATGAATTTGTCGGTTCGGTTGGATCGAACCGACCGAATGCTCTGCCCTACATCCAGGTCAATGTCATCTCAAACAGTTTCCTTATGTGCTTGACCGAGGTTGTTTGCTGATCCACCTAACCGCACTCTTGGAAATTATGCTCGATCATCCACCTGACTAATGGATTTATCGGACAATTACTGGCTAGTCAATTTCATCTTTTAAGACACTGATACAGGCCACTCAATGTTGCATTTCATAGGTCCAGAGTTCATTTGCAACTACATCAGGAAAGATAATAAGATTCTATTTCACCTTTTATTTGGACAAGTAAATTGGCTTTCTTACGACCATGAATTCCAATAAGGCTTTCCAACCCTCCCCTGTGAGACTGAATGGCAAATAAATCCTTCCCTTTATGGAATGCAAGTAACAAATGCTCCATCAGTCTATAAACCTTCCCATTTTGCCATTCTTGCAAGACAGAAATGGGCTAAAGACAGTTACAGCAAAAACTCGAAGCACAAATCAGAAACTTGAAACTGGTAGTAAAAAGCATAAAGACATTAGTGAAGCCATTCCAAATTCTTGAATTGAAAATAGATTCAAACAGATGGCTAGTACAAATGGGCGAGGTAACTCAGAAAAAAAAAAGGTTCATAAAAGCAGTTGCAGGTCCTGAACTGGGCGAAAGAATCGAATCCACATGTAAACTGGAAGAGAAATCATTTTTTTAATCTCTATAACCACTTTAAGCAATACTTGGTAAAAATATTTTACCACTATGATAGGAGTTGGAAGATGTCTACAGTATGTATCTAGAGTACGATACGAGCCATATCTAGGTGATAACATATTACCCAACTTTCCCCTATCCAATGGAATGGGAGATCTGAAAGAAATTTTGGCTAAGGTTCATCGTTATGTGAGGGGGAAAAATGTTGCTCACTCTCTTGATTCTTACTCACATGACTCTCTTGGTATACTTCTTGCCTACTAGTTCCGTGCACTCCTCAGAGCATATGTACAAATTATTTAAGAATAAATCTTCCCTGAAAAAGTTTCGCAAAAGTAGAAAAAAAAAAACCTCCCAAGGACCAATTTTTCCTACCTTTCTAGCCCTGTTGCCAGATGTTCTAAGAGCATATGTGCATACCTTTTCTTTATTCATCAATTGATGATAATGCTGACAACATAACTACACCGAACAATGATTATTGTCAAAAACTGAATGTTGATCCGTCAATGGTTGGAAGATAAGGCAGAAACTTCTTTGAATTATTTCTTGATTTCCTGGTTTGCTTCTCATACTGCAGGTTATTATAATATTTTTGGAAACCATGTGATATTTTACAGGAACATGTACCCATACATATAAATCATAAACACCTAATTTTAGTTATGAACTATAGGACAACAGAGATAATTCTAGAACATGCACATCATATGCGCAGAGATAAAATAGTGCTAATAAGGACGTAATGTCACGGACTTGATGTTTTAGGCTACGCTTCAACCCGTGCAGCGCACAAGTTTCCTACTCGAAGACCTGTGTCAGCCTTCCCCGAACGCTTAGCTAGATCGCTAAGGCATAAATGAGCACAATGTGGAGCAAAAGAGAGAGAGAGAGATTGAGAGAGAGAGAGAGAGATTGGAAGTTTGAAAACTTCACTATACTAGAGAGAGAGTACAACTTTTGGTTGTGAGGAACAAATGAGCTTACGACTTATTTATAGGGCCACAAAGAGCTTATATAAAGCTTCTGGAATCAGCATATTCCATGAATTATTCTAGAGCCTAGATATTTATAAGGAAGCTTCTAGTATATCTAGAAAGATCATGAGCCGTCTATAAAGATCATGAGTCTGAGTATTCTACATCTTCTAGAAAAAAAAAATTGGTCTTCCAGAGGATTCCACCAACTTTTAGAGAATTACAGAGGCTTCTAGCATAACCCCGATCCGTGGAGAGTTATACAAGTCCGTCTTGGTGGGGACGCAAAATCTTGGACGTGACATTCTCTCCCATCTGTTACGTCGATGCCCTCGTCGACGGGTGCACCAAGTCTCGGAATGATGTCCACTCTCGTAGGCATAGTCGTTGCACGTCATCCCTTCTTCGTGTATCTCATGCGGCGCTTTCCAGATTTGTTCATCTTCTCCTCAAGATCGAATCAAACTAGTTTGCCGCACCAACTTTAGCCTTGGTTTGTGCCCTCATCAGCATAGAAAGAGACTCATACGGGCTATCAGGTCGTCGATCCACCTTATATCGTGGCTGGACATAGTTCTCCATACCTCCGCGCATGCGAGACCCATTGCAAGTCTGTCGACCTGAACGTCCACCACGAACATTGAGCGGCTCCTCACGAGCTACTCCAGTTAGTCGCCTCTGCCTCCTTGCAGTCCACGACATGCTTCTCCCCATCCGTGTCCACTTTGGTAGCACGATCCACTTCCCTTTGCGGAAGCGAGTCATCGGGACGCCCCTTTGCAACACCATTGGTTTCGCACGGAAGACCTTCCTCCTCGAAGTCCTCCTTCCTTTGCTAGGTATGTCGTCTCTTGTTTGCTATCATTCTTGAGTTGAATGGTAAAGATAGCTTTCCTATTTGATGGCTCGACTCGTGCAACTTTCACCATGCACGACGAGCCTTCTCCCTTGAAGCTGACGACTCCCAAATGTACATCGGAACCACCTTTACCCTGATAAGAAAATATATGCCCAGTATCATCTTGAAGTCGTCCAGCGACATAGCAGTAAAATTGGTAACACCCGTCCCACCGCTATGTGGCCGCATTGACGGACTTGATCTTGCTTGAATCTTTCTCCAAGGCTAAACCCAAGCAACGGACCTCCGCGTCCATGATGAAGATGCGAGTAGCGCCTGTGTCAACCAATGCCCGTGTGCTCATGCCATTGATCCTCACGTCAACGTACATGAGCTCCCCACGGAGTCTTCAACACAACAGACTTGGTCTGGACTGTATTGAGTAAGCGCAACGCTCCCATGTGCACTCACACTTCGCACTCGTCGTCCTCCACCTCCTCGCTTTGGACGACATTGACACACATGCTCCTCAACGGACAATCCCCAGCAAAGTGATTTTCTCCATATATGAAGCACGAAACTACTCGCTCGTGCTGGGCCTTCTTGCGCTTCTTTCCCTCGGACGGACACTCCTTGGGAGAGATCTCCCGCTCTCCCCTACCATTCTCCTTGGTGGCCTTTGGCTTGGCCTTGGCGTCGTTGTCGTCCTATATGTACTCGACCAACCTCTCGACTGCTGCGACGAGGATGTTGAAGTCTTGCACCCTTTGTCGCTGTAATTCTTGAGCCGTCCACGGTTTGAGTCCATCAAGAAATAAAATTAAGTGATCCTCCTCGCCAATGCTAGATATCACGAGCATCAAGCATGTGAACTCCACAATATACTACTTGATCGTCCCGATATGCTTGAGTTTGCCGTAAGCTCCGCCTCGCTGCAAACTCCATATTTTGAACTGAGACTTGATCTCCTTCTTAAGATCCTCTCAAGTCTCTATCAAGCACAAACTCTTCTCGGCTTCCATGCCTCCTTCGACGCCATCACAGCATAGCATCGTCGGTGAGATAGAGTGAAGCGATGTCTACCTTCTCAGTGTCATTGTTGATGTGTAACGCCTTGAAGTATCACTCCACGTTCCAAAAGAAATTTTGAACTTCTTTGGCATCTCGCATCCCGCAGAAGAATTTTGCGAGCATCAAGCATGTGAACTCCGCAATATACTACTTGATCGCATCAATATGCTTGAGTTGCCACAAGTTCCGTCTCGCTGCAAACTCCATATTTTCCAGATAGAACTGAGAATTGATCTCCTTCTTGAGATCCTCCCAAGTCTCCTTCGACGCCATCACAGCATAGCATCGTCGGTGAGATAAAGTGAAGCAATGTCTACCTTCTCGGTGTCATCGTTGATGTGCAACGCCTTGAAGTATCACTCCACGTTCCAAAAGAAATTATGAACTTCTTTGGCATCTCGCACCCCGTAAAAGAATTTCAACTCGGGGATCTTCCGTCTTGGTGCCTCCCTACTCGAAGGTCCATCGTTCACAACGGCCTTCTCCAAAATGGCAACTTTGGTCTTGAGTTATCCGCAAGTCTCGACCACGGTCTTTAACTCATTGTAGTCGCGGACCTTCCTACGCAAGTCCTCAATCTCCGAACGATGTCCCTTGAGTTCCTCCTCAAGTGCGGATTGGATTTCTTGAAATTGCTTCCGAAAGATTGCCATGGACGAAGCTACGTGGCTCTCCATACCATCGTTGAACTCTTCTAGCTTCATATTGCTTTGCTCCACGGAACCCATGCGCATCTCCATGTCCCTCGTACCCATCTCCAAGACCTTGAGGCGCTCCGCAAGATCGGTAAGGCTACACTCCGTCGTAGACTCCTTGCTCTTGTCGCTCATGTGAGTCTTGGCGTGCCCCTCCGCAGGTCCCTCCTGGACGTTCTCGGATGTCGGCATGGCACCAACCAACCTGGCTCTGATACCACTTGTCATGGACTTAGTGTTTTAAGCTACACTTTGACCCGTGCGCCACACAAGCTTCCTACTTGAAGACCCATACCAGCCTTTCCGAACGCTTAGCTAGGTCGTTAAGGCGTAATAAGAACAATGTAGAGCAAGAGAGAGTGAAAGTTTTAAAAGTTCACTATACTAGACAGAGTTTACAACTTTTGGATAGTGAGGAACAAATGAGCCTTCCACTTATTTATAGGACCTCAAAGGGCTTACATTAAGCTTCTGGAATCAGCATATTCTAGGAATTATTCTAGAGCCTAGATATTTATAAGGAAGCTTCTAGTATATCTAGAAAGATCACGAGTCTTCAATAGGATTCCGCCATCTTTTAGAAAGATCCTGGGTCTTCCAGAGAATTCCACCATCTTCTAGAGAATTTCGGAAGCTTCTAGCATAATACCGGTCCGTGGAGAGTTATGCAAGTATATCTCGGTAGGACGCAAAATCTTGGACGTGACAGTAAGCCCTAGAAAACCCTAGTGGTGTTCTGACCCGCACACCGTATTTTGCACCCGAAAACGGATTTCTAAGGTTAATTATCAGACATCCATCCAAGGGCATTCATGTGATGCTCTCAATTTTAGCCAATTAGTATTGGATTTACAAACATGTTCCCTTCTATTACATTAAAAAGATGGTATAGGGAGCTCTAAAAGTATGTTCCACGGACAAATTTGATATTCCGATAATCAATTCAATATTTCATAGGGAATATTCACCATACAAGAGTAGTTCTTCAAAGGTCAGTTTGGACTGAAATATAATGGTGGAAGAGGATAGATGAGTACTCTTGGAAGTCAATCATTAGGTCATAAGCCTAGAATGGTACATGGCGTATTTTGCGAAGCTTCTTTGCAATTACTGGAACATGTGATGAAGGTTATCGAGCTTTCCCCCTCTAAAGGGATATAAATTATTGTCTTAGAACATTTTTTACAAAGAAGTACTCTATTAGACTGAGCAGATAAGGGAGAAGTTATCTCATATCAAAGTCCATGTAAGGCTTTGGTATTGCCTCTGATTTTCATAAAACAGAAGCAGTTTAGGTTAGCAGGCTCCCCTGCTTCCATACACTGCCCCAAAAATGAACTAGCTTTTCAAAAAGAAACACAGAAGGTGCTGTTACAATACAGCTTTGGGTGCTTCTCTTCAAAAAAACAAAAAGCAAAGCAACCCCAAACGAACCTAGTCTTAGTAGTGACCGACAGATAAGGGACGTCGCAGTTTATGGAGTTTGCCAATGCAAGTGGAGGATGAGAACTATCAAATATAACTCAAATCCAATTTGGCTACAATTGGATGTTGACATATATTGTTAGAATTGGCTCATGTTTATTTTAAAAAAATTCTCTCCTAAATAGATTAGGATTAGATTAGTTTCTTAGTGATCAAGAAACATTGGATGGCTAATATTTACTGTAGGGTTTAGGTTTTAAGGTATAAATATAGGTACCTCTTTTGAGAAAAAAGAATATATATTGGGAGTGTTTGAGTATTGAATTTTTGTCCTTTGTTTTCTTTTGGTTGAGGGTTTGGGTTCACTTTTTTAGAGAAATTCAAGGGTAGGGATTAAGATATTTGATTGTAATTCAAAAACATTAGCGAAAGAAATTTGCTCTTCATTGTTGATTGTTCATACAATCTATACCTTTTCCACAACAAACCAGTATGAGAGCAAGGTTCGAAAAGCGTCATCGAGACGGATACAAAAACGGCAAGTTTGAAGTTCAACGATGGTTGTTGAAAGTTCTCTTAGGGAAGAAACCAACATATTTTGATAAAAGACGACTAGATACAGTTTGACATGAAAGGGGTAAGCATGATTCGCCTATGTTGGACAGATGTTCTCTACAATATTCTCCATTATGACTCGACGAGAAAATGGTAGCAAAGGTTGGAATGTCTCTACATGACGAAGTCATTGACAAATCGATTATTTATGAAACAACTATACAAGCTTTCAATGAAGGAAGACAATACATGAACACTTGAATTTATTTAATAATTGATTACTATCAAAGTGAAGATTGATGATGAAGAAAAAGATCCTAGTTTATTAGCATTTCTATCATCACCATATGAGCATATGGGCACTAACTTACTTTTTGGAAGAAATAGTATTACTTTGAAAGATACTACTTTTGCTCTTTTGTTTAATAATATTAGAAAGAAATCGTCTGATGAAGAATCAACTGTTACTCTCAAACTTAAGCATATATAGAAAGAGCAGCAAAACAAAACTTTCAGAAATAAAGTGCAATTACTGAAAAACAAAGGGAGCTATTGTGAGGTTTTGTAAGAAGATAGAACAAAAATTGAAGTAGTTAGAGAAGCAGAAATAGAAGGCACAAAATGAAGATGCGATTGCAAAAGAAGAGAAAATGAGATATTAGTTTCTATTTGTCAAGTTCGAAGACACTCACAAGACTCTTGGATTTTGGGCGTGTTGATATCATGTGTCCAAATCGAAAATGTTTGAATCATGGAAAGGTAAAGATGATGTTGTATGTAAAGGTGTTGAGACTACTTGTAAGGTTGTTGGTGTAAGAAATGTGAAGATTAGAATCCATGATGGGATTATTATACAATGGCAGCAGTTCGTCATGTACCAAATTTAAAACAAAATCATCATTCTCTTGGAAATTTGGATTCTAATGGTTGTTGAATTACTATAAGAGGTTAAGCAATGAAAATCCAAAAGGAAAATCGCATGGTGATTAAAAAAATTAGAAAATTGTATGTGCTTGAAGGAATTACATTGGCAAGAATACAGAGTTCGGGTGTTGCTTCTTATGCTTCAAATATGTGGGAAACCATTACTCAAAGGTAATTCACAGTTTGTTTGAGTTGGTGAATTTAATTGTCCATTAGACTTAACCAATTATGGACATTGATTTAATGTGCTTATGTGATATAATTTCAGTCAAGATGGAGATTGTTAAATATGACTCAAAACCAATTTGGCTACTATTTGGATGGTGACATATATAGAACTAGAGATTTTGTTAGGATTGGCTCGTATTTGTTTAAAAGATCGTGTCCTAAATAGATTGGGATTAGATCAGTTTCTTGGTGGTTAAGAAACATAAGATGGCTAGAATTTATTATAGGGTTTAGGTTTTAGGCTACAAATATGGGTCTCTCTTTTGAGAAAAAATATATATATATTGGGTTCACTTTATTAGAAAATTTGGGGGTAGTTAGTTGAGGGTTTGAGTTCTCACTTTTTAGAAGAAAAAAATAGGGGTAGGGTTTGAGAGATTTGATTGTAAATCAAAAATATTTAGTGAAGAAATTTGTTCTTCATAAATTGTTAATTGTTCATATAAATCTCGATACCTTTTTCACAAACAACAGGTACAAACTCATAAGCAATCAAGACAGCGCACCAGAGTATTCATGGTAATTATGTAATCTGCTGCTAAGACACAAGTGTGACCAGACAGAAATTTTCAATTTACAAGCATTCATGCCTTTTGAGTGCATCCATAGAGTAGAAATTGAATTTTCACAAGACACTATATATTGAATTACCTTTAGAGTTATTGTACCAACAAAGCCAGCTTTGACTGTGACAGGAAGCTTCAAAGAATTCAATGCCTCAGCCTTCAGTTTCAAGTCCTTGAGAACAACGTCACCTATACATAAAGGAGAATGATAAAATTTTCAAGAAACAGTTGAACAACAGAAATTTGAAATTCATGTGAACACAATGAATTACTAGATTATATGATAGTTCAAATGAAAAATATGATTTCATACACCATAAAACATGCTTAGAGATTGAAGTTCTTTCAAGTTACTGAGTGATGAAATGAAATTACAATATGGTAAGCAAAGTGAAGATGAACAACAACTATTGTCCAACTTTCTAGCTAAAGGAATAGTATGAGTTTCATAATAAGTACGCTCATTCCATGTTGCGTACTAAGCATCTGAGACAAAAAGTAATGCTTCATGCATCAAATGTGTAATATACTCGATTTTATGTTTTTTTTTTCTCCTGCTTATACTCATGTAAAACATAATAAACTACCAGCAACAACATTTCTAACTCTTTACAGCAAATATAATAAACCAACAACTCCTTCCACATTGCATACTAAATAATATATACTTCGAATATATTAAATGAACATTCTACTTATCAAGAATGCAGATAAGAGGTTGGGTAAACATAAGCAAGAGACTTTTAACTACAAAAAGTAAAAGTGAATATATGGGTATTATAGACTATTAGACTGTATCACACAACACCCATTTACAATTTTCCGTAGGAATAATCAGTGAGAAAAGAAGATATTGTGAATATAAATAGGGTGTATCCAGTTGATGGACCCAATTTGAACATACTTTGTACATACTAACTCAAGTAACACTGATATCCACACCTAAATGGCATGTCCAAAAGCAAGTTTTATGATTTTGGTGTAGTCATTTCTGCAGTTCCGCACCCCTGACCTTCGTCATCAGCTCCTCCAAGGACCTCCCAATCTGTTCCTAAGAAGCAACAAAATCCTTCTTATATGATTAAGGGGATGAACTCGAGCTGCTAACAATGGATTCTTGACGACTCTAGAAATCTGGCGGCAGTGTTATCAAAATTTGCTACTTATGCAATGAATTTGTTGGCCCATTGGTCATGGTCATACCTGATTTCGATAATTGATTAAAACTCCTGTTTGATATAACAAATAATATACTGTTGCGGTACGACGGATGAACAACATATTTCTATGCTGCATCTGATCAAGTCTTCGTCAAGCCACAAAGAACAAGTTGTCGATCAAATCATTTTTTTCATTTATTACGTATTTTTTGCTTTATTGAGTCTAGGAAAAATGTACATCGAACAAGATTGGCACGTGGCTTAGCATCTAAAGTCCACTTCCAAATAAGCCTATCCAATTCATATTGATCTGTCCACAATCCAAAAAGTCCAGCCCAAAAAAAGAGCCCAAAACCCATTCATTCTACACATAGACCTGGCTGGTCAAAGGGCAACCGAACTCGAACCGAGTTCTGCCCAAACTCGGTCCCCCCCCCCCCCCGACCCAGTTTCCCGAGAGATTGGATCACCTTGATGAATCGGTTCCAACGTTCGATTTTTTGAACGTTAGGGAACCAAACTCTGTCCGAGTTCAATCTCCAAAAATACTATAAATAGAGTTGATTTTCACATTCTTTTCATCTTAGTCCATCTTATTCTCTCTTCTCTATTCTAAGTGTTCTCTGAGTTTTACACTTTCAAATCAAAGCCTTTACGACTCCTAGCCAAGCCAATGCCAGTTTCGATTCGATCTAAAAGTTTGGTCGAGTTGTAAAGAAGAAGACTTGAAAATCAATTCGTTTTCATTCTGTTTTTGAAGTCGACAAGTCCTTCGAATCAAAGCCTTGTGGATGTGAAGTAGTGCTCTTTGAATTAAAAGCACGTGTTGTAAGGAGTTGCAAAGCACTTCGGATTCAAAGCTTGTGTTTCACTGCATAATAGATTCAACATCGAGCTAGAGTTCTCGAGACTGGACTAGTCCTCACAAAGGAAAACCAGTATAAACCCCGGTGTTTGAGTTTATTTTTTCTGATCTCCTTACTTTTAAGTATTTACTTTAAAACTACCTGCTTCATACTAGTTGTTTACTGTCATATAATTTTTAAGTAGTGATTATCATTCCTTTGCACACACTCACTCTATTCACCCCCTCTAGAGGTGCTCAATGGTCCTACAGAATTATGTTCCATAATGCACATTTATGTTCCGCATTCCTTGTAATATGTTCCCGTTAATATGCATTTTTGAACTTTAACCATTGTACATGCCACGCCTGCTCCTGATAATTAAGTCCTTGGGACGTGATGTCGTAGAAGCCTAAGTTAACTCCTACAAGATTTAGGAAAATCGATTCTCAATTAATAAAATGCACCAATTAAAAATATACAATGTAGCAGAATTCTATAGATTTGAACATTATAGAGTCGAGCTAATAAAATTTTGTAGTGGAAAACTATGTTGTGAAAAGCGTGCTTAAGCGCCGCTTAAGCGAGATTTAGAACTAGTGCGTCTCGTTTAATGAATTTTCGTCCCAGAAAAGCGACCAGCGTTTAAGCGCGCTTAGGCGTCGCTTAGTAGCGCTCGCCTCGCCTTAAGCGCCTCGCTTAACGATTTTTTTTTTTGATTTTTTGATTTTTTTTGTTTTTGATTTTTGTTTAACAAATTGAACCGAATCTTTTGTTATTTAAATAGTTGGATAGTTGGAAAACTTTAAGTAGGAATTTTAGAGACAACTTTTATGTTTGATGGTATTTTGATGACTATGTAGTATGTATGCATTGTGTGGCTTGTAGTTTGCGTTTTGATTCTAGTATTTATATTGTTACTTTGATTGATTGATAATTGGTATTGTTATTCATGCATATACTAGTAGGATTGTATTAAAAAATATTAAAATTTATGTGTATATACTATATAGAGTATTTTACATGTAGGAGCAAAAAAAAAAGTGAGATGCTAACTAAGCGCTATTAAGCGAGGCGACAGCCTTGTCGCCTCGCCTCGCCTCGCCTCACGCTTAATACAACATAGGTGGAAAATTGATCTTGTGAAACAATAAAATCAATTACAAGTCGCGAGTGATTATAACCTAACTTATTGTTCTCTAATGAAATAGAATGCATCCATAGTAACCTATCACCTCAATCAATTGTCTCGTTTCCCGTATCTTAAATGTGAGGGTCAGTACATTGGGATGTACTGGTGAGTGGTAAAACCGCACCCACCTAAAATCAAACACAAGTATTCATGTGAATCGAAACATTCTTTCATTAGGAAGTGATATTTCTAGTCTTTCCATATTTTCATTTCATGCCAATAATACTTAACAAACATTCAATTTGAAACATACAATACCATTTTCCATTTCTTTCTCTTTATGATTCATCTTAGGATCAATATCAAATCTCTGAGACAATAAACCAAAACATAAAAACAACATACTATGATATAATTAAGTAAAGCATCTTATTCTTAAACGTCAGAACTCGTCCCTACAAAACAAGGAATTATATATATATATATATGATGTTCAGGAGTTCATCTCATATATATATATGATGTTCAAAAGAAGAAAAAAAAAAAAAAAAAAAATATATATATATATATATATATATATATATATATATATATATGTTCAGGAGTTCATCTCTGCAAAACAAAGGGTTAAAGATACGAGTACTTTATATGCGTCCCAATCCATCTCTACAAAACAAAAACAAATTATTAGCGCCATGCAAATTATCTACATGATGGTCAATGGACAACTTCACATAATTGGATCGTAATACCAAACGCAATTACCCATATCGCAGGGTCCTTGCACAGGCGTCTATAATCTCTCCTAGGCTAATATGATTCTAGTACCCCGGACATCGCTCGGGAGATTACTTGTGCACAAGTGCATTCCTATTAATTAAAAAAAAATCAAATAAACAATGCAAGAATCTAAATGCAACATTTCTCCTACTTTCGTATCCCCTAACAATATGGTCACACTGTTAAACTTAGAGACTCAGCTCGTTTACAATCTCATAACTCGTGTCCTTCCACTTCTGAATCTCGTTGTCAAAACCATATCTCGTAATGATATCGAAGTAGTACTAAACTATTTCCAAAAGAATACCAAATGATGTCACAATTTAAACTCTTCTTGTAAAAATATTTAAGTCTCAATTAAAACACAACATATGAAAATGGACATAATTATTGGAGTTATACAGTTCCTCTACCATTCAGACGCAAGTTAGGAATCCTTATCAAAATACATTTTCTACAATCTTCTTATAGTGAGTTAAGAATCATCATTCCCTTAGGACCTTTAAGGAGCATATCGGTTCATATCAGTTCTATTATACCATTCTCTTTCTTATTAGCAAATCAACTCAGCAAAACACTATGTTACTAATACTAGATTTCCAAACATAAGAAAAATCATAGTTTCCCTTCTTAAACAATAATCTCAATATTGTATTCCATATTTCCAATCTTCAACACAGCAAAAAAAAAAAAAAAAAAACAGCTATGAAAGAAATAAAGAACATGCGATTAATCCATATTTTTCTTTCATCAATTTTAGAGTTATTTGTATTTCCTCTTCCCCCCCCCCCCCCCCCCCCCCTTCCTTTCCAGAGTTAAGAGTTACCCTCCCAATTTTAAATTTATTAGCAACACCGCCTCCCCCCCCCCCCCCCTCAATCATTTCATATCATTAGCAACTATTATTTGTATTTAACCCCCCCTCCCCACCCCACCCCACCCCCCAAATGACAATATTCGACACTAAATTGGGTGGTGGTGGGGGGTTGCTAATAAATTTAAAATTGGGGGGGGGGGGGGGGGGGGGGGGTGGGGTTAACTCTATTTGCATTAGCAATTTGGGTTTTTTTTTTGGGGGGTGGGGGGTTAAATACAAATAACTATCAATTTTAATTATGATTTCTAGCTACGAGGAGAGGGACTAGAGATATTCTTTTTATTAAGAGTGAGAGATTCGGGAGAGAGAAGTTTCGTGTACTTGGCATTCGATGAAATAATTACTCGTTCCACCGAAGAGAGATCCTACTGATAGTCCTTCTCGTACTCGTCTTTCACGCAACGGTTCGCATCTTCTTTTATATGAACCTCCGGAAGAGCCTTTCCTCCACGAGTCACTCTCTCTCTTTCTTAAAATAACAGAAAAGAAAAGAACAATGGAGTAAAGAAAGAATTAGGGGAAGGATCTCTTATATAGGCTTCCAATGCAATTACACTATGATAGAGCTCTCATCTCTAATGATAACCAACAATAGTCACCAAATACGTCGAATCTTGCCACACAATTCCAACTCAATAGATAATAACAAAAGGTATTATGCCAACCACTCTTATCTCTAATAACAAAGCAATCCCAAAAGATATGGTTCAACGAATGAACCTAGCCACAACTCCAACCCAACAAGATAGAGTAAAACCAATTCTAAGATATCAGATCATAACCACCAAGATGTTCTAGGATTTACAGAATGTCATCCTAAAAGATCTCAAAACAATTTTAGAAGATCTTCAAAGATTTTTCGAAGACACTCATCATTGATACCAAATCTCAAAGAGGGTCTTACCCAAACACACAAAATATTCAAAGTCATTAATCAAACCCTCCATAACCTATTAAGAAATCCAATTCCATATTCATTAGGGACAAGAGGGCTAAGTCTAACCCGACAACTAAGCCCAAGTCTAATTCAACCAATGCAACCAACCAAATCAAACCAACCGAATTAGGCACAAGGGGCCACTATTCCGAACCAAGGGCTTACCAAATAAGACCAAAACTCAAATTTAGATTAAAGGACAAATCGGTTCCCTAATCCTTAGGGTCTTCTTGGATTGAGGGTGAAGAGAGTTAAGTGAGGGAAAAAAAATATGCTTGGTTTGAGGGTAAGGTTTAGAAGGGAGAATTACAGAGGGTTAAGTGAGAGTTTGTTTAACTTTGGTTTGTCCATTTTTCTCCCCCCCCCCCCCCCCCCCCCCCCCCGAAAAAAATCGGAGGATTAACAAGGATAAGTAAGGGGGTTGTTTAAAAAATTAAAATGCCCTATAAAATATCGTAACCTTATGTTCCATTTTTCTCGCTTTCAACATGTTGCTCCGTCTTCTCGGCTTTCAATCTATTGTCGTCAGGTGCGTCGTCTCTTCTCACTTTCTCTTATTACTCATTGTTTAAAATTATAAGGAAAAAAAACAAAAAAACGACGGCTATGTCAATGCTTTGTACAATTTTTCTAGTTAATGACCACAAGTTTAATTAAAAATACAAACAAATATAATTTTATGCCAGATATAATAAGGATAGTTTGATAACTATTGTATTTTTATTATTCCTCCTCCCACTCAAAATCATTAATGCAAGTGAGAGTTATTAAACACACTCTCCCTCCAACCGTATTGACTCCCCCCTCCCCCCACTTAACTTACCTTCACTTAACCTCGCTTAAACTCGGTTTTTTCCCCTCAATCCAAGGAGACCCTTAGGCCTCGTTTGGTTCGCAAAAAGGAAAGGAAAGGAAATCAATTCCTTGTTCATTTTCTTTTCTTTGGAAAATTGAAGTTCATATCCATTTTCCTTTCCGGTGTTTGGAAAGGCCAAGGAAATTGGGAGGGAAAGTGAATTCCTAGAGTGGGAAAGTGAATCCCTAGGTGGGTGGAGGAAATCACTTCCCCCCCCCCCCCCAATTTTCCTTTTCCTTGGGAATCAGTTTCCTTTTCCAAACATTTTCTTTGGCATCCAAACATAGGAAAGGAATTACTTTCCTTTCCTAATGTCATGATTCCGTGAACCAAACATGGCCTTAGGGTCGACTAGTAAGATCCATCCAACCAAACTAAAGGCCAAGTCACAAGTAATCGATTGAAAAGACTTGAGTCTAGTCAAGCCACAGTCCAAATTTGATTTCAAAGCCAAACTATGAAATATTGTACAATCCAACTTTTCTTCCTCATAATGGAGCCTATCATGAAAATTATTGTCTAAATCAAGTCAAAGCTAGCTAGCAAAAAAAACAAAAAACAAAAACTATGTCTAACAAGCATAAGTCTCAAATAGGATCAAGGGCACTACAATTCCAACAACAACAAAGCTATTATCCCAAATTGGGGTCGACTGTTTGAAACATTTTCTTCCATTCAGCTTTGTAAGGATTATGTCCTCTATAACACTAACAAAAAAGTATATCCTTGTTTTATGCTTCAATTCCAGCCTACTTCTACTCCTAGAGGGTCCTTTAACTATTGTCTTATAACTCCTTACCGGAGCATCTATTGATATGGATTGTACATAACGAAACCACCTAAGACAATTGGCCCTAATCTTGTCCTCAATTAGCGGCACCTCCAACTTTCCACGAATACACTCATAAGTTCAACCAATATATCGTCTTTCTGTTTTTGTTCCACATTCTAGAACGTTCTAAATCCAGGTAACCATGTGTGGCGGCCTGTGGGATGGAGTAGGAAGAGAAAACAAGAGTTGTGATAAAGCAGACGTAGACTTAAAAATAGGAATAACTAGACTTAAGAACAGGAATAGCTGAATAAGGTTAAGATCAACTTATATATAAAGGGGTAGAGATATAATTAGAATTTAGTTTTGTGTTAAGTTTATAACCAGTGCAGCCTACAGTCGGCTCGGCCAACAATTCAAATAACTGAAAGCTAAAGAAAACTTCATAAAAGATAAACAGGAAGTTCAAAAAAGTCTAAAGCTTGATCCATTGCCCGATTTAGTTTATGTAGTTTAGACAGGAGATCAGGTGTTTGCTAAGTTGAAGTGGCCTCCATATGCCTAAATTAGGCCGAGACTGATTACTGATAGTAGGTGTCTTGGCCTTGGTTATAAATACCCATATTGTCGTATGCGATCACCACCCATCACCCATTGCTATCACGTGTTTAAGAGCAAAGAAGTGGGTTATAATAAATACCCACCCAACCCAATCAAATCTTCTTAAGTAGCAGCATTGGTCCAGTCAGGTAGGATCTCTTAGATTGATGTAAAATGAGCCTGACGATTTTGGTCGGTGGGGTAGGATTCATTAGTAATTTAGATGAATATGTCCTAAGACTACTAACATCACAGGGACATAACCGGCGTTAAAAGGGCTTTAGTTGTGCTAGGATTTGTCACTCAGTGCCTATTTCTTTTCTCTCTCCATGTCTCACCACTCTATACTGGGTGAACAAACTTCAACTCAAGCAAAGCAACCAGCAGAAACACTCTGAATTTCTTTCCTCTTATTACCCTTTTTACTCCTGATTTCCCTTTGTCCTCTTCTTTCACATTGCTGCTTTTGCAGCCTACATGTTGGGGGCAAAACTGATAGAACTCATGGATCTAAAAGTAATGAAAAATTGAATACAGATCTCTTCATGCACGTAATCCTATATTACATGATCTATGAGAGAGGGATCTAAATCTTCACCTCTGTATAACATAAAGGATGCCCTCTAAGAAGAGGGCCTCAATCGAGGTGCCTCTGCGTTGTTCACATAGGAGTTTCATCCCCTTTGGAATTCCTCTTTCATCTCTCGGATCTTTGTTTCCAGAAGAAACTTACGCATATTCCAGCAGGTCTCATAAGAGGGCTTCATATTTGCAGAGAACTATTCTCTAACTTCTGGATTGTGTTGAGTCTTGACCAAGAACTTATAACTTAACTCCGACGAAACTACTAAAGACAATTCTGCTCTCTTTACTAGAGAGTGACAGATCATTTGTTGCACTACTCACATAACTCTATACGCAAGTTACTATAGCCTATATCTAATATTCACCGTTTAATAACTCCTCCATGACTATTACAGATGGAATCAAAACATGCAATATATGTACAAGGTAACTGAGGTGCCTCAAGTCTAAAGAAATCTTATACTACTGCAACTCTAGAATACCTATTTGGTGAATAAGTAAACCTCGATACAGGATTCTAGGGTGCTCCAGTTCAGTAAACCCATTCTATAATAAACGCAAGCATTGAACATTTGATATAACATCACATATTACATAGCTTACGAACTATAGTATCAATTGTCACTACTCACTAGTCTTACATGAATATCCAACGCCCAATCTGCTCCTTAATTGCATAAGCTTAAACTGCATAGCCTAATGGAACATCAACTAGAACTGCCTTTTAGCATGTGCTAGTTGTGCGATCGCACAGGGCCCCAAAAACCGGAAGGTCCCAAAAACTTTAACCTCCGTATATATTACTAATGTGAAATCTCTATTTTTTATATTTATGCCTCCCTGATTTTTAGAAAACTGCAGTAGCAAGACCCTTAGAATATCAGAAAAATGTCAACTTTTTAGAGTGGTTAGGAAAAGATGCCCTTTTTCAGTATTTGTACAGGGCCCTTAGAATGTCATAAACAGCCCTGATGTCAACCTACGTGCCAACTAGTGGTCCAGATTTTAGGGCATGACCCTCTGGTGCTCATCTAGCTCGGCTAGAAGTTTGGCACCAACAACGGCGGTCGACACCAATCATAAAATCTTTGTCGGCTCTTTTATGGAGCTTCCTATGCTCCAAGGAGGAAGAAAATTTAAGTAGCTCATTTGGTTTTAATTTCATATCAAATGGTGTAATCGTCATTACACTTTCAACAACCATCCAAACGGCGGTTGACATCAATCACAACAAAACTCCTTTTTCCTCCACTTTCAACAATCATCCAAACAACGGAACTACTTTTTCCTCCACTTTCATATCTTCCAATTCCACCAACCAAACAACATTGTGAAAGTCAAAAGTTATGTGTGCGCATCGCGTACGCAAATTTTGTTTTTCCACTTTCATACTTTCTTACACTTTCGTGCAACCAAACTGGCCCGCGATGATGACAGACTTCGACGTAACAAGTAAATATGACAACTTGCCGAAATCAAATAAGAATATCAAGAAAATAACATTATAACAATAATAATACAAACCTTTCCAAACACTGATTCGAAGAGCTTCATTCGACAGTCCCTCCACATACTCCCCCAGATATTTCCGGAGCAGGTGCAGAACCTGGATTAAAAATCGCGAAATTAACCAGGTGTAACAGGACTTAATCGCAAAAATTACAAAGTAACAAGCAATCGTTCCACAACTACGGATCAAAAATTTATTTCCAAGAAAACGCCTCGTGATCCCAAAATTTCCTATTTCTGCGACTAATTCTCGAAATTGCAAAATTTTACTGCATATTTAGGAGATCAAAGAATAATCCAAAGGGTTTCGGGAAGCTCACGTGGGCCTCGAACATGGCGACGGGGATCCGGCCGGTCGGGCTCGGCCGGCGGTTCAGAATCGGACGGCGGCGGCGGTCGCAGCCATGGATCGGGAGGCTAGGGATCGGTGGTGGTTGAGGAAGGAAGGAAGGAGGAGCAGAATTGCGGAGAGGGGGAATGGACCGAGTGGAGAGGGAAGAACGGCGAGAATGCGGAGGAAGGGTGCTCGAGTCTTGATTCCTTGGTATTAACGGGTTGTTAACGGGTCGGATCCGGCTTGGATCAGTTTGGGTTAAGGTAGGGCTGATTATTATTATTTTATTCTTGTGTGAAATTAATAAACATTTATTTGTGTGCTTACTTTTGCTTCAAGCTCAAATTTTAATTAATGATGACTTTTACAACATATCTTTGAAGTATATATTTAGCTCATAATTTGTAAAGACTAAAGTTTGTAGGCTTCCTTGATGGAGAGAATAGAACGTCTAAATGTTATGTGTTCATTCTTTTATTAGGTCATATGGTCTCCTCATGATTGGTTGCTATTAGGGGTTGTTTGGTTGTGTGAAACTCAGTAGTTAAATGTGAAAGTGGAAGAAAGTGGAGAGGGTGTTGGAGTTACATCGTTTGGCTCGACAGTAAAGTAGGGACAAGAACTAGAGGTCATCATTACCTCATAGTTATTGTCGGTTGCAGGTCACGAGCAAAAGCAAGCCACTCAACATCCTCTCTCTCTTTTTTGTTAATGTTAGCGGAAGTGATGTTTCGTTTTTTTTGTTAAAGATTAACATTTTCCTGGAACTTCTGGTAGGGCTCAAATTTACGGTACTTGGAGTCGATGTCGAGGAAGGGGCGACCGGAGTTTGCAGTTGAATTTATGATGAAGTTGTAATCGTGGGAGGAGAGGGCGGAGAAGACAGAATCTAGGACTTATACAGGAAAGGAGAGAGGCATCAAGGCGGGAGAGGGTGGAGTAGGGATGCGAATGTACGCAGTCGAGGTCACAGACGTAGCAAGAGACGTCTTGTCATGCCCAATCCCATAGTTCGTGTGGGATAGAGCCACATGGCACTGGCCAGCTGATACATCTTATAGAATGATCCAATTCTATTGGTCCCACTAAGGCATACTCCATTGTATAAATGGTTAACTCAAGTCCACAACTATACTACAAATGATAAAGGGTACATGCATCTCACCCACATAGGTAATATATAAGAAGGAAACTGAAATAGGTTGCTGAAATGTAAACATGGAAGGACTATGTCTATAATACAATTGATAAAAGTATGTTGGAACAAACCCACTAGTACAACTATGAACGAAGTACTGAATGAAAATACATAAAGAAATGTTGGAACGCAGATAACCAAATTCAAGTATCGTTTAACTAGATAATGATACTTAAACCCCAAAATGAAAGCCCAAAATGGAAAGAATCTCGACGTCCTTGGCTGGAACAACTCATGTGTAAACTCCATGCGCCCCCATGAGTAGGTCCTTAAGTTTATGCTTGGAAGAAAAAAAAACAAGTCCTCGAAGGGAAGCAACAAGATACATAATAGCATGCCAAAAGTAGAACAATAAATGTATAATTATACTACACCCTACAAGATTACGGGAGGGGACAAGACTAACAAGCTAAATAAAATGCAAGTTAAGGACAACTTTTTTACGCATGATCTATCAAACTAGGGAATAATGCTAGGTATGTGACGCTTAGTAGAGGCACTAGCGATCAAGCATAAAACACAGCTTATAGCATGTGAGCATCATCAAGGCGTGCAAGGGAGCTCAGGCTCCTAGTAACTACAATTCCCACCCAATGAGACTATATGAATCACATCCACGACATGTACATTTAGGATCCTACTATCTAACACAAGTCAACAAAAGATCCAAAAGTATCATAAGTAATCCATGAGTCCAAGAATAATCAATGAAATGGTAATCCTACTCGATTATCTATAAAACGAGCCTACGTTCTGAACGTCTCGTTGATGAGTCAAGTATGAGGGTATGTGCCAAACATAAATGCAAGTAAGTGTGTCCTTGGCTTCAAGATCGCATCGAGATATGCTACAAGGTAACATGGTACCCCCAAGCAATAATAATAATCTATAATGATATCCATCGATCCTGATCGTTTCACCGATCGTTCGCACCCAAGCAAAAGCTAGGAAATCTGATAACCGGTAAGATAACATGGTAACTGTAGAAGCATGAAAAAGAGGAATATTACTTTTAATCCCACATCAGAAAGAAGAAGAGGAGAAGCCTCATTCCACCCTATATAAAGAGCCCCCTTGCCTCATTTGAAAAGGGCACCCAAAAAAAAGAAAAAAAGAAAGAAAAGGGAGCCCGTTGTCCAGGGAGCCCGTTCGAGCTACAAAAAATTGTAACAGTGATTCTTCTTTTTCTGGATCGGCTACAAGTTCTTTCCTTGCCATCTTGGCAAGGAAAAGTTGGGCTAGTGGAAAGAAGTCCAAGGCAGCACAGGCCATGCGTCTCGAATGTGCTACGCCGACACAAACCAGAAGCATGTGCTCAAAATCATGCATGCTGCTGATGGTAAGCTGTACAGAGTCGACTCGGGTGCATCTGTGCTAGAAACGAGTCGACTTTCAAAGTCCTTGTCCCGCTTGGGCACATCTATTGTGTATCGAACCAAGTCTGGCTGGGCAACTACGATGTTGAGTCCATGCGCCCACCTGGGTGATGCGCATGAAGTGGATTCAAGTTGCAATACGTGCTGATCTTCTACTTATGAGCTGGGTGCATTTCATGCGCTGGAACTGGATTAAGCAGCTGTAGCATTCACATAACCATTTCGGTGCCTAGCCTTGCCATACGCCTGAAGGGGGTGTAAATGTGAAACTCTCCACTTACGATTTATGCAATGTGATCCCTCACATACGTAGATCAGAAGAGACAACCACCATGCACAACTCGTCCCTCATAGGACATGCTTGTGCTACGGTCGCCATCAACTGTTGTTGTCGTAAAACAGTGGTCCCACTACCAAGGCAGTCTGTGTTCCAGCGACTGCAACCTGCTACACCTGTCCGACATCATCTCGGAAACATGATAACAATTGAAGACTTTGTAATAGCCTACACTTAACTAGGCGCATCACTCTGATGTCTCAGCTAGGCGCATCGTCTCAGCCTGGCATATTGCTCTGCCAGCGCATCACTCCGTCCCGTCAGAGCGAATCACTTTATCATCAATGCACATGCGCATATGCCAGCCTGGGGCTCTTCCATCACAATGAGGCTTGGGCACATCAAATCCAAACCATGCATTCAACTTGACACTCAATGTCGTCTCGTAGAAGAATACTGCCAGCAAGGGGTTCGAACATATCAACTCGGCACATCTCAGTCTTCTGAAGTAGTTCATCGTCAAAGCTTCTTCGAACGACGAGATCGCCAACCCATAATGCAACATCTTGTAAAGGAGGAGGACCGACCGAGTTTATCTCCATTCGGGAAGAAAAGTGAAACGAGAAACAAACTTCCCTTCACACTGCTATTTATAGGTCGGGCAGATCAAACCCATACGCCAAGTGGCAGTCTCTCCAAATTCAGTGCAATAAATTTGTATTAATGCTAATGAATCTGCCTCTTCGAAATTCAGCCAAGTCAAAAGAGCTATCAGTGCATCAAAGAACTCAATAGACAGGCTAAAGAAGATGCGACACATGGCAGATACGTCGTCGACATCATGTGCCCCTATTAATGTGCCCAATGGGACATGAGCCCATGCGCCCGGAATGACACTCACTGATGCGCCTCTCCACACATGTCATCATCAAGCATTTAATATTGAAGTAACAAAGGTGGCAGCACGTCTCTCGAATATGTCTAATCAGCAGCCCTTGCAGAAAATGAAGAGTCGCTGACATCAACACCATTATTGTACTTCTTGTCGCCTATATTTGTCCTCGTCACATGGCCGACCGATCATTTGCATGCGCCCCAGTAATCATGCGCCCCCCCGGCTTACTTCTGACCCCAAGCAATAGAAGACAAAGCTCTGTATACGCCTCAAAAGCCATGCGCCTGGACTTGCTCATGGCTTACTTCTTGTCCCCTGCGCCTGATTCTAGGTGCACCCTGATGTGAAGCTCTGTATGCGCCTCAAAAGCCATGCACCCAGACTCGTCTATGATGCCTAAAACTCATAGACCAAGTCGCCTCCATACGCCCGATCCTAGGTGCATCCCGACAGATCACTCGAGATCTTTGAGCCACGGGCATACACCACACGTCCCTTGACTTAGTTATATTCAAAGAATGGGTGCTAACCATCCAAGATCTCAGCAACAACCAAATCTCCGCGACTGCCACATGTCAGCCCTATCACAGCCCAGCGCAACAGTTCAGCAGATTCAGCTTCAAATCTAGGGCGCATCAACCATGCGCTCACGCCAACATCAGCCACGTGGCATTTCTACGTCCACGCACATCCGACATATGCGTGCATGAGCAGCCAGCCTACTATCTATAAATAGAATGATCATTCCTTCACCAACAGACAAGGACGGACATACACACAGAGAAAAGCACGTCCATAGAGGCCAGAAGAGACACTCAACGTCCGCTTCTCCTCGCAACGCTCTGGCATCCAGAGCAACCCAGACCTTCAGATAGTTCAAGATCGTCGTCATATCGTTAATGGAGTCAACACATTACCACTCGCTCCACCGACACAATTTCCAGTTAAAAACAAAAGTGTACTCCTAGGACTACGTCTAAGTCCTATATTATATATTATTCTGTTTGTAATTGAAATACCAAAGTTTTAATCAACAAAACCTTATCGTATTTTCGATGGCAAACAAGATGGCGACTCTGCTGGGGACTTCTTTCTCCTCTAACGAGAAAGTTGTGTCACAATCTGACAACATCAAACTCGGCTCCTTCCATAAAATACTTATGGTGGGCCTCAATCAACAAGCGTATGAGGAGTTCATCTCTGAAGGCAGCACGAGTCCTTCAAAGTGGCTGCCAAAGTCGAAGAAGACTCGCCAAGTCTGGGTGCGCAAGGCCGATGCGCTTGGCACCATCACTGAAGGGGACGCGCCACCGCAGCTGGCCCTTCCTACTGATGCTCTCAGCAACAAGGATGCGCCCACTGGTGCCGTGCGTCTGTCTGGGAAACGCAGTATTGACTGCATTCCTCAATTGTCTTATTCCCAGTCGAAAAAGATGCGCCAACGGAGCAGAGGTGCAACCAATCTCCAGCGTATGAGCTCTGGTACGCAGGAGAGAACGTCTGTCTTCAATAGACTCACTCGCTGTCATGGCGAGACACAATTGGATTCTGAGTACTATACGCATTCGCGGGCTAGTATAAAGAAATCCAAGATAGCATAGGCCATGCGCTACAAACGTGCTACGCCAACAGCAAACCAGAAGTATACGCTCAGAATCATGCACGCTGTTGATGTTAAGCTGTACAGAGTCGACTCAGGTGCATCTGTGCTAGAAACGAGTCAGCTCTCAAAGTCCCTGTCCTGCTTGGGTGCATCTACTGCATTTTGAACCAAGTCTGGTTGGGCAACTGTGATGTTGAGTCCATGCGCCCACCTGGGTGACGCGCATGAAGTGGACTCAAGTTGCCATAAAAGTCGTTCCTCTACCAATGATCTGGGCGTATCTCATGCGCGTAAACCAGATCAGGTGGTACATCATTCACATGACCACCCCGGTGCTTGGCTTTGCCATACGCCTGATGGGGGTGTTAAAGTGAAACTCTTCCAACATGATTTGCGTAATGTGATCAGTCACAAACGTCGATCAGGAGAGCCGACCAATAAGCACAATGTGTCCCTCGCAAGGCACACCTGTGCCATGGTCACCATCAATTGCTGCTGTTGTAAAATAGCGGCTCCACCACAAAGGCAGTCCGTGTTTCAGCGACTACAATCTACGGTACCTATTCGACGTCGCTTCGGAAAGAAAGTGCCAATTGAAGACGAAACGAAACCCAAGATCGCTTCCTGTCATATTGTCTCTAATTCCCACTCATCCGTGAGAAAGACAACCACCAACTCCTCAGCCTCTGCATCCAAGACCTAGCTGAGGAAGAGTAAAACAGTGGTCTCGTCCCCAGGTGTGTACGAATGCATCCGAACAAGGAGCAAGGCCCTGGCGGAAGCAACAGCCGGGGGTAGTCAAGCCTCTGACAATCCTTCCCTCGAAGATGAGGAAGCGCTTCGACAAATCAACCCTGACGTAGCTGGGGGTAGCCAACACGAGGCCTTAGAAGAAGAAGCCCCTCTACAGAAAAGCGAGATCGAAAGCGAAGCCTTGACCGATCCATCCACTTCCACCCATGTCATGACAGCCTACATGGCAGGGGGTGGTGATGAAGGAGAATCAGACGCTCCAGTACTGGATATCGTGCAACGCATAGACACCCTTGAAGGGAGTCTCAAAACTCTCTCTGCCTCCATGCAGATCCTGACTCAGGCGGTGTTTGACATTCGAACCACTCTGGCAAAGGCACCTGTCTCCAACAACCCGGTCAAGGGGCCAAGGGAGATTCAACTATACCCCCTCAACTGGTATCTTCAGGGGAGGAGCACCATAGTACACCGCGAGCGTCAGCACCCTCCAATATCCAACTTCAGGCCGTACCGCCTTCACCTGCTCCCAGCTAGACAGAAGACTTGGCCGAGATGATCATAGACCTCCGTGAACGTTTCGAGGCCTGAAACAGGCAGAAAGAACGTCAGAAGTTGGGGCTTCCTCAACCCTACCCTCTTAAGTGGAACAAGGTGGTTTATCCTCCCAAGTATAAATCACATACATTGATGCCATACGACGGAAAGGACTCTCCTCGTCGGTACTTGACCTACTTTCAGTCTCAGACGGGACATCTCCTAAAAGAAGACGCCTTGATCACGAGCCTGTTTGTCGGGGCTCTGAAGGGAGTCGCCTACGAATGGTACTACAGTCTTCCTGACAACTCTATATCGTCCTTCGACGACTTGACACGCCTTTTCCTCGATGTGAAACCCATAAATTTTGGATTTATATTTTTAGTTGTTGGATTTTGTTGCTAATTAGTTTGGTCAGTTTATTATTATTATAATTTGAAAAATCATATTTTTATAAAAAAAATTATTCATTGAATTTTTTGTTGTTTTGGACTGACCCGTCCCGAACCCGTCTCGATCCGTTTTCGAAACCGAACCCAATCTCGATTTTTTTTCGAAACAAATCTTTAAGTCATTTAGCTATTAATTATATAATTACCATATTTCCTTTTAAAGAAATTCCTTTATTTTCCTTTTCTTTACTGAACCATTTCTTCACCTTCCCTTTCCTTTTCGTTCACGCATCAGCCGAAGACCCCCAGCCTTCCCGTAACCGCCGACGCCATCACCCCTTTTCTCCCGAAACTGCCATGTCTCCTTTCCTTCCCGTAACCCCAGCTTCTCACCCCTATAAAACCCCCATCTCCTTCTCTACTCTCCATCCCTCTCCATCAACACTACTCCCAAATCCCTAACCCCCAAACTTCTTTCCGGCGACCCGACCCGAGCCCCGCCTCCAGCGGCGTCCCGCTGCCGTTCCCGCAGCCTCCCGTGCCAGCCCTCACCGATCCTCCCCGAGCGGTGACCCCCGCCGCCGCTGTCCCGGCGACCCAGGCCGACCGTCGGCCACCGAGCCCCCCCTGTCCGCGTCCACCCCCTGTCGTTCCCGATCCGCTATTCCCATGCCCGGCTTGCTGTCCCGATCTGCTGTTTCGATTTCACGTGGCCCCGATCCCGCTGTCCGTGTGTTTTGGGATTTTCTCGAGTTCGCGAGATTTCGTTTTCTCCAATTTACATCTGAGAGCTCTAGCCGAGCTGTAACCCCTCTTTTCGGAATTTTGATAATTTATTTTTATTCATTCATTTGAATTAAATGGTGATTTTTAGATTTTTATAAATAATTATTTAGTTAATTTCTACGGTAGATGATTTTATCCATAGTGGAGTTTTGGAGTACAAGGCGACTAGAAATCGTGGCACGGATAGTGTAATGGCGTACTTTGACTAGTGTGTTAGCCCTGATAGGGAAGGCCGAGCCATAGCGATGTCCTAACTAGGAAAACCAAGCCAAGTTACGATTTAACCCTTACCGAAGGTTTGTTTATTCATTATTTATATTATTGAATTTTAGGGAAATCGGTTATACCATTTTAGCCCGGACTGGACCCGAACTGAGCCCAAGCCTATGTAGGTCATGCGGCACGTCCAATGACATTCGTGTTGATGGAATTTAGTGTGTGTGTTATATTCCGTTTTAATGATTTAATGACTATTCCTAAATATTCGTAATTTAAATATTATAAATATTATTATTAATTAATATTCAATAAATAGGTTCTTGTATATTCCGAGGATTAGTAGATAGTACGCCATGGTGTATACACCCTTATTAATTTATGGAATTTCATTATTGTTATTATTATTATTAATATTAATATTATTGAGGTTACTATTATATAATATTATTTTATTACTATTGATTATATGACTTCGTTATTCATTAGAAGGGTAGTAAATATAGATATCATATAAATAATATTTCTATAAATAAAAAATATATTTTACTATATATATATAGATGCTCTTCTAGGTAATATTATAATTGTTAATTGTTATAATATTAGTACTTTAATTATTATTAGATTTTTGTGATGTTAGGATTTATATATATATATATATATATATATATATATATATATATATATATATATATATATATATAAGAATATTTATTTGTTGAATAAAAGGTACCAAGAAGAAACCAGCACAACCCATTATTTCCCCACAGCAGTGAACCCAAACCTCAACCTCACACACACAAACCGACCCCTCCCTAAAAGCCCTGGCCGAACTCCCTTCCAACCCAAGCAGGCGAAGGGAAAAATTTCCCAGACCCGACCCCCGCTTAAATCACAGGCCGAGAGTATATAGTTATACCGAGAACGAGCGACAGAGGGAACTCCTCGAAACCCTAGTTTCCATGCCTGCACACCCACGCGCGCCCTCCCCTGTACGCACGCCGCCGCACGTGATCGACGGCAGGCCGAGCACAGTCGCGGAGGCAGCGCGCGCACGCGCGCACAGACGAAGGAGCGACATCAGCCACGCTGTCCGACCTCGACTTCGCGCCCGACTCCCGTGCCGCACGCTCCACCATTTTGTGTTCCATCTTCTCAGGTACGAAGACCATCTATGCGAATATATAACTCTTCAAACACTTCAATTTTTGATGCTTTGTATCGCCCAGAAAATCGAACCAAAGTTCGGTAAAAACCTGTTAAAAAATAGGACGTTTAACAGACCAATCATCCATGTTTACCGATCGATTTCGACCGATCCAGTAATTTTTTAGAAATTCTACTTGAATACAGTTATAGACAACATATAGAGCTTCACAACCCTTTTTATGGAATTAGAAATCATCGACTACGCGTCGAGAAATCGAATCCCAAAGTTGACCGAAAACCTGTTTTAAAATCAATAAAATTCTTCGATACGACGTACGTCCCGCCAATCCGGGCGACTTGGTCGCGAATCGAAAGCATCAAAAGGTGCGTAACGGCTTCTTGGTCGTGTGGACTTTGACGGAATACAAATTGGTTACGTGTGTGCGACGAATTTGATGCGTATCCGTCAAAATTCACCGTATCGGTCTCTGTGCAAATTTCCTAATTACTTTGTACACGTTCGTCAGATCGAGACGAAACTTGCGCCAACAGGTCCGTATCATTTTTTTGGTCCTATATGCCAAGTTTGGTCCGATTATGAGACAGTTGATTGGATCGCCGTTTTGCGGGCCCCACGGTCCGACTCAACGGGCGATTTTGTGCACGGCCCGCCGGAATCCAACTCTGGACATACGATTGGGTTCGTATCGAAAAACTGGATCCGTAGACATATAGTTTGACAACTTTAGAGATCATTGACTCTGGCACGCTTTTCGGTGCAAAGTGGATCCAACGGCGGACACCGTTTTGGCCCAAAATTACCATTTTGCCCCTGTGTTCAGAATTGGACTTAAGGATAGGCGATCCAAGCTATTTTGACTATTCTAAGAACATTGGTAATATTTATTTCAGCTTTCGGGGACTGTGGTACGAGTTTTGATTATTGGGGCATTTTGAGTGGTTCAGATTATCGGTTACACCAGCACAGGACCACATGCGAGTACAGTTTATTGTCTGTATTTCGATATTGATCTTTACTATATTTCATTGATTGGCCATTGGTTATGTAATTTTTATACTCTATTATAAATTATTGAGTCGGAAATGAGAAGTACCAAGGATGTGTGATCCGACCGTAGACAGTGTTTATTTTCATGCAGTAGACCTCGTAGACAGTGCTTATTTTTCTGCAAGTAGACATCGTAGACAGTGCTTATTTTTTTGCAAGTAGACATCGTAGACAGTGTTTATTTTTCTGTAAGTAGACATCGTAGACAGTGCTTATTTTTTTGCAAGTAGACCTCGTAGACAGTGCTTATTTTTCATGCAAGTAGACCTCGTAGACCGAGACTGTGCGGTGTAGTGTCCCAGACTGATCACATATCAAAGGTACTTCTAACAGTTGGGAAAAGTATTTTGTGTCTATTTATTTGCTATTGGTTTTCCGTATTTTTTGTTTATTTTCAAAAACATGTAATTGATGTCTAACCTCTGTTGTATAGTCATTTTCTTTATTTGAAATTGCATTCAGTGAATTGTGCTCGTTCCATTCCTGACTGGAAACCAACATTTTTTAGGTTAGCCGTGGATTCACTTAACTGGGAGAGTAACGGGAATACTTGCAGACAAAAGCCTAGAGACTAGCTAGATAGTTGAGTTGTAGTCATTCATTTATTTGTACAAGTTTATATTTTCTACAAATGTAAAACTTGTGATCATTGTAAGTTAAAATTAATTATGTGAATGTGCATTATTTGTGATTTTGATCTTCATGGCCGTGAGGGCATTCTACCGCCGACACTGCGGCGTAGGCTGGCTTGGACACGTCTTGTATCCGTTTTAAAAAAAAGGGTACGGGTCGTGATAAGTTTTTGTGGTAGCCCATGCAGGTCTGTCTTCGTAAATCTTGTAAACTCGTGATGGTACTTAAGTTAGTTGTACTATTGCGAGCCTGCGACTAGGAAATGCTCATTCACGAATTAGGAATTAATTTAATTTAAGAGAATGGCTAGGACTAGGAGTCCCTTATACAAATTTACTGATGGGTAGTCTAGGCCATGCAATTTAGATGAGGAATTATTAATTGTCTAGTTTGCCAGATCCCTATAGGTACACTATTACCTCTGGATATGACGATATGATCCAATGTGGATAGACTATTCGCTTGGTGAAACAGGGCTTCATCGAGATAATGATCCAACCTTGATAAATTGTGCAATTCTTTCTCTTTGCCCCTCTAGATATCATCCTCATATCTTAAACCGAATTGCCTATTTAGTTCCTAGTTGCCCTAAGAATTATCATTATATAAATTTCTGCTTATGTTATCTATATACGAACCTCGAGTTAGTTTCAACCCAAAGTTTTTCCTCAATGGTTTGAATATAAACAAAAGAGATACTAGAATGTTTGTAGTTCTTTTGTCTTCGGTTTGTTCCTCCCTGTGCAATCTTTTTATTTTAAGGGTTGTGACCGATAGGAAATCACTTACGCTTTATTTCATAGCCACTTGTTTGAATCTCTAAAAGCTTATGAACTTTTACAGATTTTAGTTAAAGGAATGTTAGTTAACTCATAATGGCAGGACAGCAGCGCACTGTCGCCATATATTTGAATTATGGAGACTATGAATTCATTGCAGCCAGCAGCGCACTGGCGAAGCACGACCCCTAGAGTTGAAATTAGTTTAAGAAAATATAAGTTATAGAATATTGCTAAACTATAGCTAGTGGTCCTCTTTTGATCGTGGTCACCCTTGGAAGAGTATCAGATAGTATATCACCCTGAAATCATGAATCCAAGGGTTTACCACAGCCCGAGTATACGGGCAAGGCATAACTCTCGGTGAAATGGCTTCAAACGTGATTACAGGGTTATGATACTATGGAGGATAGGACAATACCAGTATGTCCCATGAGACCCGAAGCCAATATTAGTGGAAGTTTTGTAAGTTGGATAGCACGTCTCCCGATCTAGCATTCCGTGGTCCTTGTGACCTATTAACGAGGATATTGATTGACGCTAATAGGTTTACCTAGAATATGGAATCTAGAAGTCCATAACCCATTAGTCGACCAAGGCTTTGTGGATAAGAAGGTAGTAGGATGACGATATAAGCAAGAACATCAGGTAAGGTTTGATTCTCACAAAACTCGAACTACTTGTGTCTCCTTTTAAAAACCTCGCATACTCGTATTTTGACTATCTTGAACAATGCTGCTATTACAACCTAGTTTTGCAAGCTCACTCTGTTCTCGAGCTTGATTCAAGACATATGTTCAGTGGGGACGTCTACTAACATATTGTCTAATCAGAATCGATGTATTACGGTCTGATCAACCGTAGTGCACTCGGTTCGCGCTCTTTTCGATTATCCCACGTGGATTGAGATGTCGAGGTATCTATGATCTCATCCGTGACTACTTGACAATTCCATTTGAATTATATGTTCGCCTTTGAATCACGAAATTGTATTTAGTAACATCTCCCTTGAACTCTTTATTGTCTTTGTCTTTTATCGATTTGGAAAGACGAAAAGCTCGCGATGGTAGAGAGATACAGAGTATCCCCATGGCTATAATAGTTGTATACACAAGTGTAACTACCATTGGCCAGCCATGTGATTGAGTTACTTGTTCTCTTCTCGACCCCCAAACTGCTATTGGAACCTTCTAGCCATCTAAATTTGAGAATAATTAGGGTTCTACCCTTAGTCGAAATTCCAACCTAGGAGACTATCTCTTCACAAGAAACCAAATGTTGTGAGTCTCTAATTATTTGCTCTTAAGCCTTAACCCAACCCTTCCTCGACCAAAGCCCACAGTTAGACATGAGATGAGTGAACCAAGGAAAGGACAATCATTTACCGTGACTAGGGTAGACACTCATTCCGAGAGTGGTTTCCAACAAATATTAACCTAGTTATATAAATTTTGATATTAAGACCTAACTAGTGTTGGAACACCACAGTCACTAGCTTAGCTAATACCATAGCTTAAATACCCTATCACATGGTGATCCACCAGTTGTCAACAGCAATGCAGGGTCACTACAGCCCATACCACTAGTGCCCCGTGGACCCCCACTTTCCATTTAGATCATTTTGTGTCTCCGGCCGTGTCATTAACAATCGGAGCATGAGACCAGCTGTTACCTTCCAATAAATTTCATATACAAGATCTAGACGAGTCCACTTTCATCTAGGTATATCATGTCCCACTCAAACCGTCCTCTTATACTATATTTTTATGGTACGACTTTTAGGTCAAAAGGACTGGTTATAACCCTTACCATAATACCAGTATGCTTCTCGACTAAAATTAAAGACTTTACCTCGACTCAATTCCTTCGATCCAATATATGGTTGTGATTTACTCAAAGTCTACTGCGCACATGTCACTAATGTGCCACTCAATTGTGCCTTCTCGTGCTAATTAAACACAAAAGTCACGGAAGGCGCATTTTGGAGCTTTAGGGACCTAGCTAACCAACCTGACTAGCAACTAGCTCAACCACTCGAGTAAAAACCTATTCTAGGTGACCCTAATCTAGTAGAAGTAGTATAATCATTGGGATCTTGACCAGTCAATATAGACTAAAATCCGAGGTTCATCCAATCAACTATTGGTGTCCAATCAGGGAACCCATTAAGACCCCGTAAAATCCATCCCTGTATACCACCATACCTGGACTATAAAATCGAACTTTTTGAAATAGGTTCCTATACCTATTATGTAGTCTCTACCTCTTAGAATGTGAAGTCATTCGTGACCCTTATTCCATCTACCTAGAAGTCGAGATATGATCTGGTATTGTATTTTATCCCTTGTTTGTGTGTTTAAATAACCACGGGGAAAGATCACAATCTTGAATTCTCAAATCCCGTTCTATTATGGAACCCGTTTAGAATTTTGAGAATGGGACTTCTGTATTACACTGATTGCAAGCCCCTCTAAGAAATGAAGGGTTCTTGATTTAGCAAGTGACTGGACTAGAGTAGCCCAATCTAGCAAAATAGTTCAATGGCTCATAAACTTTTCTTCAGTCTGTACCATTGGATACTCTCTACCGCTCTAGAAACTTCTTATTCGCCCTTGATTATTTTTCCTTATCTTCCTGTCCTTTCCATTGTAAAGTGACGAATGGTCACGCTTAGTAGAATTTAGCAATATTTCTTAGCTACTTGTACAAATTTGTTGCTTGTTAAATTTTGGATTGCTTGATAGATATGAGAGGTTTATAGGTGCCATATTCAGTAGATATCAACTGGTAGCAATTATAGCAATTAGTTGGATGATTATAAAGTTGTAGGGACATACCTTTGAGGGAGTAGTGTGACCAAAGGTGGGTAGAAGTCCTCGGAGTTCCGTAGTTACAAAATGGCTAGGAGGAGGATATGAACTATTTTTGAGGAATAAAAAATTTGAGGAGATTAAGGTAATGGTAGAGTTCTTTTTTAATTTAAGGAATAGTTATGAACTAGAATTTCAAGGACGAAATTATTTTTAAGGTGGGTAGATTTGTAACCCCTCTTTTCAGAATTTTGATAATTTATTTTTATTCATTTATTTGAATTAAATGGTGATTTTTAGATTTTTATAAATAATTATTTAGTTAATTTTTACGGTAGATGATTTTAGCCATAGTGGAGTTTTGGAGTACATGGCGACTAGGAATCGTGGCACGGATAGTGCAATGACGTGCTTTGACTAGTATGTTAGCCCTGATAGGGAAGACCGAGCCATAGCGATGTCCTAACTAGGAAAACTAAGCCAAGTTACGACTTAACCCTTACCGAAGGTTTATTTATTCATTATTTATATTATTGAATTTTAGGAAAATCGGTTATACCATTTTAGTCCGGACTGGACCCGAACTGAGCCAAAGCCCATGTAGGTCATGCGGCACGTCCAATGACATTTGTGTTGATGGAATTTGGTGAGTGTGTTATATTCCGTTTTAATGATTTAATGACTATTCCTAAATATTCGTAATTTAAATATTATAAATATCATTATTAATTAATATTCAATAAATAGGTTCTTGTACATTCCGAGGATTAATAGATAGTACGCCATGGTGTATACACCCTTATTGATTTATGGAATTTCGTTATTATTATTATTATTATTATTAATATTAATATTATTGAGGTTACTATTATATAATATTATTTTATAACTATTGACTATATGACTTCGTTATTCATTAGAAGGGTAGTAAATATAGATATCATATAAATGATATTTCTATAAATAAAAAATATATTTTACTATATATATATATATATAGATGCTCTTCTAGGTGAATATTATAATTGTTAATTGTTATAATATTTGTACTTAAATTATTATTAGATTTTTGTGATGTTAGGATTTATATATATATAAGAATATTTATTTGTTAAATAAAAGGTACCAAGAAGAAACCAGCACAACCTATTGTTTCCCCACAGCAGTGAACCCAAACCTCAACCTCACACACAAACCGACCCCTCCCTAAAAGCCCTGGCCGAACTCCCTTCCAACCCAAGCAGGCCAAGGGAAAAATTTCCCAGACCCGACCCCCGCTTAAATCACAGGCCGAGAGTATATAGTTATACCGAGAACGAACGACAGAAGGAACTCCTCGAAACCCTAGTTTCCATGCCTGCACACCTACGCACGTGCCGCCGCAATTCGTCGGCGGCAGGCCGAGCACAGCCGCGGAGGCAGTGCGCGCACGCGCGTACGGACGAAGGAGTGACAGCAGCCACGCTGCCCGACCTCGACTTCGCGCCCGACTCCCGTGCCGCACGCTCCACCATTTCGCGTTCCATCTTCTCAGGTACGAATACCATCTATACGACTATATAACTCTTCAAACACTACGATTTTTGATGCTTTGTATCGCCCAGAAAATCGAACCAAAGTTCGGTAAAAACCTGTTCAAAAACAGGACGTTTAACAGTCCAATCATTCATGTTTACCGACTGATTCCGACCGATCCAGTAACTTTTTAGAAATTCCACTTGAACACAGTTTTAGACAACATATAGGGCTTCACAACCCTTTTTGTGGAATTGGAAATCATCGACTACGCGTCGAGAAATCGAATCCCGAAGTTGACCGAAAACCTATTTTAAAATCAATAAAATTCTTCGATACGACGTGCGTCCTGCCAATCCGGGTGACTTGGTCGCGAATCGAAAGCATCGAAAGGTGCATAACTGCTTCATGGTCGTGTGGGCTTTGACGGAATTCAAATTGGTTGCGTGTGCGCGACGAATTTGATGCGTATCCGTCAAAATTTACCGTATCGACTTCTGTGCAAATTTCCTAATTACTTTATGCACGTTCGTCAGATCGAGACGAAACTTGCGCCAATAGGTCTGTATCGTTTTTTTGGTCCTGTATGCCAAGTTTGGTCCGATTCTGAGACAGTTGATTGGATCGCCGTTTTGCAGGCCCTACGGTCCGACTCAACGAGCGATTTTGTGCACGGCCCGTCGGAATCCAACTCTGGACATACGGTTGGATTCATATCGAAAAACTGGATCCATAGACATATAGTTTGACGACTTTAGAGATCGTTGACTCTGGCATGCTTTTCGGTGCAAAGCGGATCCAACGGCGGATACCGTTTTGGCCCAAAATTACCGTTTTGCCCCTGTGTTCAGAATTGGACTTAAGGACAGGCGATCCTAGCTATTTTGTCTATTCTAAAAACATTGGTAATGTTTATTTCAGCTTTCGGGGACTGTGGTACAATTTTTGATTATTGGGGCATTCTGAGTGGTTCAGATTATCGGTTACACCAGCACAGGACCACAGGCGAGTACAGTTTATTATCTGCATTTCGATATTGATCTTTACTATATTTCATTGATTGGCCATTGGTTATGTGATTTTTATACTCTATTATAAATTATTGAGTCGGGAATGAGAAGTACCAAGGATGTGTGATCCGACCATAGACAGTGTTTATTTTCATGCAGTAGACCTCGTAGACAGTGCTTATTTTTCTGCAAGTAGACATCGTAGACAGTGCTTATTTTTTATGCAGTAGACCTCGTAGACAGTGCTTATTTTTCTGCAAGTAGACATCGTAGACAGTGCTTACTTATCTGCAAGTAGACATTGTAGACAGTGCTTATTTTTCTGCAAGTAGACCTCGTAGATAGTGCTTATTTTTCATGCAAGTAGACCTCGTAGACCGTGCGGTGTAGTGTCTCAGACTGATCACATATCAAAGGTACTTCTAACAGTTGGAAAAAGTATTTTGTGTCTATTTATTTGCTATTGGTTTTCCGTATTTCCTATTTATTTTCAAAAATATGTAATTGATGTCTAACCTCTGTTGTATAGTCATTTTCTTTATTTGAAATTGCATTCAGTGAATTGTGCTCATTCCATTCCTGACTAAAAATCAATATTTTTCAGGTTAGCCGTGGATTCACTTAGCTGGGAGAGTAACGGGAATACTTGCAGACAAAAGTCTAGAGACTAGCTAGATAGTTGAGTTGTAGTCATTCATTTATTTGTACAAGTTTATATTTTCTACAAATGTAAAACTTGTGATCATTGTAAGTTAAAATTAATTATGTGAATGAGCATTATTTGTGATTTTGATCTTCATGGCCGTGACAGCGTTCTACCATCGACACTGTGGCGTAGGCTAGCTTGGACACGTCTTGTATCCGTTTAAAAAAAATAGGTGCAGGTCGTGACACGAGCACCCGAGGTATATTTCGTATCCTCGTGTCCTTTTGGTTGTGTGTCATGTGTACGTCGATGATGACGACTAGGTCCTTGTCCCCAGTTTGGGAGACACATCTCGACAAAGAACGAGTTCTTGATTCGTTGTGTGTGTGGGTTATTATGATGAATTTGGCTTGGATATGTTATTGTTCTTGCTATCGGGTTCTTACATGTCATGGCTATTTTTCTGGAGATTAGTTGATGTCGATATAAGGATTTTCATGAATTAATCTGAGTTTGGGGCATTTGAATGTGTTGTGATTCCATTACTGCACTATTGTTGGTTTGGATCCCTTGTGCGATCCATGGGTTCTTCAGAGGGAAAGCTTTGGTTTTTTATTCCTGGGTGTTGTCGATTATTGAAAGATTTTTCTGGGTTCTTTCTATTTTTTGGGTATGATTTTGGCTCTGTGGGATGGCCGACCCATTGGATTTTGGAGTTCATGATTGTTGTTGTCAGGTTTCTATGTATGTAAAATAAATCTTTATGTTGGCCAAATCCGTCGATATCCTGTCATTTTTGGATATAATTATGGGTTGGTTTTTCTGCGTGATTTTAGTAGGAATTTACCGACTAGACTTACAGATCATGTTAGGAATTTTCTTTCGATCTTGGCATCGCCTCGTGGCTAGGTCATCCTAGTTACAAAGGAGATACTGTCCGATTTTTCTAAAAATATTTTGAAAACCTTTTTGGTTTACTTCCAGTAGTTCGGCTATGGTCCTTTGGCAGTTTTGTATTTTTTGGCTTTCGGATAATATTTTTGGGCGACGACCGTATCGGTCCATGGGCCCTAGCGAATTGCAAACGAAACCGATATTTTCGGACGTTGAGGCATAAGCTAATTGCAATGTGATATTAAGACCAAGTCTGAGACTTACCCTATATTTTTTTATATTTTATAAAATTATTTAGAACTTGTTACTGGGTATTTTCATATTTCGAGTGCAGGGCCTCGGCCTGCTGAGTGGACCGCTTTCCGGCGTTCAGAGCTCAACAACAATATTTAAATTAATTTATGTAAATAAGTTGTAAGGGCATAAGCCCAGTTTTCTATTTCTTTTCTGCGACCCTATATTGTGTAGAGTAGACTTTTTCTTTATTTTTCTGGGTGTTGATTTGGTCGTTAAACGCATAGAATGTTAAAAATGAATATTTATTTTTTATATAGAAAATTAATAAGTTTTCTCACATTAAGTAATTTTGTAATTTAACAAATTCTTATTTCTCATTAAAAAGAAAGTCTAGTTTATATATATATTACGAAAATACCAAGTTTTGATAATTAACCTGGAAAATGCTATTTTTCTAATAAATATTAAATTGACTTTTACTTCGTAAATTAATTAATCGTAGATCGCAACGATAAACGTGTTTCGATAGAATAATTTTAACAAACTTAAAACTTGATTATGTTCTTCTTTTAGAGATTGTAACTAGCATATCTAGATATGGTTCAATTATGATTCTAAGACAAGATTCTCAACTGTAGGATTTCGAGGACGAGTTTGACTTCCCCGGTACCGACTTCCAATCCAGTCATAAACCAAGGCAAGTACGGTTATGTTTATTTGACAATTTATTAGTAATTGTTATATTGTATGCTTAAACCACATTGCTGCACGGAACACTCTCCAAGAGTATTGATTGTTATTGATTGTGGGATATTGGGAGAGTAGTGTAGTGTTTTATGACCAATACCTTCATATTGTATTGATTCTGCGAGTTACCCCTCTTACACACGGGGATAAGCCGTATCGTATCACTAGGATACTATTGTACAACCCAAGCCGGTCATATACATTACCTATTCAAATCATATTATTTTCAATTGTTGGAAAATATTGTTCAAGTATTTCAAAACTGTCTAAGATTGCAAATTTCCATTATTGTTTGAATTGTTAGATTTTTATAATTGTACTTTGCTCCTTTCCTGACTGGATCCCCCACCCCCAATAGGTAACATTGATGAGGCTGAGCTATTATACAATAGCTATTATGATCCAGTGCTTTACCCTGCGGTGCTTCCAGAGTCCCACTTGGAGGATGTCGATCCCGAGGCTGATGAGCCGGCTATCTAGATAGATGTTATTTTCATTTCTAGTTTCATTATGTTGGAGTGAAGATAATTTATTTCAGTATTTATTTCAGATGTATTTCCTCTATGTTGAACAAACAAGTTTTTAAATGTTCGTAATATTAGAAGTTGTGACAAATGTATATTGTTGTTGAGTTTACCTGCAAGTGGAAACAGCTTATTGTCGCCGTCTCACAACGGTGTAGGCTGGGCGTGATCTGATTCGACCCAACAATTTGGGATAGGGTCGTGACATGTTTTTAGTGGTGGCCCATGCAGGTCTTTGATCAATAACTTAGGAGAACATATATAGAAGCAATTTGAACACTAGAACATTAATTTATCACAACATAGGATCGAAATATATATTATAAATATATTTTTGTTATAGACTGGTAGGCTTCATAGCTTACATTTTGCGTCCTAAAACTCCCAAAGTATGGCCACAGACAAGACCACCACTGCTGGCGATGGGATGTCATCATCCGATCGCATCCCACCTCCCCAACCAAGTCCGAATCCTACACCTCGGCAGCTGACCGATCGTCCCATAATGCACCAGTACCCCGTGGAGTTAACACTACTACAGCTCAAACAACAGATCCTACATCTTCCCGGACTGAGCTACAGTCCCCTATAGTAGCGCCCGTTCCAGCTGCACCACCAGTGCCAGTGGACCCCACCGACCTCGTAGGCCTGCTACGAGGAGTGCTTGAAGCCCAGAGAGCACAAACTGAAGCTCATTGCGAACATACTGTGATTATGAGAGAAGGCATAGAGAATGCCCACAACGTGGCTATGGCTGCCCTCGAGGGAAGAGAAGCAGCTCAATCAGAACCAAGGCCTGCTAAGGTTAGCGATATTAAGAAATTCAAGAAGCTGGGCCCTCGACCCTTCAAGGGAACCGAAGGAATCATCTATGCCGACGAATGGCTCGATAGCATGGAGCATCTTCTCAGCGTCGCTCGACTTCCTGATGATCTCTAAGTTGAAGCAGTAGGACTCCAACAGCTAGATGTAGCAAGCACCTGGTATCGAAATGAACCCCGACTCCAGACATGCAGCTTAACTGGAACACCTTCAAGAGGTTGTTCTGCAGGAAATTCTTTCCAACATCAGAGTTGCGGGAGATGGAAAGACAGTTCCAGAATCTGAAGCAAGGGAGCATGACGGTTGGAGAGTATGCGGCAGAGTTCGGCCAACTTAGCCATTTTGCCAAAAACTTGGTTGCCGACCCTGCGGATCGTGCTAAAAGATTCAGGCATGGACTGAGGGAAGAAATTCGCACCCATGTGATCTCAGACGTAAGGGTGAGCATATAACGGTTGAAAACCGAAAATCGAATCGAACCGAACCGAAATATGACACACTGTTTGTTTTTTTGGTTATCGGTTCGGTTTACAGTTTAAAATTTTAAAAATTTGAAATAACGGTTCGATTTTCGGTTCTTAATCCGAAAAACCGAACCGAACCGAAAATCGATTTAGATTTAGTAATTTATCAAACTACCCACAATATACATATACTAATGTTTATTAATCCCTAACTTAGCGCACTCTCTTCTCATATTCTAAGTCGGTGCTTCTTTGAGCACTCTCTCTATCTACCCTCAATCTATATACTAATATCTTTCACTCTATGTAATATAACAATTCATAAATACAATAATGTCGTATATTTTTAAATTTTTTTTATTTAAATATGCTCATTTTGCTAAAAACTTGAAGGCCATGCACATTGGTCCATGAAACTGAACCGACCGAAAACCGAACCAAATTAATTCGGTTCGATTTTGTTCGATTTTTATAAAAACGGTTCGGTTTTCGATTTTGAGAAATACGGTTTACGGTTATTTCGGTTTTCATATATTCGGTTCGGTTTGAACCGAACCGAACCGATGCTCACCCCTACTCAGACGAAGCTAAGACTTATGAGAGGATCCTAAAACGAGCTCAGGATATAGAGAAGAGTCAGCCTGATCGTTCAAAAAAGGAGTATCCTGGAACTAGCAATTTTCAGGGTAACCAGAAGAAGCCCAACTACAACAACAACAACAACATGCCTCCTCACCACCACCACCAGCACCATCAGGCAAGGACCAATGATAGAGCGCCTCAGAAGATTCCTGTCTGTAATTTCTGCAAGAGGCCAGGACATCAGGCGAACATCTGCAGAAAGAGACTAGGACACTGCCTAGTTTGTGAGTCTGCCACCCACCAAGTGAAGGACTGCCCCACGGCATTCAACCGGACTGGAACAACACCGCAGAAAGCTCTCCTACCCACTCAACAACAACAGTTGGTCAACACCAACAGAAGACTGGGCGAGCTTTTGTCCTAACAGCAGATGAGCAAGAGCCAGAGTAGGAACCCACCGCTGATGTCATCACAGGTTCCATTTATGTGCATTCGCATCCTGTTTTAGCATTATTTGATTCGGGTGCATCACACAGTTTTATAGCAACAAAATTCATATCTGCACACCACCTAGTTACGGGATTTAGCAAAAAGATATGTAAAGTTATGACTGGTGGTGGACCCATACCCATTACTGAGACCTATAACTGTCCTATAACTATCTCAGGACACGAATTCTTAGCACCCTGACTTGTGATGCCCTTACCTAACTATGATGTAGTCCTAGGAATGGACTGGTTAAGTAAGCAGCATGCGCTGATCGATTGTCACAGAGGATATGTAGTCTTCAGCCCACCTGGAGAGCCGGAGTTTGAAATCTATCGAGCTCCGAAAGATATGGAGAGTGTTACTTACTCCTCTATCACCGAAGACCCCGGGCCTCCGCATCCTATTATAGCAGAATTCATGGACGTCTTCCCTGATAGTCTTCCGGGATTGCCCCCAGATCGAGATATGGAATTCACCATTGATCTAGTTTTTGGCTCTTCTCCTATTTCTCTAAGATGCTATAGAGTCAACCCTAAGAAGGCTAAGGAGATGAAGGACCAGATTGATGAGCTGAAGGCCCTTGGATTTATCAGAGATGGAGCCTCACCCTGGGGAGCCCCTGTCTTGTTCATACCCAAGAAGGACGGAACTGTACGGATGTGCATCGACTACCGGGAGCTGAACAACATCACCATTAAGAACAAGTACCCTCTGCCCCGGATCGATGACCTGTTTGATCAACTAAGTGGAGCTAAAGTATTTTTGAAGATAGATCTCCGATCTGGCTACCATCAAATCAAGGTCAGGAAGAAGGATATTCCAAAGACGGCCTTTAACACCAAATATAGACAGTATGAATTTTTGGTCATGCCGTTTGTACTAACGAATGCCCCTGCAGTGTTCATGAATCTCATGAACAAGGTCTTCCATGACTACCTGGATCAGTTTGTTGTTGTCTTTATCGATGACATTCTGATCTACTCGAAGACCGAAGAAAAGCATGAAGAGCACCTGAGGAAAGTTTTGGGAACCTTAAGGAAGGAGAAGCTCTATGGTAAGCTATCTAAATATGAATTCTTCTTAGACAAGGTGGATTTTCTAGGCCATGTTGTCACATGAGAAGGAATTTCGGTGGATCCAAAGAAGATAGCTGCTCTTAAGAAGTGGAGTACACCAAGTTTAGTTGCTGAAATCAGAAGTTTCTTGGGCTTAGCTGGCTACTACCGGAAATTTGTGAAGGACTTCGCCAAGATTGCTGAGCCGATGACGAAACTCACAAGGAAGAATGAAGAATTTGTGTGGACTGAAGCTTGCCAGTCAGCATTTGAGGAACTGAAAAAGAGACTTACAACGGTGCCGATACTTGCGCTACCCGCAGGTACTTGCGGTTTCTCAATTTATAGTGATGCCTTTGTAAAGGATTGGGTTGTGTTCTTCAACAACACGGGAAAGTAATTGCTTACGCATCTAGGCAATTACGGACTCATGAGAAGAACTATCCTACGCATGATTTGGAGCTTGCAGCGGTTATATTTGTACTGAAGCTGTAGAAGCAATACCTCTATGGAGAGAGAGTGAAAATATTTACAGAACACAAAAATCTTAAATATATTTTCACTCATAAGGAGCTGAACATGCGACAGAGACGATGGCTGGAGCTGATGAAAGATTTTGACATTGGCCTGTAGTACCATCTGGGTAAGGCTAATGTTGTTGCAGATGCACTTAGTCGATACCCGATGGCAATGTTCTTGACTAAGGAGCGGCATTTGCTGGTAGACATACAGAAGCTTGGACTGGAGATTGTACTGCCTGAAGAGGAAATGAAGAAACTTGGAAGAGAAGAAATTGTACCAGAGGCTGATTCATTAATGATGCAGTTGCAAGTGCGTTCAAGTCTGATGGACAGAGTCATGGAGACACAATTCCAAGATGATACACTTTGCAAACTCAGAGATCAAGTGCTGGCAGGAACGCTTGAAGGATTCTCAATCACCAGTGACGGAGCACTGAGGCATGGTACGAGGCTTTGCGTACCAACTGGCGAACTGAGGAATGAGCTGATGCAAGAAGCTCACCAGTCGCAGTATTCCATACATCCAGGAGCTAATAAAATGTATCGGGATATGCGTACTGTAATATGGTGGTACGAAATGAAGAAGGACGTATCCAGATATATGGCTAGATACTTAATTTGTTAACAAGTGAAAGCTAGCATACAGAGACCAGCAGGACTATTGCAGCAGCTAGACATCCCGGAGTGGAAATGGGAACACATAACGATGGACTTTGTGTCAGGACTGCCTCGATCCCAAGGAGGGAAGGACGCCATTTGGGTTATCGTGGACCGACTGACAAAGTCAGCTCACTTTATTCCCTTCAAGGTTGGTCTATCCACCAGAAGTTGGCGACACTGTACATGCGACACATCTACCGAATTCATGGAGTACCGATAAGTATTGTATCTGATAGGGTTACCAGATTCACCTCTCACTTCTGGAAGAGCTTGCACGACAGTTTGGGAACACAATTGAAGTTCAGCAACGCATACCATCCCCAGACTGACGGACAATCGGAGAGAACAATCCAGATGCTAGAAGACATGCTGAGATCTTACGTCTTGGAATTTGGAGGGTCTTGGGAAGACTACTTGCACTTGGTAGAGTTCTCCTACAACAACAGCTACCAAGCTAGCATCGGCATGACTCCGTTCGAGGCACTTTATGGATGTCGTTGCCGCATTCCACTTGCTTGGGACGACGTAGGAGAAAGAGTATTGCTTGGACCTGAGATGGTGACCGATACAGCATAGAAGGTAAAGGTTGTAGGAACGAAATCGTAAAGCAGAATACTCTAGAGGGGGGTAAATAGAGTAGGCAACAAAATATTGCTAATTAAAACTTGTTAGCAGTTAGATCACAGATATAATAATAATTACAAAAGTAAATGACAGAAATTAAAAGTGATCAGAAGGCAAACGCAAACACCGAGATTTATACTAATTTTCCTCTTGTGAGGACTAGTATAGTCGGAAGAACTCTAGCTTCCAGTTGAATCCACTATTGAAAAATCCTACAAGTTTTCATACGAAGTCCTTGCAACTTCTACAGACGCGCGCTTTGATATGAAGAACTCGACCAACTTCAATTGTGAAGGGTTGAATCTTCTATCAAGCCTCTGATTATAATCGCTCTGAAACTTCTAGACCGTACCGCACTGGCAAATCGACTTGAGGATTGTAACTGGCTTGGGATTCGAAAATAAAAGCTTTTTAGAACTCTTTGAAAGAATGTAAGCTTAGGAAGAGAAGAGATTGAAAGTGATTTGGTGATTTGAAATGATCGAAATACTTCTCTATTTATAGTTTTTCCAAAGACAGAACTCTGACAGAATTCGGGCAGAATTCAGACATAACTCTTTGTAACAAACTGCAACTGAAGGATGACCAAGTTCAAAATCCAACGTTCACTAACGTTCGAAATGGCCAAACTCTAGCCGAACTCGGGCCGAGTTCTACTGGGGTTTTGCCAGTTCATTTTCGAGAAAAATAAATTTTGGCTTTTTGAAAAATCCTTCAGAAGCTTTTTGTAAAAAGAATATTTTTCAAAAACGTAGGTCATTTGTAAAAGAATAGGATGGTTTTGAAAAATGTTTTCGAATGGCCTATTTGCCAGTAAGACTCGGTGTACAATGTATTCATAGACTCAATAAAATGAAAAATTATATTGCTTAACAGGAAGTACATTTGGCGTGGCAAACGGCTTCAGAACAGCTTCGGTCTTGAACATAGTAAATATCCATTGTTGAGTAGTGTCCAAAATGTCGTAGGTAAACATCTGAGTTGACTTGCATTTATATCGAGACTGAGTTTGATCAAGTATTAAAATCAGGTTTGACCATGACCAATGGGCCAACAATCTCCCCTATTTTGATAATTGACAAACCTTGCCGATATAACATCTAAGCATGGATCAAGTCAAAAAAATAATCAAAAGAAAATTGTTCATAACCTGTATTCACGAAAAATGTTAGATCTTATTTCTCTCCCATTGTCACTTAGCAAAATAATTGCAAGAGAGAAAGCTCCCCCGCAATCAATACATAAGAAACAAACAGTGAAGAAACACAATAAAAAATAATCATTACAGGCATGGTATAAACAGTAAAGATAGTAAAAGAAACAGATAGACTATAGAACAACATAGGCATGTATTTGTCACAGACAGTTTTTAATAGGAAGAGATAGATAGTACGAGAATAAAACTGAGACAAATAAAGTACTGAATAATAAACTAAGATGCCAAAACTGAGGCATAATCAAAAACTATGTCTATGAATAGTCACATAATAGAAAAAGTGCTGATAATAACTAAAAAGTACTGATAAAATCTTGGAATGTCAGAGCATTTTCAAGTAAACATAAGACAAAAGTAACAGTCTCAATATCTAACATCTTAAAAATCATCATCATCCTTATCGTCAACGTCATCAGCTGCAGCTCCAGCATGTCCAGAAGGACCAGCTCCAGAAGTACCAGCACCAGAAGTGTGAGGAGTGGCACCAGCGGTACGATACCAATCATAAGCGTTCCCTGGCTAAAACAGAGAGTGGATCGCCTCGTCGTCAATGCGGTAGCCAGAAACATAAAGGTCTCGAGGTAGAGAGCTAGCAGAATGACCCGTCTGCGTAAACCTCAGATCGGCGAAGGAGTTGACAATCGCCTGGAATCGAGTCACATCACGGAACTCGTATTCCCTAGAAGTCTCAACATAAAAGGACTGCAGATCTGATAAGTGCTGATGAATACCCTCAAATGTCATAGGGTAAGAGTGAGGAGGAACATGTGCTGTGGGAGTAGGTGCAGGAGGAGTAGGTGCAGTAGGTGGAGGAACAGTAGCAATACTGCGATAAGAGAGTTTGAGAAACTTGGGCTCGGGGTCGACAACACAAGTAGATAGGTCAATATCAAATCTCTGAAAGATGCGAGGAATAAGCATCACATAAGATAGGTTGCGGTCTCTCCCGCGACATCTACCCATCATCTGGATGATAGTCTTAGGGGCAGAAAATGGAATCCCCTTAAGAATATGATAAAGAGCAGAGAGCTCAAGTGCAGTGACATCATCTTTAGAAGTGGATTTCGAAAGTAAGGTGGAATAGATGATGTAATATAATTCGTAGTTAAACAAGTTCAAGTTATTAGCCTTGAACTTTCCAGGACGAGCGCGTACGGGCGCACAAAGCTCATTCTTGAAACTAACGAGTGTCGTACCATCAGGGAAATCAAAATCAGTGATGTCATCGAGCGGGGCACCTTCGTTTGGGATACCAAGGATTTTCGTTAACGTTTCATCAGTGAATTCGATATTAATTTCTCTGACACGTGTTCTCACGGTAAAAGTGTCTAACACGAAATTACAATAGAATAATCTAATAGAATTAGTTGCAATGGGGAAGTGTAAGGTAACATAATGTTGTAACCCTAATGCCTCAAAGTAAGGACGGTGATCCGGAAAGACCGTCCATTTAATCGACGATCCGGTGCAAATAGTACGCATGATGAAATCGGCGTACCAAAATATTGTAGAGGACGAATTGGATATATTGTAGAGGACGAAGTTCTCCGCACGAATCCAAAGTTTGGACGATAAACTCTACTCGGATTGGAAGAACAAAGATGGAGAAAAGCTAGGGTTTGGAGGCACGGCAGCTGCTGTTGGATATGGTTTGGAAGAATGAAGAAGATGGGGGCCTCGGGTTCTGGCTGGTACATATATATACCCAGCCGAACTCTGGCCGAATTCAGACCAAATTCGGGCCGAATTCGCCAAGGGTTGCTTGGCTATATATATATATATATATATATATATATATATATATATATATATATATATATCAAAAATAATAGAAATAGGTCCACATCTTTTTCATTAGTTCATTTCAAATATTTAATTCAGAGTTTAATAATTTTAAATCTCAAAATAATATAATTAATATTATTTTACAAATTAATATTCTTTACTCAGCATCTGTCTCAGATTAGCTGTAGGAGTACTGTCCTAGCTAACGGAGGTTTACCGGGGAACTCTTAAGTACCGCTTCGCTTCTATCGTAGTCGTGGTGACAGACAGACTCTTTTTGGGCTTGTCTCGAAAATAGTTTATGAGTATCGAATAAATTAATTAATAAAACAAGATTAATTAATATTATTGACATCTAAAATGCCTATTTCTCGACGTAAATAATTGAAACGATCTTCCGCTAGAGGTTTTGTGAGAATGTCAGCTAATTGATTCTGTGTGTCTATGTATACAAGGTCTATATTTCCATTTTGTTGATGATCTCTAAGAAAGTGATGTCGAATCTCGATATGTTTAGTACGAGAATGACATACTGGATTTTTAGTCAAATTAATAGAACTAGTGTTGTCACAGAAAATGGGTATGTGTGAAAAATGCATAATCTTCTAAGGTTTGTTTCATCTACAAAATTTGTGCACAACAACGTCCTGCGGCGATATACTCAGCCTCGGTTGTTGATAATGCAACAGAATTTTACTTTTTACTAAACTAAGAGACTAGAGCTTTTCCTAGGAAATGACATGTGCCGCTAGTGCTTTTTCTATCTACTTTGCATCCGACAAAATCAGCATCGGAATAACCAGTTAGGTCAAACGACGTGGTTTTAGGATACCATAAGCCGACAGAAGAAGTGCCTTAAAGGTATCGGAAGATACGCTTAACTGCGCACAAATGTGATTCCTTAGGATTAGCTTGAAAACGTGCACATAAGCAAATACTAAACATTATGTCTGGTCGACTACCAGTTAAATACAGTAAGCTACCAATCATACCTCGATACTTACGTATGTCGACGGGTTTGCCTTGTTCATCAATATCAAGCTTGGTTGAAGTCGCCATTGGAGTGCTAAGTGGTTTTGTTGCTTCCATGTCGAACTTCTTTAATAGATCCTTTGTGTACTTTGCTTGATTTATGAACGTCCCATTATTGGTTTGTTTGATTTGCAGTCCGAGAAAGAATTTTAGCTCTCCCATCATGCTCATCTCAAACTCATTCTGCATACACTTTGAAAATTCTTGACAAAGAGATTCATCAGTAGATCCAAAGATAATATCATCTACATAGACTTGAATCAAAAGAATATTATTATTCAAAGATTTTATAAACAAAGTAGTGTCAACCTTTCCCTTTGAAAAACCGTTATCAAGTAGAAAAGTGCTTAGACGATCGTACCAAGCACGAAGGGCTTGTTTCAAACCGTACAAAGCTTTCTTCAACTTGAAAACATATTCAGAAAATTTGAAATCAGTAAAACCGGGTGGTTGAGCTACATAAACCTCTTCTTTTATAAAACCATTTAAAAATGCGCTTTTGACATCCATTTGAAATAACTTAAAATTATGAAAATATACAAATGCACATAACATGTGAATGGATTCTAATCTCGCAACTGGGGCATAAGTCTCATCGTAGTTGATACCTTCTTCCTGATTGTATCCTTGAGCTACGAGTCGAGCCTTATTACGAGTCACTAAACCATTCTCATTCAGTTTATTTCGGAATACCCATCGGGTGCCAATGACCGGATGATCAATAGGCTTGGGAACAAGTTTCCAAACTTGATTCCGTTTGAATTGGTTTAATTTCTCTTGTATAGCATCTAACCAAAAATTATCACTACATGCTTCATCAATATTTTTGGGTTCAAACTGTGAGACAAAAGCAACACAAGAAGCTATATCTTTATTAGAGGAACGAGTACTTACACCCTTAGTAATCTCACCAATTACCAAGTCCTTTGGATGACTAGCCAAGAATCTCATCTCTTTTGGTATAGTCTCAAGATTGCTAGTTCCGGCTTCTTTGCTTGGAGGTTCATCTGATGCCTGATGTGATGATTCTGCATCTTTGTGTGAAGGTTTTGCAGTAGCTGTACTTGGTGCGATTATGTCTTCATTGTCATCATCGTCTAAGTGTTGATTTAGCTCATCAAACTTGACGTTGATAGATTCTTCAATGATCATGGTTCTTTTGTTGAAGACTCTATATCCTTTGCTCTTTGCTGCATAACCTAAAAATATACCTTCATCGGCCTTTTTATCAAATTTACTCAAATTATCTTTAGTATTAAGAATAAAGCATTTACAACCAAAGATTTTGAAATAAGAAACATTTGGTGTTCTATCAAACCATAATTCATAGGGAGTCTTCTTCGATATAGGTCGAATTAGAACCCTATTGAGAATATAGCATGCTATATTTACAGCTTCAGCCCATAAGTATCTAGGTAGACTAAACTGGTTTAACATTACTCTAGCCATTTCAGATAAAGTTCTGTTCTTACGTTCCACAACTCTATTTTGTTGCGGAGTCCTAGGATAAGAGAATTCATGCAAATAACCGTGTGTGTCACAAAATTGCTTGAATTCTGTATTCTCAAATTTGCCGCCATGATCACTACGAATGCGAGTAATCGTGAATCCTTTTTCATTCTGTACTTTCTTGCAAAAGGTGACGAATTCTGATAATGCATCGTTCTTGCGTGCAAGAAAATAAACCCATGTATATCTAGAGAAGTTATCTATAATGACAAATGCATATAACTTACCACCTAGACTAGCAATTCTGCTGGGTCCAAATAAGTCCATATGCAACAATTGTAAAGGTCTAGTGGTACTTACAGCGTTCTTGGATTTGAATGCAGATTTGGTAGCTTTGTTCTTTTCACATTCACTACATACCGTATCCTTCTTGAAAGGGACATCCGGTAGGCCGCGTACCAACTTCTTCGTAGATAATCTTGAAATTGTATCCATGTTTGTATGACCGAGTCTCATATGCCATAGTTGACTCTTAATGCTTTTGGCCATCAAACATCTACCTGCTGTGTTAGCATCTTCCAACAAATAGAATACATATATATTGTCTTTCCTAATACCTTCAAATATAGTGCTACCAGTTGAACTATCAATTATAGTACATTTATCTTTTACGAAGTTAATACCATAACCGTGATCAGCTAAATGGCTTATATTGAGCAGATTATGTTTTAACTCGGTAACAAGACAAACATCTTTAATCACTGGATAGGGAGCCTTACCAATGTCACCGATACCGATTATGTACCCTCTCAAATTATTACCGAAGGAGACGTATCCTTCTTTATTCCTCTTCGACAGTATTGCAAATAATGAAGCGTCACCGGTCATGTGCCGTGAGCAATCGCTGTCGAGGATCCATTTGCTCATAGCATGTGAAGGGCGTCCCACCTACAAAATAATTTGCAGATGAAACTTTTGGTACCCACTTCTTGTCGGGTCCTGACTGGTTAGTTTTCGGTATCCATGCATAAATATTTAAATCTACTAACTTTCTGATTCTACATGCAGAAGATATATGACCAATGAGGCCACAATAATGACATTTAGCATGTTGAGTGTTGAAAGTAGTGTGAGGTGCATGATTGGTAGGTTTTGATTTTCTAGTATAGAAGAATGCATACCTATTAGTCTTCTTGGGCATAATCTTGGTATGGTTTGGTCTGACAGTGTTGGGCGTGTTCCGATGATTCGGTAATTGACACGTGTTAGAATAGGAATCAGCAACTTCAGGCCGTTTTCCTAAACTAATTTCCAACTTTTTGGAAGTGTCATATAATCTAGTATAGTCAGATGTGAGTGATTCTAATCTGACCTGTGCACACAGGAGACTCTTTCTCTCCTTAGATAGGTCTTCCTTTAACTGGATAATAGTTTGGTCTTTTTCTTCGGATAGGTTAACAGTCTCGTGTAACAACAATTTAATAGAAGAAAGCTCACCAGACTCATTTGAAGAGTCACTATCTCTAACATGATCTATTAGGTCGGTAAGTCTTCCTATTTTACCTTTGTACTCTTTGAGTACATTCTTAGAGGTTTCATATTTGCTACGCAGTTTCCTGTAATCATTTAACAGTTCACTGAAAGCCTCTCCTAGTTGCTCAAAGGTGAAATCATCATAAGGGTCAAATAGAGGATTAGTGCTTACCTGATCGCAAGCCATCAAGCACACATTTGCAGCGTCATCTGATTGTTCATCTTCTGAGTCGCTGGCTTTACTTTCATGCCATATGCTTGTGTTTGTTAGGGTTATATACTAAAAGCATCAATTTTGTAGTAACCTTATTTTCTTAAATTTTGAATGAGAATCAAATGGGCAAATGTTTGCATATTGTATTTGTTACAAGTGTTAATACAAATGTCTGATATTCTATATTGTAGATAATATGGTGTGTGGTGTCACACAGAAGATCATATTATCAGTTTCCTATGGAGTATATAAATAGTTCACAACCTAGATGGACTTGGACAATCTATTGGAAAGGTTGTAGTGTAATATGGTATTAGTCTATCTTGACTATAGGTTTACACTAGTACACTTTATGTGTATTGAACATGACCACTTGAGGTTGTTCTCTTTGTACTGACTACATAAGAGAACAAACACCTCTGTTATTATGGATGCTTGTGCCTTAATCCGTATATAATAACGAACATGTATATGTAGTGTACATTACTTTGACTCATAAAAGAGTGAGATCCATTATGGATCAACAACCTCTATGAATTGGGTAATAACATTGTATGTATGATGGGCTATTGATTATAAATGGAATCCATGTCCCGATACATCGGGTTGATGATGTCCTCTTAAGGAGCTCATAAGGATTGTCATGTAAACCCTGCAGGTGGATTATATCCGACATGACAAATAAAGTTGAGCGGTACTACTTAAGGATAAAAGATGTCGAATTAATATAGTTGTCAGTAACTTAATTTGATCGACGGACATACGATATCTTAACATGGGGAACCAAACGAGCATATAATAAAAGGAGCCCACAAACATAATTTAGGATTAGGGAGGTAGTACAACAATAGCTCATTAGTGGACCAAGCTATTGTTAATGGGCCTGGATTGTGTGTTCGGGCTGAACACGGGATATCCAGATCCGTTAGGAGGCCTAACCCTAATTTTTTCTCATGGTCCCTGCCGTAGCCTATATATATCCTCTATTCTCTGGCCGCCATATTACCGATCAGAAATCTGAAACTTTCTCTAAATTCGTGATTCACGTAAGGAGAGAAAGAGAGGGCTGCCAAGGAGAAAAAAAAGGTTGGAAGATCGTCGCCCACACGACGTCCAACTCGAGGAAGGAATACGTGTAGAAGATCTTGGGGTCGTCCGCTCGAGATTGTCAGGAATTACTTGTCTCCTTTCCGCCGCAGGTATAATTCGTGAACCCTAGTTTCCGCCTATGAAGGGTTAGAACACGTATTAGATCTGTTTAACTTTCTATCGATCAATACGCACACCAAAGGAAGGGTCCTGGGAAGCTCCAGTTCCATTAATTGGTATCAGAGCCACTTTGGATCTACATATTGATTGATACGTCCATGTTGTCTAATAAAACCTGCGTTGTGTAATAGTCGGTAAATGTAGATCTGTTCTAACTCGATTTTACAGGCATCTTAGTTCCAACTATTATGGTCCAATGCATGTTTTTGATTGTGTTGTTTAAACCACGGACATGTCGTGGATGTTGTTGTTGCTGTGGATGTAATTAAAATCATGAGGTTTAATCGTGCTTATTATTTTAATTTTGCAATCTAGATTATGTGTGAACTCCTTTGGAAGATATATGATTGATGTAATTTTAATTACTTTTGATCAATCTTGATGGCGGTGGTGGCTATTTCAGACGTCGGACGAGATGCTGGTTTTAAGCAGTCCAGAGGTAGACAAATGATTTTCGATGAAGGAATCGACAGCCAAAATCTTTTTAAAAAAAATCGGGGCGCTGCCCCGAACCCCGCGACCTGACCGGGCAGGTCAAACCCCGAATAGATCCGCGCAGCACAAGATTTTGGATTCAGATAGTTGAGGACGGAGCAGCAAAGATGACCATAATAGTTGGATATTTTCTCTTATTTTTGTCATTTTGTTTTTTCTGATTATGCATGTTTATTGTTGTGTGGTTGTTTTTTTGAAAAAACCAAGCCTACTAATAATAGACAACATGGACATAAATATCAACTAGTAGAAAACCCTCATTGTTAAATAACTAAGTGGGAGAGGATATTTATTTAGTTTAAATCCTATGGTCTCCATTACTGGTTTGTAGGTGATGTAATTATACTTGCGTGTTGGCTATAGTGCTTTCCTCCATATCAGATGAGTATAATTATGGATCACCAGTACAAACTTTCTTAAGGATAATTGTAGAAAGTTACCTAGTATGTGTTCACTTCTCCATCTGAAGGGACTCATTACAAGGTAATGGACTTAGTATTAAGTAATGGTATACACTTAGATACAAATAATGGTATCCTCCCCATTGGAGTCACTACTATTATTTGTATGACCAGAGCAAGACCAGCATATTAATTTTATTTGTCATAAAGTTATGTTGACATGATAGTAAAATTAATAAGAAAAATCTACTTGAACAAAGTTGAATTTGTATACGTCCACACTATCGTGGCATGCAAAATTCATGGTGTTCAAGGTGTTGGTGAATTTCTTATTATTGTTTTGAGGGAATCAATATTTAGTTAATTTAAAAAGTTTTTTTTGCCCTACATAATTTTATTTATGTGATTCTCAGGATTTCAAAAATGGGTTCTTTCAGTCCACTTATGGTGATTCTTAAAGAAAACAAACTTACTGGACCTAATTATAATGACTGGAAACGTAATATGGATATTGTTCTGACTGCTGAGGAGTACAAATATGTACTTGTTGAGGAATGCCCACCTAAGCCTGATGCTAACTCTGATGAAGAGGTCAAAGAGGCTTATAAGAAGTGGAAAAAGGCAGATGAGATGGCGCGGTGTTATATTCTGGCATCTATGTCAAATGTACTGCAACATCAGCATCAGGCCATGGCCACTGCTTATGACATGATGTATAACCTCAAGGAAGTCTTCGGACATCAGAGTAGAGCAGCTAGGCAGTTTGCTATGAAATGTTTGATGAATAGAAAAATGGCTGAGGGTACACCAATAAGGGATTATGTTATCAAGATGATGGGTCATCTGAATGAGATGAAGATCCTTAGAGCTGAAATTGATGGGGAATCCCAGGTCGATATCATTCTCGGGACTCTGCCTAAAAGTTTTGACAATTTCTGCCTTAATTACAACATGAGCAAAAGGTTGTATAGTTTGGCAGAACTTGCAAAAGAGCTACAGGATGCTGAATCTCTCTTTAGGCAGAGTGGTCATGTTTTTGTTTATGAAAATGCTTCTACTTCTAAGCCAAAAGGTGGTAAGAAGAAGAATAGCATTCAGAAATAGGCAAACTCAGCAAAGAAGGGCATGGGACCTCAAGGCGCGGTGAAAAAGCCGAAAGGTAAATGTTTCAAGTGCAAAGGGTCAGGACACTAGAAGACTGATTGTCCACTTCTCAAACAAGGGAACAAAGAAGGTATATCTCATTTACTAATAGTTGAAACATGTTTAGCGGTGTTATCTACCGGCACCTGGTGTGTAGATACAGGAGCCACTAATTATGTCTGCAATACATTGCAGGGGTTCCAGAAAACCAGACGGCTCAGTGATGGAGAGATATACTTGTTCATGGGTGATGCTACAAAAGTATCGATCGTTGCATTAGGAGATGTTACTTTATCTTTTGGTAGAAATAAGTCTTTGACATTGAGAGATTGTTTTTATGCACCTTCACTTAGAAGGAATTTAGTTTCTGTTTCTATGTTAGTTAAGGATGGATATTCAATTTATTTTAATGACAATATTGTTATTAGAAAGAATAAACATTTTATCTGTTCTGGTGCATTGGTTGATAATTTGTATGTCATTAATCCTATTTCGTCCATAATGCAACTTATGGAAATGAATAATATGTCATCTAACTTAAATAAGAGAAAAGAACCTTCTTGTATGAACCAAACATATCTTTGGCACTTGTGATTAGGGCATATTAACCTAAGATGGATTCAAAAACTGGTTGAAGATGGACCTTTGAGTTCATTGGAAGTAGAGGCACTACCAGTATGTGAATCCTGCTTGGAAGGTAAAATGACCAAAAGGCCTTTTACGGCAAAGGGGTATAGGGCCAAAGATGTGTTAGAATTGGTTCATTCTGATTTGTGTGGACCCATGACTATCCAAGCTAGAGGTGGCTTTGAATATTTTGTCACATTTATTGACGATTATTCAAGGTATGGATACATTTGTTTGATGTGTCGTAAGTCTGAGTGCTTTGAGAAATTCAAAGAGTACAAGGCTGAAACGGAGAAATGTCATAGAAAATGTATCAAGTCATTACGATCAGATCGTGGTGGCGAGTACCTCTTTGGAGAGTTTAGGGATTATTTATCAGAGGCTGGGATTGCATCCCAATTGACTGCACCTGGAATGCCCCAACAGAATGGTGTAGCCGAAAGAAGGAATAGAACTCTTATGGAGATGGTTAGATCAATGATGAGTTATTCGGATTTGCCAGATTCGTTTTGGAGATATGCCTTAGAGACTGCAGCTTATATTTTGAACTTGGTTCCTTCTAAGTCAGTACCTCTTACTCCCACAGAGCTGTGGATTGGGCGTAAGCCTAGTCTGAAATATGTTCGCATTTGGGGTAATCCAGCACATGTGCTGAATGAGAAAGTAGATAAGTTAGAATCTCGTACAGAAGTACGCTTGTTTGTAGGCTATCCAAGAGGAACGAAAGGAGGTTTATTTTATAGTCCTAAGGATCAGAAGGTCATTGTTAGCACCAATGCCCGATTCTTAGAGGAAGACTATGTGATGAACCATAAACCCACAAGTAGAGTTGTTCTAGAAGAACTGAGATGTAAGACACCAAGTACTTCAGTACCAACAGTACAAGAGGATAAACCACAAATAACTGCACAACGTGTCACAAATGTTACACCACAACCGATAGTGCCTCGTCGTAGTGGGAGGGTTGTGATACAACCTGATAGATATATGTTCTTGGAAGAGTCGTCAGACTTCGTCCCTGAGGAACAAGATTATGATCCCTCTAAAATGAAGCACTCCAAGATAAAGATGCAGAGTCTTGGCAAAAAGCAATGATATCTGAAATAGAATCTATGGATTCTAATCAGGTCTGGGAGCTTGTAGAACCACCCGTTGGTGTAAAAGTCATTGGATGCAAGTGGGTCTATAAGAGAAAAAGAGGATCAAACGGTAAGGTCGAAACCTTTAAAGCTCGGCTTGTAGCAAAAGGTTTTACTCAAAGAGAAGGTATCGATTATGAGAAAACCTTTTCTCCTGTAGCCATGCTTAAGTCTATCCGGATTCTTTTATCTATTGTAGCTTATCTCAATTATAAGATTTGGCAAATGGATGTCAAGACAGCTTTCCTTAATGGAAGTCTTGAGGAAGACATCTATATGAAGCAACCAGATGGGTTCATTGAAAAGGGCCAGGAGCATCTTGTTTATAAGCTTAAGAAGTCCATTTACGGACTTAAGCAAGCTTCCAGATCTTGGAACATATGTTTTGATCAGGAGATAAAATCCTATGGATTTGATCAATGTCAGGATGAATCATGTGTATACAGAAAGTGTGACAGAAATGTGGTGGTGTTCCTAGTACTTTATGTGGATGACATCTTGCTCATTGGAAACAATGTGAAGGTGTTATCTGATGTAAGGGTATGGTTATCCAAACAGTTTGATATAAAGGACTTGGGAGAAGTAGGTCATATCCTTGGGATCAAAGTTCTACGAGATCGCAAGAAAAGGATGTTGGGCTTATCCCAAGCTTCCTATATCGATACTGTACTAACTCATTTTAGTATGCAAAATTCTAAGAAAGGTTTCTTACATTTTAGACATGGAATTGCTCTATCAAAGGAGCAGTGTCCAAGGACACCTAAAGAGATAGAGAACATGAAGGCAGTTCCTTATGCTTCAGCAGTGGGAAGCTTAATGTATGCAATGCTATGTACGAGACCAGACATCTGCTTTGCCGTAGGCATGGTCAGCAGATATCAGTCTAACCCAGGACAAGAGCACTGGACTGCCGTAAAGCATATTTTGAAGTACCTAAAAAGGACTAAAGAGTATATGCTATTTTACCAGGCAGATAGTTTAGTTCCCTTGGGGTATACAGACTCAGATTTTTAGTCAGATAGGGATTCCAGGAAATCTACCTCAGGTTATATGTTTACTTTGGGAGGTGGAGCCATTGTGTTGAGGAGTATCAAGCAAAAATGTATTGCTGATTCCACCATGGAAGCCGAGTATGTGGCAGCCTCTGAGGCAGCCAAAGAAGCGGTTTGGCTCAGAAACTTTCTGTTGGACTTGGATGTGGTACCTAGTTTGCCTAAGTCTATTACACTTTATTGTGATAATAGTGGTGCAGTTGCAAACTCGAAGGAACCACGAGCCCATAAGACTGACAAACATATTGAACGCAAGTACCACCTGATACGAGATTTCGTAAAAAAAGAAAAAGTTGTTGTGATCAAGATAGCATCAGCCGACAACCTAGCTGATCCCTTTATAAAGAGCTTACCAACTAAGGCTTTTGATAGTCATGTTGAGGGAATGGGAGTCAAATGTGTAGCAGCATGGCTTTAAGTATAAGTGGGAGATTTGTAACAGTATACTGAAAAGCAATGCTTTGAGTATAAGTGGGAGATTGTTAGGGTTATATACTAAAAGCATCACTTTTGTAGTAACCTTATTTTCTTAAATTTTGAATGAGAATCAAATGGGCAAATGTTTGCATATTGTATTTGTTGCAAGTGTTAATGCAAATGTCTGATATTCTATATTGTAGATAATATGGTGTGTGGTGTCACACAGAAGATCATATTATCAGTTTCCTATGGAGTATATAAATAGTTTACAACCTAGATGGACTTGGACAATCTATTGGAAATGTTGTAGTGTAATATGGTATTAGTCTATCTTGACTATAGGTTTACACTAGTACACTTTGTGTGTATTGAACAGGACCACTTGAGGTTGTTCTCTTTGTACTGACTACATAAGAGAACAAACACCTATGTTATTATAGATGCTTGTGCTCTTAATCTGGATATAATAACGGACATGTATATGCAGTGTGCATTACTTTGACTCATAAAAGAGTGAGATCCATTATGGATCAACAACCTCTATGAATTGGATAATAATATTGTATGTATGATGGGCTGTTGATTATAAATGGAATCCATATCCCGATACATCGGGTTGATGATGTCCTCTTAAGGAGCTCATAAGGATTATCATGTAAACCCTGCAGGTGGATTATATCCGATATGACAAATAAAGTTGAGCGGTACTACTTAAGAATAAAAGATGTCGAATCAATATAGTTGTCAGTAACTTAATTTGATCGACAGACATACGATATCTTAACATGGGGAGCCAAACGAGCATATAATAAAAGGAGACCACAAACATAATTTAGGATTAGGGAGGTAGTGCAACAATAGCTCATTAGTGGACCAAGCTATTGTTAATGGGCCTGGATTGTGTGTTCGGGCTGAACACGGGATATCCAGATCCGTTAGGAGGCCTAACCCTAATTTCTTCTCATGGTCCCTGCCGTAGCCTATATATATCCTCTATTCTCTGGCCGCCATATTACCGATCAGAAATCTGAAACTTTCTCTAAATTCGTAATTCACGTAAGGAGAGAAAGAGAGGGCTGCCAAGGAGAAGAAAAGGTTGGGAGATCGTCACCCACACGACGTCCAACTCGAGGAAGGAATACGTACAGAAGATCTTGGGGTCGTCCGCTCGAAATTGCCAGGAACTACTTGTCTCCTTTCCGCCGCAGGTATAATTTGTGAACCCTAGTTTCCGCCTATGAAGGATTAAAATACGTATTAGATCTGTTTAACTTTCTATCGATCAATACACACACCAAAGGAAGGGTCCTGGGAATCTCCAGTTCCATCAGTATTGGCGTACTTTCTTGATGTCGATTTCTTCAGGTAGCCTTTGTCATATTTGCTATTTTTCTTTGATGCTGATGCTGTTGGACAGTCTTTCTTCATATGTCCTTTCTTCTTGCATCCGTAGAAAATAGGATCTTCCTCTTATTGTTGTTGTTGTCGTCTTTTGTTCTCCTGTTAAATCTCATGAACTTTTTGAATTTTCTTACCAGAAGAGCTTGATCTTCAGAGTCGGAGTCGCTGTCGTCGGAATCATCTTCGATGGTTCTTCTTTGTTGAGCCTTTGAGCCTTGAGAGCGATCTTCTTCTATGACTTCTCCTTTGGTGTAGCATCTTCAAAGTCTTGAAGTTCTAACTCGTGAGTGAGTAGCTTACCCATGAGTGTTTTTAGAGATATTGTTGAGAGGTTGTTCCCTTCAATGATTGCAGTAGCCTTTGGAATCCAGTTCTTTGTAAGGGCTCGTAGAAGTTTGCGAATCTTCTCATGGTTACTGTAATCCTTACCTAGTGAAGATAGAGGATTTATAATATCTAAGAATCTTATAAACATCTGAGTGACTGATTCACTTGGCTTCATTTTGAACGCCTCATACTCTTGAGTAAGTCTGCTGATCTTTGACTCCTTGACTTGTGTTGTTCCTTCGTGGGTTACTTTGAGAAGTTTCCACACTTTGTTTGATGTTGTGCAAGTAGACACCCTGTTGAATTCAGTTCTGTCTAAAGCATAAAATAAAGCGTTAATAGCACGTGCGTCAAGACTGGCCTTTTTCTTTTCTTTCTCTATATATTTGTCATGGGATTTTTCAACTAAAATACCATCAACATTAATACGAGGTGGCTTTTTATAGCCATCAATAACTACAGACCATAAGTCAAAATCAAGAGATTTCAGAAATAAACTCATACGTATTTTCCAATAAGTGTAGTTTGTGCCGTCAAACAGTGGAGGTCTGTTTGTGGCTTGGCCTTCACTTGTGAATTTCACAGTTGCCATGTGTATTATTGTGATCTATATAAAAATTGAATATAACAGCAATTTTACCTTGCTTTACATGTATAACCTGCTCTGATACCAATTGTAGGAACGAAATCGTAAAACAGAATACTCTAGAGGGGGGAGGGGGGTAAATAGAGTAGGCAGCGGAATATTGCTAATTAAAACTTGTTAGCAGTTAGATCACAGATATAATAATAATCACAAAAGTAAATAACAGAAATTAAAAGTGATCAGAAGGCAAACGCAAACACCGAGATTTATACTGGTTTCCCTCTTGTGAGGACTAGTCCAGTCGGAAGAACTCTAGCTTCCAGTTGAATCCACTATTGAAAAATCTTACAAGTTTTCATACGAAGTCCTTGCAACTTCTACAGGCGCGAGATTTGATACGAAGAACTCGACCAACTTCAATTGTGAAGAGTTAAATCTTTTATCAAGCCCTGATTACAATCGCTCTGAAACTTCTAGACCGTACCGCACTGGCAAATCGACTAGAGGATTGTAACTGGCTTGGGATTTGAAAATGAATTAGAACTCTTTGGAAGAATGTAAGCTCAGAAAGAGAAGAGATTGAAAATGAATTGGTGATTTGAAATGATCGAAATACTTCTCTATTTATAGTTTTTCCAAAGACAGAACTCTGACAGAATTCGGGCAGAATTCGGACAGAACTTTTTGTAACAAACCGCAACTGAAGGATGACCAAGTTCAAAATCCAACATTCACTAACGCTCCAAATGGCTGAACTCTGGCCGAACTCGGGCCGAGTTCTGCTGGGGTTCTGCCAGTTCATTTTTAAGAAAAATAATTTTTGGCTTTTTGAAAATTCCTTCAGAAGCTTTTTGTAAAAAGAATATTTTTCAAAAACGTAGGTCATTTATAAAATAATAGGATAGTTTTGAAAAATGTTTTCGGATAGCCTTTTTGCCAGTACGACTCGGTGTACAATGTATTCCTAGACTCAATAAAATGAAAAATTATATTGCTTAACAGGAAGTACATTTGGAGTGGCAAACGGCTTCAAAACAGCTTCGGTCTTGAACATAGTAAATATCTATATTGAGCAGTATCCAAAATGTCGTAGGTAAATATCTGAGTTGACTTGCATTTATATCGAGATATAGTTTGATCAAGTATTAAAATCAGGTTTGACCATGACCAATGGGCCAACAAAGGTGATTAGAGACAAGCTCAGGATTGCTCAGGACAGACAGAAGCATTGGGCTGATAGCAGTCGTCGACCACTGGAGTTCGAAGCAGGAGATAGTGTCTTATTCAAGATTTCCCCTACCAAAAGAACTATCAGATTTGGTAGAGCAGGAAAGCTGAGCCCCAGGTACATCGGCCCATTCGAAGTTTTGAGCCGAGTCGGAGAAGTAGCGTACCGATTAGCTCTACCAGCTAATCTTGAGGGCGTGCACAACGCCTTCCATATTTCACAGCTCAGGCGCTGCATTTCGGATCCGAGCCACATCTTGGACTATTCGGAGCTGGAGATTGGACCCAGCCTCACAGTACCAGAGAAGCTAGTGGCGATTTTAGACAAAGGTGAGAAGAAAACCAGAAACTTTGTGACGCCCATAGTCAGAGTTATGTGGCGACACAATTCCCCAGGCGAGTCTACTTGGGAGCGAGAAGACGAGATACGAGAGCAGTATCCGTATCTATTTGAGACATGAGGTAATTCCTAACCCTGCCTTTAATTTCGAGGACAAAATTTCCTAAGGAGGGAAGGTTGTGCAACCCGTAAATTTCGGATTTATATTTTTAGTTGTTAGATTTTGTTGCTAATTAGTTTGGTCTGTTTATTATTATTATTATTATTATTATTATTATAATTTGGAAAATTATATTTTCATAAAAAAATTTATTCATTGAATTTTTTATTTTTTTGGACTGACCCGTCCCGAACCCGTCTCGATCCGTTTTCAAAACCGAACCCAATCTCGGTTTTTTTTCGAAACAAATCTTTAAGTCATTTAGCTATTAATTATATAATTACCATATTTCCTTTTAAGGAAATTCCCTTATTTTTTTTTTCTTTATTGAACCATTTCTTTACCTTCCCTTTCCTTTCCGTTCACGCATCAGCCGAAGACCCCCGGCCTTCCCGTAACCGCTGCCGCCATCACCCCTCCTCTCCCGAAACTGCCGTATCTCCTCCCCTTCCCGTAACCCCAGCTTCTCACCCCTATAAAACCCCTATATCCTTCACCACTCTCCATCCCTCTCCATCAACACCACTCCAAAATCCCGAACCCTCAAACTTCTTTCCGGCGACCCGACCCGAGCCCAGGCGAGCCCCGCCTCCAGCGGCCTCCTGCCGCCGTTCCCGCAGCCTCCCGCGCCAGCCCTCGCCGATCCTCCCCGAGCGGCGACCTCCGTCGTCGATGTCCCCGCGGCCAAGGTCGACCGCCGGCCACCAAGCCCCGCCCCTACGTGCGCCCCTCCGGACCCGAGCCCCTGTCCGCCTCCACCCCGACGCTGTCGACCCCCTGCCGTTCCCGATCCGCTGTTCCCGTGCCCGACTTGCTGTCCCGATCCGCTGTTTTGATTTTACGTGGCCACGATCCCGTTGTCCGTATGTTTTAGGATTTTCCCGAGTTCGCAATATTTTATTTTCTCCAATTTTACATCTGAGAGCTCTAGCCGAGCACCCGAGGTATATTTCGTATCATCGTGTCCTTTTGGTTGTGTGTCGTGTGTACGTCGATGATGACGACTAGGTCCGTGTCCCCAATTTGGGAGACACATCTCGACAAAGAATGAGTTCTTGATTCGTTGTGTGTGTGGGTTATTCTGATGAATTTGGTTTTGATATGTTATTGTTCTTGCTATCGGGTTCTTACATGTCGTGGCTATTTTTCTGGAGAATAGTTGATGTCGATATAAGGATTTTCATGAATTAATCTGAGTTTGGGGCATTTGAATGTGTTGTGAGTCCATTGCTGCACCTACTGTTGGTTTGGATCCCTTGTGTGATCCCTGGGTTCTTCAGAGGGAAAGCTTTGGTTATTTATTCCTGGGTGTTATCGATTACTGAAAGATTTTTCTGGGTTCTTTCTATTTTTTGGGTATGATTTTGGCTCTGTTGGATGGCCGACCCATTGGATTTTGGAGTTCTTGATTGTTGTTGTCAGGTTTCTATGTATGTAAAATAAATCTTCTTGTTGGCCAAATATGTCGATATCCTGTCATTCTTGGATATAATTATGGGTTGATTTTTCTGCATGATTCTAGTAGAAATTTACCTACTGGACTTACAGATAATGTTAGGAATTTTCTTTCGATCTTGGCATCGCCTCGTGGCTAGGACATCCTAGTTACAAAGGAGATACTGCCCAATTTTTCAAAAAATGTTTTGAAAACCTTTTTGGTTTACTTCCAGTAGTTCGGCTATGGTCCTTTGACAGTTTTGTATTATTTGGCTTTCGGATAATATTTTTGGGCGACGACTGTATCGGTCCATGGGCCCTAGCGAAATGCAAACGAAACCGACATTTTCGGATGTTGAGGCATAAGCTAATTGCAATGTGATATTAAGACCAAGTCTGAGACTTACCCTATATTTTTTTATATTTTATAAAATTATTTAGAACTTGTTACTGGGTATTTTCATATTTCGAGTGCAGGGCCTCGGCCTGCTGAATGGACCGCTTTCTGGCATTTAGAGCTCAACAACAATAATTAAATTAATTTATGTAAATAAGTTGTTAGGGCATAAGCCCAGTTTTCTATTTCTTTTCTGCGACCCTGTATTGTGTAGAGTAGACTTTTTCTTTATTTTTCTGGGTGTTGATTTGGTCGTTAAATGCGTAGAATGTTAAAATGAATATCTATTTTTTTATATAGAAAATTAATAAGTTTTCACACATTAAGTAATTTTATAATTTAACAAATTCTTATTTCTCATTAAAAAGAAAGTCTAGTTTATATATATTACAAAAATACCAAGTTTTGATAATTAACCTGGAAAATGCTATTTTTCCTATAAATATTAAATTGACTTTTACTTCGTAAATTAACTAATAGTAGATCGCAACGATAAACGTGTTCCGATAGAATAATTTTAACAAACTTAAAACTTGATTAGGATCTTCTTTAGAGATTGTAACTAGCACACCTAGATATGGTTCAATTATGATTCTAAGACAGGATTCTCAACTGTAGGATTTCGAGGACGAGTTTGACTTCCCCGGTACCGACTTCCAATCTAGTCATAAACCAAGGCAAGTACGGTTATGTTTATTTGGTAATTTAATTACTAATTGTTATATTGCATGCTTAAACCACATTGCTACACGGAACACTCTCCAAGAGTATTGATTGTTATTGATTGTGGGATATTGGGGAAGTAGTGTAGTGTTTTATGACCAATACCATCATATTGCATTGATTGTGCGAGCTTACCCCTCATACACAAGGGGATAAGCCATTTCGTATCACTAGGATACTAATGTACAACCCAAGCCGATCATATACATTACCTATTCAAATCATATTGTTTTCAATTGTTGGAAAATATTGTTCAAGTATTTCAAAACTGTTTAAGATTGCAAATTTCCATTATTATTTAAATTGTTAGATTTTCATAATTGTACTTTGCTCCTTTCCTGACTGGATCCTCCACCCCCAATAGGTAACATTGATGAGGCTGAGCTATTATACAATAGCTATTATGATCTTCTGCTTTACCCTGCGGTGCTTCTAGAGTCCCACTTGGAGGATGTCGATCCCGAGGCTGATGAGCCGGCTATCTAGATAGATGTTATTTTCATTTCTAGTTTCATTATGTTGGAGTGAAGATAATTTATTTCAGTATTTATTTCATATGTATTTCCTCTATGTTGAACAAACAAGTTTTTAAATGTTCGTAATATTAGAAGTTGTGACAAATGTATATTGTCATTGAGTTTACCTTCAAGTGGAACATCTTACTGCCGCCGTCTCACAACGGTGTAGGCTGGGCATGATCCGATTTGACCCAACAATTTGGGATCGTGTCGTGACACTCGATCAGTTCTACGACAGAGGGAGAGACATGACTATGTCGTCTCTAATAGAAGTACGACAGACTGAGAAGGAGACTGTTCGAGAATTCATCGAGCGTTTCCGACAAGCATGCCTAAGGTTGCCTCCAGGCATGCCGAAACATGCACTCATCGACTCCTGCAGCATGAACATGATCCCCGCGATCAAGCTCTGGCTCAACTCCACTCCTCTGCTCGATTGGAATTCGTCGATCATTGAAGCCGAAGCTGCTGAGAAGAAGGCGCGTAACGCTCGCCTTCTGGGTCTTAACTTTCCCACCTTTGACGAACAAGGGAAACGGCCTACGACCAGCAGTAGCAGCCGCAAAGCGAAAGAAAAGCAGGCGTTGACTGTCAATGCGTCTAATACAACGCAAGGTCCTGCTCAGAGGCCTCTACCTGCACCAAGGCCAAAGATGGTCTACTCCTTCAACGATGAAGATACCTTACAACTCTTCGAGATGTTGAAGCAGGGCGACAAAATCAAGTAGCCTGATCCCATGCGTCCTGACGAAGTAGGCAGAGTCGGTGACCCAAGGTGTCACCCCCAGTTTTCATAAACAGGGATATTTTGGTAATTTTCTACTTTAAAAATTATTTTAGAATTATTTATTTATTATTTGTATTATTTTGGGGTTATTTGAATCGGGTTCGAATTTCAACTCATTCTGACTTGATTTGACTTGTTTCGGGGACCCGGGGTAGTGTTGACCTTAGCGGACCAACACACTAGTTAGCCATGGCCCACATGTTAGATATTTTGGTTAGTGACTAGATTAATTATTTTAGTTAGTACTAATTAGAGATTAGTGATTTCGGTTTGACTAAACTACCCCCGACTTAACCACTTACCTTTGTAATAGCAAACAGACATTGGAGGGGCAAACTTGTAATTAGTTAAAGGGGGGAAATAGACCATGCTTGGTCGGCCACAATAGGATAGGGCTCCCCTTCATTTCATCATTATCCACTCTCTCTTGTTCTTCCCCAAATTGATTTTTGAGAGCTCTCCCATTTGTTCCTTCTCCAAATTAGGTAATCTCTTCTCCAAATTTATTTCCCTCTCATGTAGATTGGTTAGGAACCCAATAGGAATGATTCCCATGGTTGTGTCTCCATTAGAGACCATTTTTTGTCCATTTGGATATTCTAGAGGTGTCCAATATGTAGGTTTGTGTCCCAATAGGAAAAACCCCCATTTGGACACATGGATATTGTTGTGTATTAATTTTTGTGTTGTTCTTCCTATTGTTCCAGATTTTTACATGTTTTAGAATGTATTTTCCAAGTATTTTAATGTATCATATTCATATTTTCCATATGAATATATATATATATATATATATATGTGGTTATATATATATATATATATATATATATATATATATATATATATATATATATATATATATATATATAAAATATATATATGTATATATATATGGCTTATGTGTATATATTGGTGAAAAATTTGTGGTGGGGAGATGTTGTTGTGCTTGGGGAGAGGGGACAGCAGGTTCGGCCAGGGGGGGGAACTTGAGTGTTTGTGTGGTTGTGTGTGTTTTAGAGTGGTGTTGGTAGTGGAATTGGTGGTGAATTAGGTGGTGGTTGTGGTGGTGTATTAAGTGGTGGTTGTGGTGGTGTATGGTGGCTGTGGTGGGGGTGTTTTGGACAGCAAGCAGCAGCATTTGCTGCCATTTTGGGACAGCTAGCAGCAGCCACAGTTGGCACAGCTGCAGCAGCATGTTTTGGCCTAAAAAAACCTCCATTTTCACCTACCAATTAGCCCTATATAACCCACTATCTATCCCCCATATATACCACTATATATCCCACTATTTGCCCATTGTTTTAACCCCTAGAAACCACTAGATAAGTGTCCTAAAACACTACAAATCTGTCCACATAATTACCTATGTGTGTGTGTGTAGTTGTGAGTTTAAGTGGGTGTGTGAGAGCCTAGAGTGCATAGTTAGTAACCTATAGTTTAGCCTATTGTCTAAACAAATAGGAAACCTATAGGAGAAGCCTATGAGAGTGATAAATATAGGAGTGTGTCATGTGAGTGTTGTGTATGAGTGGTGTTGATGAGTGTGGTATAGAAAAGGGTAAATTCATGATATAGGTAAGGTAATGGGTAAATGGTTAGCATGTGTCATAAGATGGCCTAGATACCTAGGATACCCAAATTTCTTGGTAGGTAAACCTTAGATAGGTTGATATCTAGCTACCCTAAGGAGCCTAGGCTAGTACCATGGGTATTTACGGGGTTTCCTTGGGTTTGGGCAAGGTATCGGGATTTACCTTAGAAGGATAAATGCTAGTTTTGCCTAGGAATAGGGTATTTATGTTAGAAGCCTAAGATAGAGTTAGAACTTGATTCCCGTGGTTGGTAATGATCAAATATGGTACTCTAAGACTAGTTTTGACGTCGGTTGAACTTTTTGACCAAAAGTCAACAAAAGTCAACCGAGAGTCAAACTTAGCCTTTAAGCAACCCGATTTGACCGAAACCAATCCAGAGTTGACCAGTTGACTGAAAGTCAACAGTTGGTCAACATTAGACTAGTTTGACCCAGGGTTGACCTAGAGTTGACCAGAGTTGACCAGAGTTAACTTTTTTGACCAAAAGTCAACTGTAAGTCAACCGTTGATCCCGATTGACCTAGTTTGACTTGGAATGACTTCCAGTGACCTAGTATGACCTAGTATGAACCAATATGACCTAGTATGACTCAGTTTGACCTAGATTGACCTAGTTTTGACTTAGACTTGCATTTATGGCTTGTATTAGTTTCATTTTTCAGTATTAAGCCCTGTTTGACTCATAGTATCTTATTTTAGGTCTGTGATCACTCTGAGCGTCTGTTCACCCTATCAGCTCAGGACCGCAGGCGAGTACATTCACTGATAGTTTTCATTGTCTTGATATCTACTATATCCGATTCAGTCGTAGTATTTTACTTGATTCCTGACACGACGTTTCACGGACTAGTATACGTCGGATCCTGTCATGAGATGTTATTCCTAGACTCTCTTGGTATATGAGTATGTGATGTTCCTGTGTTTCTGTACTTATATAGACACTGATTTGGGAGTGGGCTGGCCCCCTGCTCTTAAACCCCGTGTCATGACGTGCCATGTCCGGATCCGTGATACTATTCGGGGATGGGGGAATTATTAGGGGTTATGTGATCAAAGCCTTCCTGTAACTATACAATGCTAGCGTCACCCTCGCCTCACGTAGGGTGTTGTATACACCCCATTACCAGTTATCCAGGTTGGACGGCATGACTCTCCGTTGAGTACACCGCGGATTGCCGGGCCAAGTGGATAACCATCTCTTGCTTCCCTAGCCGATCACATAGCGCTCTAATAATTCAAAACACCTTTTTACTTCATTTGCCATACCTTATATTCCAGTTCAGCTTTACTTATTGTACCTTTACCATGCTATGATTCATTTCTCAGATGCTCTACCTGCTTTCATACTGTACCATGATTTGTGACCAAGTTCTGTTTGGAAGAAGGGTTACAACCCCGGTCCTTGTTTGGTTCAAGGGTTGTAACTCGACTTTCAAATGGTTCCCAAGTCGCATATATCTTTTGTCTTGTATTTTATTATTACTGTCTCTTATAGTATTTCTCAATTCATATGGAACTGCTGTTGGTGTTTGTACTTGCTCATTTTCCTGACAGGATACCGTTGACAAATTTTACAGATGACTCTGAGACTGACTGCCCGACCTACTACGGGGTTGAGTCTGATGGACTAGACTTAGACCGTGGCTTATTGGTAGAGCCACTGGACTTCACTCAACCTGAGTAGCCTAGTTAGTTAGGTTTGCTTGGCCTGCGAGCCAGCTAGTACATTTTCAGTTTGTAGTATCTTTATACTTATATTATCTGAGACTCTGGATATTTGTGTTAGCTCTGACTTGTGGATTTTGGACTCGTTTTCCATTTTTATCTATCATATCTCTTTTTATGCTATCTACCTTAGCTTTGATTATGTGATTGAGACTGTATTGCTATGTCACCTCCATTAGGAGTGTATATAACTGTACAGGTACATTTATCTGTTTTAGTCGTAGTATTTACAGACCCTATATACAGCGTTCTACCGCCGATTCTGCGGCATAGGCTGGACGTAACCACGTGCTCGTGCCCCTCTTCAGGGTGTGGGTCGTGACACAAGGTACTGTCACTACCATCTGTTCATCGGACATCCAACTAAAAACTGCTACATCCTCAAAGACTACATACAGTGTATGATCAATGCGAACGTCATCTCAGTTGATTAAGAGGAGAAGACAGTCTCGGCCAACATGGTGTCGCTCCAGTTCGGCACCTTATCGCCTACCACGGCTCAAGATGGCATCATCCCTATCCCAAAGGCGACAATGGAAGTAGTCAACCTTCCACCAATCCGTGAAATATGGGTGGGCTCACACCACTCACAACATCCAAGGGAGAGATTATGTGGGTTCACCTGGATCTCATTCCAGAACTGACTCAACCGGGGGTATCCTCTACCTTCAAAAGCAAAGACAAGAAGACCAAGTCTTGTCGAATGGTGACTTCCTCCCTTGAGGAAGCACTGCCCGTGCAAACACGTTCACAGCAGAACGCCCAGTTAGAGGAGGCTTCGTCCGAAGTGACGCCTCCTATCATCACCGCAGCTGTCCAAGGAGAAGGTTCATCCCAACCTCCTGCAGTTGACAAACAAAAGCAGAAGAAGGCCCGTTTCGACAGGCCTCTTCGAAAATACAACACTCCGGGGTTAGCCAAGTCCCATAACTTTGACATACTGGCACAACTGGCTAGTACTCCAGCACGGCTTTCCCTATTCGAGCTCCTCCACCTATCCAAAGATACTCGAGAGCTCTCTGCAAAGCCCTGAAGGACGCCGAGTCTTTCATCAGTCAGGTCATTCCCAACATTACATTCACTCAACAGAATATGCTGCTCAAGAACAACAGGCACAACAGACCCCTGTATTACACAGGGTATGTCAGCGCCATCAAGGTGTATCGAATACAGATCGACCCTGGGTCTTATCTCAGCATCATCCCCCAAACTCTACTTTAGACATTGGGGATCCCGATGCATCGCCTGACAGTATCTTACACTACCATCAATGGCTTCAACGCCAGTAAGAGTGAGCCGCTGGGGAAGATCCGCTTGAAGTGTCACATTGACGATCTCCAGACCGAGTTGACTTGCAACGTTGTGGATGCAGACGTCAACTACAATATCCTGTTGGGACCGCCATGGATACATGAATACATGGTAGTGCCATCCACCATCCATCAATGTATGAAATACGTATCCACCAGCGGCATCATCCGAACAGAGTTTGCCGATGTCGATCCCTTCAGAGGGATTGAAGCCTTCTTCACTAACGCCGATCTGTACAAATTAATTCATCTCGAAGATTAAGCCAATGACGCTGATTGTGAGGCAGAAGCTGAGGTCGAAGCTGACCCAGAGGCGGATATGATAATCAATGCTTCCTTAAAAGTGCGACTCAAAGGGAGGCCACCTCAAACACTGACTCCAATGGTAGTCAAACTTCGCGAAAAGGCACCAGCTTCTCCGGTCACTACACCCAATGAAGCTCTATTGAAGATACGCCTCAAAGGCAAGCCCCCTCAAATGGGGTCTCCTATCGTAGCCAACCTACGGAGAAAAGCTCCAGCTCCTGGCGCACCAGCCGAGGCTCCCCTCAAGGTGCGGCTCAAAGGCAAGCCTCCTCAGTTGTCGGCACCCGTCAGGCCATAAGAGAAGACCTCGACGTCCTTCTCAGCACAGTCACAGGAGCCAGCACGGGATGTAATCCCTCGGGACAAGATCCCATATTTTATCAATAATAGAGTGTCCTTCAATTATTCTTGTCTTTCATATTGGAATACCATGTACACTCTAGATAATGCTCTACAGTCGTTACAAACACAAATAATGATTGTGAGTCATGCAAATCGAGTCGTCCTTGTAACACCCTGTTTTCTGAAATTGGGGATTTTTGAAAATTTATTATTTTTATTATTTATTAGTGATATTTTAGTCATGGTATGATTTTTGATGATTATTAGTGTGATTTGAACCATCTTCAAGTCATGCTAAGTCATGACTTATGACTTTGTGATTTTGTTAGTGTAACTTAGTGTAAACCCTAGTTTTCTCTAATCCAGAAGTTGCCATGACCATGAGAGCCTAGCCATAGGCTTAGAACACCAATTAGTGATTTTTAGCTTAAGGGGTATTTTGGTAATTTTCTAGGATTTGTTTGGAATTATTTGGGTTTATGTGTTTTTATTAGTGTTTAATTATTATTAAGTGTCATGAGAGCCCCTAACCTAGTTTAACCTAATCTAGAGGTTAGTTACTAACCTAGAATGACTAAGAGGATAGATATTAATCATAGGTTAAAGTGAGATAAATATCTAGATATTTATCATATGATATTTTGCTTGATTTATGCAAAATATCTTAAACCCTTTACCAAAGTCCTTGCCTTAACCTAGAAGCAAGCCTAGGACACCCCCCCTTGCCATGGCAGCCAAGGACCCCCCCTTGGCAGCCCACCATCCTATATTAACCCCTTGAATTAATTCATGAACAATTTACATGAATTAAAACCTAGAAAATTCCCCTTTCCTACACAAGGCCATAACTTGATCAATTTTGATCCAAATCACCTCTAGTTTCTTGCATTGGACTCTCCTACACTAGAGGGTACTAGTTAGGGCCTGCTATCAAGGAATTTGGGAGCTTTTGGGCATCACCAAGAGGAAGAACACCCCCCCTACTTGGGTGTTTTCAAGGATTTTTGCACAAATAGGTAAATGCCCATAAACCTTGTTAATATTGTGTTTTCTCTTCATATTAGCATGCATCTAGGTACTAGGGTACTGTGGGTAAAATTTGGTGAAGGTTAGAGTCGGTTTGGTGTCCGTATCGGACACGTATCTAGGTTTTAATTCAAGTGTTTGGTGAATTGCCTCTGTAAATTAAATGTTATTATTTTTGAAAACTATTTGAACAAGTTTTTAGCTCTATAGGTGTAGGTCATAGAACCATAACCCTGAGCACACTTCGAGTCGTGTTCGTGTCCAAAACAGGACACGAACACACTGTAAAACAACACTGTGTACACTGTTAAATCCCAAGTGTTTGACACTTTGTATTGTGTCCACACGTGTCGTGGACACAATACAGACACATGGACACATACCTAGACCCTAGGCCTATCCCCTGACACGAGCACGTGGCCCCACGTGCCACGTGTGAAGTACACGAACCCCCGACACTTGTGCACGAGGCACTGCGTAGCTCCCCTGCTACCAGACCCCTCGTGTGGACACGACACGACACGTGGACACGTGCCACTTGGCACAGACCTAGGGGCAGTGTCTGATAAGACACCCCTAAAGTCTTGTGTCACGACGTGTCGTGTCGAGGAAGAAAATCCACTCGCACGGGTCGTACACTGGCACAGCACACGCGTTCAGACCTCTCTGATACGCACGTAGAACTCGGACACGCGGACACTTGGACACGAATCAGGTTAGTGGACACCTAGTAGACCCCTAGGCGAACTTTCCCCCATGAGCACGAGACACGACGTGTCTTGTGTCGTGTACACGAGACACGTAAAGTTCAGCCGACACGTGCCCTAATAATTTACCTGTTTTTGAATTTCGACTCGTGGACACGTTGTGTCGTGTCTTGGTCGTATCTCAGGCACCTAGGACACTAGAGTGGACCCTACCCTACTATTACCAACCCATGGATTCGAACCATAGCTCGGTTAGTTGTGTGTTTTTGGGTTTACCCCATTTACCTATACACAGTCCCCATTTCCAGATTTTAGGATAAATTCCAGTTTTCAAAAAATGAATTTCGATTCGATTTTTACTATGTTTTATACATTGTATATATGTATTTTAGTGTATATACATATAGTGTATATGTATGTGTGTGTGTAGGTGAGGTTTGAGAGAAAATGGTTGTGTGTAGGTATAGTTGTGTGTGTATATATATATGTATGTATATGTGGTGTGTGTGTGTATTCTGTGGGGGTTTCCTGTCTCAGGAAACCTGAGACACACACCCCCCACCTACTGTTCCATCTTTCCCTCTCTCTCACTGTCATTCTCACTCTCTCACTCCAAGTCTCTCTCTCTTATCTATATATATATGTAATAAATATATAGGTTGATATATATATATATAGATATATGTATATATGTATATATATAAATGATATATATATACATTAGTGTTAGGTCTCTTTATGTTATATGTATATATAAATATGTGAGTGGGGGTTTTTGGGTATTGTATATATGGTATTCCCATATAGGTATATATATATATATAGTAGATTGATGTGTATAACTGTTAAGGTATAGGTATAGAGGAAACCTATAAGATGGCCTATGGCCAAGAGTATCTAGCCCATGGTTTGGGGCTAGCCCTAAAGGCCCAAAACATTGACCTAAGAGACCCCTTTGACTAAGTGTTGACCAAGGTCAACCTTAGGTCAAATTTGAACTAGCTTAACCTAGTTTTGACTTAAACTAACCTAGGAGGACTAGTTTGACTAACCCTAACTAGTTTAACATTGTTGACCTAACTTGGACTAGTTTGACCAGTTTGACTCTTAGAGTTGACCATTGTTGACCATGGTTGACTAAAGTCAACTATTGGTCAAACCATGACCTAATTGACCTAATAAATGACTAGTTCAACTAGTCAGACCATGTTTGACCTAATTACCCTAACTGACTAGTCTTTGTTTGACCAATGCCTTAGTTGGTCTAAGTTTGATCTAGACTTGATCCAGATTGATCATGTTGACTAGTAATTAACTAGTTTGATTAGAGTGTTGACCAGGAGTTGACTTTAACCTAGATTAAACTTGTTTGACCTTGTTTGATCTTGTTTGACCTTATTTGGCTTAGTATGACTTCCTGTGACCTGGTTTGACTATTAGAGTTGACCAAGAGTTGACTTTTGACCAGTTTGACCTAGAATCATGTAGTATGCATTGTATACTTTATTTTATCATTGTGGATACATTGTGACTTATATTGCTCTGATTAGGAGCCATATACCTCTCCTCAGACAGTATATCCTCTTCAGTCATTCAGTTATCAGGCGAGTACATTCTCTGACCGTTTCATATTTGCCAGGATTTATATTCTTGCTCTAGATTACTTTACTTGATGCTGACACGATTGTTATCACGGATTGGTACTATATGGATCTTTTCATGAGATATTATCCCCTTCGGGAGCATCAGATACAGCATGTTTGTGCTTTTCACGAATCATTATGTATCTCTATGCTTTCATAGATTCACGAATCGCTTGTGACTCATGTACTCTCATGATTCACAGAGCCTCTCATGAATCTCCCATTTATGGGCTTATCACGAATCTTAACATAACTTGAACGGATCCTTGTGTATTGATTGGGGATGGAGGAGTGGAAATAGTCATATGGATATTACCCCAGTAGCTGTAGTCATGAATCACTTCTAGCTGTAATCATGAATCTCCTATGCCATTTCACATGTCTATATTTTACTCTGACTCACTAGACACTGCTAGTTCTCTATATACAGTAGATATTTCTTTACAGTTATCTCTTTTGCTACATGTATCTTCCTTCAGCAGTTCCTGTATTTTACTCTATTGCATGCTTTATATCTCCTATCATACTATGCACTGCGTGAGATGTATTGTGCTCGTTCCCGTCCTGATTGGACCTGTTGAAAATATTACAGAGGATGAGGATGAGGCCCTGGTGACTACCTATTATGGAGCAGGACTAGATGATACTTATGTTGTGGACCCTCAGCAGGATCCACCTGCAGCTGAGGATGTTGTTCCAGTAGTCTAGACCAGTTTAGTCTAGGCAGTCCTTTCTATATTTACTTTTTGTCTCATATTCTGAGTTGTATTTTGAGATGTGGAGATGTATAGACTCTTAGACTTTTTGTATTATGAGTTGTCAGTTCTGGATATTATGTTGTACTAGACACTTAGACTTATTCATCTATGATACTGTTCTCTTGAGTTACTATCTATCTATCTGTTCTTCATTCTTCTACCTTAGATGTGATTGAGACAGCATATTGTTATATCACCTCCATTCGAAGAGTATATACTGTACAGGTACTTTGGTATTATTAGATGATTGACCTAGGACAGCGTTCTACCGCCGATACTGCGGCGTAGGCTGGGCGTTGTTACGTTCTCGTACCCTAACAGTGGGTGCGGGTCGTGACAGTCCTATACCAAGGAGTCTGTTACATAGTCCTACCTCGGAACAAGGATGAGAAACCTATTATCTTTGGTAAAGTCGAGCGTCACCAAGACCTCCCACCGACAGAGCCAGAACCCGACACCGGCATAATACAAATCTACTGGTACAATGATCGAGCCAAGTATCTCATCCAAAAGATGGGTTACAACTTGAAGAGCAGCCAAGGTCTCAACTATGGCAAATGTAGACGCCTTCCCTTACGACTTCCAGTGCCAAAAGGGAAGCCGCAAGACTACTATCACCGTACCCGACGGGGGGTAGGCTACATCACGCCTCCAACAACTCCCGAAGAATCAAAAGCAGAGGGTGTCACACATTCTCAGTCATCTGAAACTTCAACTTGGGACTCTGACACCAGTGTCGGCTCAGTCTTCAGGAGGGTGCTGTCAGCCAACATGACTTCTGTACATCCTTCAGAAGATGAAGATGATAATCAGACAGGAGAACTCTTCGAAGAAGAACCCTGGGCTCAATGCCTAGGCGTACAATAGGAGTCTCGCTTTGAATTACGAGAACCCCCTACAGAAGATGAAGTCGAGCAGATCGACCTTGGGGATGGATCTTCATCCAAACCCATCTTTATCGACAAGAGTTGGGTGGGAGAGGACCGAGAATCCTTGATCCACCTGGTTAAAAAAAATATCAACGTCTTCGCCTGGAGCTACGAAGACATGCCGGGACTCGACCCACAAATTGCAATGCACAAGCTTAACATCTTGCCTGACGCTAAGCCCGTTAAGCAGCAACAACAACGCTTCCGTTCTAACATCATGGATGCCATTGACAAAGTGATCGACAAGCTCTTGGACAGTGAGTTCATTCGTGAAGAGCAACACCCCGACTGGGTAGCCAACATCGTCCCTGTCACTAAAAAGAACGGAAAGATCCGAGTCTGTATCGATTTTCGGGATCTCAACTCTGCATGTCCAAATGATGAGTTCCCACTCCCGATCACTGATGTAATGATCGATAACACATGTGGCTTTGAACATATGTCCTTTATGGACGGCAACTCAGGCTACAATCAGATCAAGATGTTCCTAGATGACGAGAAACACACGTCATTCAAAACTCCAAAGGGGGTTTACTACTACACAGTAATGTCCTTTGGCTTGAAGAATGCTGGTGCCACATACCAACGAGCTATGAGCACCATCTTCCATCAACACCTTTGTAAGACAGTCGAGTGCTATGTTGACTATATCGCTGTCAAGAGCCATCTTAAGGGTGATCACCTACGAGATCTGAAGACAATCTTCGACCTTATGCGGGCGCATCAGCTTAAAATGAACCCCGCTAAATCCTTCCTTGGGGTCTCTAGTGGAATATTCTTGGGCTTTATCATCACTGCAAAAGTCATTCATGTCGACCCCAAGAAGACTAAAGCCATCCTTGACATGGACCCTCCGAAGAACCTCAGAGAACTTCGAGGCCTACAAGGGCGACTCGCCTACATCCGGAGGTTTATCACGAACCTTTCCGAAAAATGTCAACCCTTCACCAAGCTTATGAAGAAGGAAGGACAGAAGAGTGTTAGAAGACTTCTGATGACATCAAAGCTTATCTGACAAGTCCCCTAGTCCTGGTGGCACCCGTCGCAAACAAACCATTCTTGCTTTATGTTCGAGCAATGGACCGTTCCCTTGGTGCTTTGTTGGCCCATAACAACGAAATAGGCCATAAGCAGGGCATTTACTACCTCAACAGGATAATGGTTGGGGCCGAACACGGATACAACCCTGTAGGAAAAGAGTGTCTAGCCTTGGTGTTCGCCATCCAGAAGACTCGCCACTATGTTTCGGGACAAACGATCCATGTCATCTCCCGAGTCAATCCACTCAAAATTCTCATGACAAAACCAGGAGCGCTAAACTCTCGGTTGGCTATATGGGTGATATTATTGATACCATATGACATGGTATTCGTACCATAAAAGGCTTTAAAGGGCCAAGCAATAGCCGATTTCCTAGCCATACACCCAATCTCGGAATCATCCAGACTCTACGAAGGTATCCCCGATGAGTAGGGGTGCAACTCGGGCGGGCTTAACCCGAACCCGATCGGGTAAACTCGTTAATGGGTTGGGTTAGGGTTGAAGATATTTGGGTTCAGACTTGGGCTCGGGTTAAAATATTTGAACCCGATCAAAAATCGGTTTGGGCTTGGGTTCATGTGTTGGGTAACCCGAAGAACCCAAAATCCGACATACATATAATTTATATATATATATATATATATATATATATATATATATATATATATATATTGTTTCATACTACTTAAATAAAAAGTTTAAACTATAATTGTTTTCACCCGAATACTTCAATTCCTTGTCATAAATCTCATTTTAGTTTTATTTTGTAATGATTGAGGCTTGATTGCTATTTGATTATGCATTTAATATTACTCTTGTTTAAAATTATTTCAAATATTATATTAGAGTCCGATAAACCCGATGGACCCGACCCAACCCGAGCCTAACCTGATCCTTCGGACTTGGTCTTGGGATTCATATGTTGAACCCGAAGTCGGGTTGGGCTTGGGCTTGGGCTACGCTTATGATCTATCGGGTTGGGCTCGGGTTGACCTCAAACCCGACCCAACCCGCCCGAGTTGCACCCCTACCGATGAGGTGCAAGAAGCGAACATTACCGAAGAAGGTCCAGTCTGGCGGATGTTCTTCAACGTTGCTTCCAGAACAGGCCCTAAAGGCCAGATTATCGCAGGAGTGGGGGTGGTCTCCCGACAAACTGGTCATCCAGCGCCAGTATTCTCTTTCAGAACCGTGCTCCAACAATGTTGCGGAGTATAACACTCTCATCATGGGGCTTCAGTTAGCAAGACAGCTGGGGGTGGACTACCTCAAATCTTACGGTGACTCAAAGCTCATCATCAATCAAATCCGGGGACAGTATGAAGTCCGCCATGAAGAACTCATCCCCTATCACAAAGTAGCATTGGACATCATCTCAACCTTCACAGAATTATTCATAGAGCATGTACCTCGGCTGCAAAACTTGGAAACCGATGCTCTGGCCGGCCTCGCAGCCTCATTGGCTGCACCTACCGGGACTCAACATTTCATTACGGTGACGGGTCAGGACTTGGCTTGCCCCAGAAATAATCTGTGCATGAGGATAACTTATGCCATGGCCGCGAACCCTGGCATCAATGTCAGAGACTGGAGATTCCCATTCATCGACTTTGCCATCTACGGAATCCTCCCGGAAGACCCGAAGGAGGCAGTCTCTGTCAGAAGGCGCTCCCTCCGCTTTTATTATGATACGGCCACCAAAATGCTGTACCGGCGCTCGTACGATGGATTTCTCCTCCGATGTCTATCTAACAAAGAAGCTGTCGAAGCTCTTCGAGAAGCTCATGACGGAACGTGCAGAGCTCATCAACCAGGTCCTAAGCTACATGACTGACTTCGACGCATAGGCTATTACCGGCCTAGCATGATGGCTGACGCTGTCAAGTATGCAAAAAAGTGTCATGCCTGTCAGCTGCACGCCAACTTCATCCACAGATCGTCAGAGCCTCTACACCCGACGGTTGCCTCTTGGCTATTTGAAGCCTGGGGCATGGATATAGTGGGGCCTATCACTCCTCCTTCGTCAAGGGGACACCACTTTATCCTGGCAATCACCGACTATTTCTCTAAATGGGCAAAAGCAGTACCTCTCACAGAGGTAAAAAGCTCAAAAGTGATCAGCTTCATCAAGCATCACGTCATCTATCATTTTGGGTTACCTCGAAGGATTATCCACGATAATGGCCCATAATTCATCAGCTATACGTTCAGTAGGTTCTGCGACAAAAACCGTATTCAGAATGTGGCATCAACTACTTATAATCCGGCAGCGAACGAATTGGCTGAAGCTTTTAATAAGACCATCGTCAAGCTACTCAAAAAAGTTGTGTCATCCAACAAGCGCGACTGGGACGAGAAGCTCGACAAATGCCTTTGGGCCTATCGCACAACGGTATGGACCCTGACGGGCAACACTCTATTCTTCCTGGTTTACGGGAGCGAAGCAGTGCTACCTCTGGAGATTCAAATACCCTCCCTATGTGTGGTGGCCCATGCAGGTCTAGATAAATTGTTTGGTTACTTTACCGTACTAAGAAAGCCTGCGTATAAGATTAGAGTTTAGGACCTCATCCAAATACTTGACCTTCTTCCATGATTCTAGTTTCGAACAACCGCTTGACTCATTGATTTGTATCTTTCTTGATTCCTTCTATCATGATTCTTATCTTCCCTTCGTGCTTGCTAGAGGTTAGAAAGGTGACTCATACTAGGTAGACATGACCCATTGTCCTATTACGCTACTAGTTTAACTCTTGTAAGTTGGGTAGAGTACCTTACGACCTAAAAATTCCTTTGTCCTTGTGACCCGTATTCATAAGTTTACTTAGACTCTAGAATTTAGAGGACCCTAACCCATCTAGCCAACCAAGCGATAGACAAGGAGACACTAGGACGACTGTATAGGCCCAAACTTCGGGCGAGACTTAAATTCTTAAGGACTTTGAACTAACTCTACTTTCTTTCAATCCAAATCTCACGTGCCTATGTTTTAATCGTCTTGGCTAATGTTGCTACTATAAACTAGTTTTACAAGCTTATCCATTATCGAGTTTGTTCATGACACATGCTATTGAGCGTGCACGCGCTCACTCACATATTGTTTAATCAGAACCGGTGCATGATGGTCTGATCAACCTAGTGTACTTTGGTTTACTTTTTATATATCGTTCTACGTGGATGGAGACATAATTAAACTTGGCCTCTAGAGTCTTATCTACGACTGTCTTGGCAATTCTCTTTTGAATTATTCAGCCGCCTTTGAACCACGTATTCGTATTCGATAACATCTTCTTCGAACTCTATATTGCTTTCACCCTTCACTTGTTTTAGAAGAACGAAAGCACTTGTACTTAAATTTTCCTCTAACTGCCCTATCACTTATGACCATTACCACCCAATGTGACTATATCCTCGTCTTAACTACTCGTCCTTTCCTCGACCTACTATTGTGACCTTTTAATCCCTTGAATGATAACAATCGTCCTCTTATTCGTGCCCTCAACCAAGACGTCTAGCATACAATCTTCTCCAAAGTCTCTAATTATTATATTCGTGATCCATTATCGTAGATATTGAAATCACAACTTTCTAAATACAAGTTTGTGTTAAAACGTCGTCCATGATTTGATCGTATCGATATACCCTTATACCTTCTCAACCCCCTAATCGTTCTTAATTTCGAGGATGAAATTCTTGTAAGTTGGGTAGGATGTAAACCCCCTAATTTTCACTAAGTATTTTTCTTTGATATACATTATATTTCTCACAAATTCATTTTTATTTGTTTTACAATATCAATATTTATATATGTAATAATATTTACACTGAGATTTTACTTTTTCCTTTACTAGAATTTTTTTTATATATATACTTAAGTATATACATATATATAGTAAATGTATGTTTAAATAAAAAGTTATATAGTAAATATATATGTGTTAAATTATTTTTCTTGAAATTTACATTTGGTTAGATACTTAAGTTCTATTATATTTTGACTTTTATATGGGATAAAAGAATTATATGTAGTTTTATATAATTAGATAAATAGAGTTTTACATATAAATAATAAATATAAATATATGAATGATGATATATTTATATATCCTTGATTAATATATCTTTAAAATTTTATTAGAATTTGATGTGATTTATTAGAATTTCATTTGGACTTTATTAGAAAATTTTTATGATCAAGAAGGATATTACTTATTACTAAGTCTTCTAAAAATATATATATATATATATATATATATATATATATATATATATATATATATATATATATATATATATATATATAATAAAATAAATACATGTGCGAAATATTTGGAAATGGATTTGTGAAAAATATTTTTTTATATAGAAATTGTCCTTAAAATTTTGATTTTTATTTTTTTGAATTATAAATATATATATTAATAAAGGAAAGGAAAAAGAAAAAGAAAAAAAAAGAAAGAAAAAAGAAAGAAAGAAAGGGGTGAACAGTGCTTCTCCCCCAACCCCGCTGCAAAGCTCGAACCCGAGCCTCTGTTTGAAACCGAGAAAGAGTTGAAATCCTCTCGTTTTGGAAGTCAATCAATCCTTGATCAAATCGGTCCAAATTTTCTCTAATGTAATCCCTATCCTATTCTCTACTTGATGACATTAAATCCTGTTTGAATTCGAATTTGAAATCTCGAAGAAAATTGATTATATATATATATATATATATATATATATATATATATATATATATATATATATATATATATATATATATATATATATATATATATATATATTTATATATATATATGTATGAAAATTTCTTCAAACTTCGAACTTCTGTTAAGCACCAAATACTTCGACCACACGCGACCCCTGAGCTCGCCCCCGGCCGCTGTAGCCTCCGCCAACCTCATGTGTACAACGACGACTACACTACACCACCGTGTGCTGCTGGAGGAGGGTGGTCGACCTCCTGCACAGTGCCAGGCCGCTCAATAGCGTATAAGTGCAGTAACAACAACAACCAATCCACCTTCGTGACGAGTTTTCTCCATCCTCTTGCGACCGATTTTCGAACCGACTTCGCTGGTATGTAACCAACCTAACCACATTAACTTTCCTTCAAATAGTTTCTTTTATTTCACATCGTGCGCGACGAAAATCGAGTTCCAAAATCGAAAAAAACTCAATTTTCTGAATATAGAAACTGTCATAAAATCCCAACTTTGAGGACCGATTTCTGTCAAACCATTGACCAATTTGAAAATCCACTTCAACAGAGTTGTAGACAACCTAACCATGTATAAACCCTTTAAAATAGTTTTATTTTTAGACATAGTTTCTGTTTAATTTCAATTCCAACTTGAGAAAAAAATTAGTTTTAAAAACTTTGAAAAACTTCGATACGAGATCCGTTCCGACAAACCGGACGACCCCGTCGCAAACCGAAGGCATCGAAAGGTGCGTATCGACTTTGTGGACATGTGGGCTTTGACAGAGTTCAAATTGGTCGCATGTGCGCGACGAATTTGACCCGTATCCGTCGAAGAACGCCGTATCGACCTTTTTCCAAATTTTCCAATTACTTTGTGCATACTTATCAAATCGCGACGAAACTTACGCCATTGGACTCGAAATATTTTTCTGGACCTGTGAGCCAAGTTTGGTCCGATTCTGAGACCATTGATCGGATCGTCGTTTTGCGGGCCCCACGATCCGATTCAATGGGCAATTTTGTGCAAGGCTCATCAGAATCCAAAATTGGACATACCGTTGAGTTCGTCTCGGAAAACCGAATTCATTGACATATAGTTTGACAACTTTAGAGACCGTAGATTCTGGCACACGTTACGGTACAAAGCGGGTCCAACGATGGATATTATTTTGACCCGAAATTACGATTTTGCCCCTATTTTGGAATTGGACTTTCGGACAGACGTTTTCTAGGTATATCTTTTACATCGAGAATGTTTTTGATGTTTGTTTCAGCATTCGGGAATGTTTGCGGAGGTTCCCCTCTTGTAGCTTCTTCTCACTTGTCGATTTCATCTACTGGACGTCGTCAAAACACCTTCCAATCACCAGGCAAGTATACCTTGCTAATTAACTGTCATATTATTTATTTTCCATATTATTTACTTTATTTCATATTTGTTATTTTTTTATAAACTGCGTGTCCAACCCATACTTGGGTGCAAGCGACTCTATTAGTCGTTACTTTATTTTATGTATGTTGACTTAGTTTTAGCGGACTACCTTCTTGTTGGGGGATATCCTTACATCTCCTTTGGCCATGACACTCACACTACACGATTTGAGACATTTTGCTAGGGGCACGACTTATTGACTGGCCATCTCTGTTGTCGTGTGACGGATAGATCGTAACTGCTATGATTAAGGTATAGAGACTCGAGCAGTTACAAAACTGGACAGGTCGTGGACATGATTTGGTCAGTGTAGGAAATATTGGGGGAGGACAATCACTAGTGCATATGGGAAGCCAAACATGTAAACCATATTTTTCGAAAGGAACTATGTCGAGATTATATTTGTAGATACCCTCTGACGTTTCGGACGTTACGGCCGGATACGTATGACTGGATGCCAGTTGCATACTTATAGCCTAAATCCTACCCATGCGCAACGAAAGTTGTCCTCTAAATTGCACATTAGACGGTTAGAATCCCCTTTGCCTATTTGTGTCTAGGATAGTCTTTTGTATACTATTTTATTATTTTGACAGTTCATATTAGTATGTTCTTCCTGTATCTTGTTACGTCCCTCTGAGGACCTGGTGATTTCTTCCGGTATGTTTGTGATTTTTGCAGGTGCTCTAGCCAAGGACATAGTTTACAATCTACCTTCGCGATGCTAGATTTTGGATCGTCTTTTGCTTCGCTCGACTCTTCCATCATCACTATGTATTTCTTTTTTTTGTTGGTAGTAATTTGTCTCCGCCCAATGTTTTGTACAAATGACTTTAATAAGTTAATTTTATGATATATTGGTTTGTGGATGAGATTAGTTTTATGGCTTTCTATATTTTACAGCTTAAGTATACCTACGAGGTTTCCGTATATTGGAGTATGCTTCGTATGTATGCAGCTGGCATGTCTACGTACTTGGTCCTAAGTATTTTGGGACTGGGGCGTTACACTATGGGTGGCGATCACAAATCAGTTGACGAAAGAAGACAATCAACGTCGACGGCTGCAAGAGTTGGAAGCGCTGGACGAAAAATGCCTCTTGGCTCAACAATGCATCGAACTTTATCAAGCCCGTATATCACAGGCTTTCAACAAAAGAGTCCGACAGAGGACTTTCCGAGTGGGTGACCCGGTTCTGGCAGTCAGTAGACCGATGGTGATGACTCATAAATACCGGAAAAGTTCGAACCCAAATGGGAATGACCCTTCATCATAGAGACGGTATACTCAAACGGTGCTTATCGTCTCGCTCAAGCTAATGGGGACTTGTTCATAATGCCCATAAACGACAAGTTCCTAAAAAAGTACTATTCTTGACCTCCGTCGAGAATTTATTGCCTCTTCCCAGAGAGAGGACTGGTGAACTTGACCAAACCAAGTTCACACCCCATCTTTTGACAAATCATATGTTTTTGGAACCCAGCTGTTTCGTTGTATTTTATCCCAGTAGAGGGACAATCACGTCCATATTACCTCTGAGTTGCCTCTCTATACCTCATCAAGCAGGATCTTGCACCGTGCAAGGTCATGCTTAAGGCAATGTTTACCACGTCCACATCACCTCTGAGTAAATATTCCATACAACAATCCTTGTGTTGTTGCACCATAGAACATCTACGTCCATATTACCTCTGAGTTGTTCTATAAACACCCACAGAGTCTACTCCTACCATGTCCATATTACCTCTGAGTAGGAAAACTCCACTATTTAGCCCCATATTTACCATGTCCACATTACATCTGAGTAAATATGTCGGTTCCCTCTCAACTTATTATCCATACCTAAAACCAAGGTACGCCAAGGGTGATAAGTCCACATAAAATCCTCAGTGGAAATACCCATGTTCACCACGTCCATATTACCTCTGAGTGAACGTGAGGGTTTCCTCCGCAAGCAACTTATTATCTGTACCTAAAAACTAAGGTACGCAAAACATAATAGGTCCACCAAAAATCACAGAACATCCACGTCCATATCACCTCTGAGTTATTCTATGTACTCCCACCAAGTTTATTCCTACCACGTCCATATCACCTCTGAGTAGGAAAACTCTACCATTAACCCCATATTTACTACGTCTATATTATCCCTGAGTAAATATATTGGTTCTCTCTCTCTCTCAACTTATTATTGTAGAAGCATGGAAAATATAAGAACGATAATCTATGCGGCTCAGAACAGGAGAACCCCATGCGGCTTATACAAGAGCAGTCCCATACGGTTCAGAGAGACTCTTAGTCTCATGCGGCTCGGACAGGAGAGTCCATGCGGCTTACATAGGGACAGTCCTGCGGTTCAAAGAGTCCCCCATCCGCATGTGGTTCAAAAGCACATGCGGCTCACGGAGATATGCGGCTCAATGCCACGTGTACCCACGAAGACCCCTTCACACAGCTGGCCATCGAGCAGTCTGCCTATTTAATGCTCTGTCATGATTTGACAGCTGACGGCTCTGACATAAAGTATCATAATGGCCCTGCCATAATGACAGACTCTTGGGAAATAGGAGAAAATCTCTGACGCGATCCAAAATTGACACGTGGCTACTCCCATGCGGCTCTAGTGAAGAACAGCTTCATGCGGTTGGCAAGGATCATCTTCCTGCGGCTCACCAAAAAGCCATCCCATGCGGCTCACAATTACTACACTTATGCGGTTCACCAAGAAACCATCTCATGCGGCTCGCGATTACTACACTTATGCGGCTCGCCAAGCGGCTCGTAAATACTATACCCATGCGGTTCGCCGAGACGCTGTCTCATGCGGTTCATGGATGTCATGCGGCTTTGGCAGAGTCCATCATCAAGACACGTGTCAGAGATTCAATAACAGCTGGTAGCAAAGATGATTATGAGATGCAAAGATTTACCAGATCCCAATGACCATATCCTCATAATTAATGGGATCAGGTCATATCATTCATAATCAAGCCAATGGGACACGTGGTGGGAGATCCAAGCTACACAATCAATCATGAAGATTTAAAGCAATCAGCATTAATTATTTGAAAGATTTAGTGCTATCCCCATTTATGGCCCAGATCCTTTACGCCTAAAACGAATGGTCTAGATTGATTAAGCATCAGGCCGCCGCCACTTTGAGAATGAGTAATCAGCCAAACCCTAATGATGCCCCTCCACTATTATAAATAGCAGGGTGCCATTCCCTTGCGAAAAAAGAGGAGGCAGAAGAGAGGAGGCAGAAGAGAGGAGAGAGAGACAAGGAGAGATATACACCATCAGAGAGAAAATACAACAGAAGGAGAGAGAGAAGCCAGAAGAGCAACAGAGGAGCCAGAAGAGCATTTCTTCATCAACGCCAACCATCTTCTCACAGGAGCCAAGGCTTCATACCGATCGTCCAAGGAGTAAGGCAGGGCTGCCGTCGCCTTCCCGAGCCTCTATCGTCACCCCCCAGAATCTAAAATAAATAAATGTACTTAGATTGCTGTACCTAGGTTTTCGTCCCTAGGCTTTCTTTGTACAAGCGAGTTTGTAACGTGAAGTAAAAGTCCGGTCCTCCGATAATTGTTCTGTTCTTTTATATTTCATGGTAAACACGATGGCGACTCTGCTGGGGACAAACTTCTCCACGGCTGAGGAGTTGGTGACGCAGTCGGATGCAGCCAAACTTGGCTCCACGCGACAAAAGATGGTCGTCCGCTTCGACCAACAGGCGTTTGAAGAGATGCTCTCCGAAGGAAGCGCTGGCCCGGTCCAGAAGCGCACCCGTACGACAAAGGCTCGCAGAGAGTGGAGGCCAAAATCATTTGCTCCTCCCCAAGCCCTCGACGGGATACCCTCTGTTGCTCAAGACGGCGAGAAGGACTCTTCTGCGGCCCCACTTCAGACCGTAGACAACTCTGCTGTCCCCAAGTCTGACAGAAGAAAATACTATGATGCTGGACTTGCAGGGGCAAAGAGGAACTCTACGCGAATCGAGCCGCATAGGGGTGCTAGCCGCATGGAAAAAGCTCATGCGGCCACATCCGCTAGCCGCATGAAGAAAAATCATGCGGTCACATCTGTCAGCCGCATGGCTTATGCGGCTACAGTTGCCAATCACATGGATGAAACTCATGCGACTATGGAAGTCAATCGCTTGCAGAAAACTCATGCAGCCACAATTGCCAACCGCATGCGGCCAGCCTGCACGGTCGTGACTCCTAGCCGCTCAAAAACAACTCATCTAACAGCAGAAGACAACCGCATGCAGACAGCCTGCACGGTACCCAACTCTAGCCGCATAGCGTCCGTTCCACGCTTCTCTCGATCAGTCTTCGACCGTCTCTCATGCGGTCCTGACCCTGATGGTTCTCTGGATGATAAGCCAGATTCTGTGGTATCCAACTTGGACTCCTCCTATTACGCACCCATAAGTGCTAAAAGGAGGAAGTCTAGGGCAGTGCGGGCTTATCAGGCCCAGTCAGCTGTCCCATCCTCTGACTATCAGGGCGTCCCATTGACTATCACACGGGCCTCGGATAGGAAGTTGTATACAACCGCTCGAGTCCAGCCCCCGGCGGCAAATGGACAGAGTGGTTCCTCTGACTTGCGGGAAGTGATCCTCTACAAACGCAAGGAAAGAGGAGGAGTGGCGGCATGCAAAGAGTCCTCGCTTGGACATCGCTGCACCCAAATCATCGTCAACTGCTGTTGTAACAACGCAGCAGTAACGGAAGATCGGCCATCCGTCTTCCAAAGACTACAGCATCCGAGCTCAGAAGATGAGGCACCTCCGGTAGTCTCCTGCAATTCCGCTCAGAAGGTCCCCGCCGAAAGGAGGAGGAAAAAGACAAGCATCTCCAGTCCCAAGATATCAACCACTACAGCTAAGAAACTGTCGTCTAAACGGTTGTCCTCCACCGGAGTATTCCAACACACCCGTTCAAAGACGAAATCTGCTGCAGTGGGAAATTTATCATCCATATCGCTGGGGGTTAAGGGTAGCAGTCCTCCGAACATCCACAACAATCCGGTATTTCAAGGAGACGAGCCCGGGGAAACAACTCTCCCATCAAGTACAACAGATGCCGATGTCCTCGAGGATATCCATGACTCTCAAGATGAAGCAGACTCTGAGGCTGGGGGTACTGCTTCCTCCGAGTCCGAACCAGAAGACAATATTCCCACATATCCCGATGACTTCTCGGTACATGGGTACGACTCGGAGGGCACATACTCCACCACTCCTTCCATCACTCCTCATGTAAGGACGATGTTCATAACGGACAGCAATCAAGGTGGTTCCAGTGATCGCCAGCGCATTGACAGTCTCGAAGCCATATTACTTGCTTTGGTCAAGTCTGTAGACGAGATTAAAGTGGCCCTTCTAACTCTGCAAGGAGGGACGCCTGGCCAAACGAGCGCGGGTCCCGCGGTCAATGCAGACTCGAATTCGGCGGCACCGAACCCGGACAATAATCCTCCTAAAATAACAGCCCCTACCGCGATAGATGAGGCCCGAGAAGTAAGGAGAGAGGTCCAGGAGCTCCGAGCCATGTTCCATGCCCGAGAAAATGCTCAAGATCTCAGAATACGGCAACCATACCCTACTGAATGGAGGGATGTTCCATTCCCGCCAAAATATAAGCCGTTCAATATCAACCCATATGATGGCAAGACCTCAGCAAGTCGGTACATCACTTACTTCAAGGTCACCACCGACCATCTGCCCCATGATGATGCTATCCTCACTCGATTATTCATTAGGGCATTAGAAGGAGTCGCCTTCGACTGGTATCACAATCTGCTGGACAACTGCATCCACTCCTTCGTCGGCTTCAAGCGCCTGTTCTTGGAGAGGTTCTACGAAGTAGGGCAGGACGTCACCATGTCCACCCTCATGGACGTCGTCCAAGGGGAGAAGGAGTTAACAAGGAACTACATTGAGCGATTCCGCCAAACCGCCATGAAGCTGCCCTCCGGAAATCCAGATTCCTCTTTGATTGAGATCTGCCAAAAGAGACTGCTTCCAACAATCAATCTCTGGATGGGCGAAAGTCAATTCAAAGATTGGAAGGCATTCATCATCAGCGCCACAAGCGCCGAAGAACGACTGAAGAAAGCTCGCCAACTGGGATTGCACATCTCGGAAGGAGAAAGCAAGGGCAAGCGTCCCAACAACGATAACGGGGGTAACCCCTCCAACAATCGGGACAGCAAGGGAAAGCAGGCTATGGTGGCCGATACAACACAAAAACCTGAGCCGAAGCCCGCAGACAAACAATGGCCACAAATCGATTACTCCTTCGAAGACAGTCACGTCAAGCCCATCTTGGACATGCTGATACAAGGGGACAGAATCCAGCTTCCTCTACCAAGACGAGAACCGCGGCCGGCAGAGATGGAGAATCCGAAATACTGCCATTATCATTGCTATGTTCATCATGCTACACACGATTGCTACCAGCTGAAACGGTATATCCAGAACCTCATCGATTTGAACGCTCTGGCCATTGATTTTGAAGAGGTAACCGTGGCGGCCAATATGGTGTCCGTACAATTCGACAGCTTCCCTCCGACGGAGACTCAAGACGGGGTGATCCCCGTCCCTCTGGCGACAATGGAAATTACCAATCTTCCACCTCCCCGAGATCAGGCTGCCGGTCTAGTACCCCTCACCACATCAAGAGGAAAAGTCATGTGGGTCCATCCAGACTTGGTGTCAGAAGTAACTCAGCCCACACCATCTCCCACCAACAAAAAGAAGAGTGGAAAAGTCAAGACCTGCCACACAATCTCCGCAGATAACGAGGAAGCTACAGCCGTCGTCACACGGTCCGGAGCGTAATCCCAACCTGTGGTTGACAACCCAACCGAAAATCATCAACCCTCTACAACTGATGCTCTGGGACCGGCTCAGCCTTCGACGACCGACAAGCCTAGGCCGAAGGAGACTCGCTTCAACAAATCTCTCCGAAAAGACGCAGCCCAAGGGCTAGAGAGGCCCTACAACTTTGATATCTTAGCACAATTGGCTAACACTCCGGCCAAATTGTCACTGTACGAACTCCTAAGGCTCTCCAAGGACGTTCGTATTGCATTGAGCGAAGCACTCCAAAATGCCGATGCCTATCTGGCTCAAGCCAACCTCACCGGGGAGGACTCACCTGTGGATCTCCAGGCCAGTGCCTGTACGGAAGCAATGCCCAACATCGTCTTCACTCCGCAGGACATGCTCATCAAAACCAACCTATATGATTGCCCGCTATACTACACGGAATATATCGGCGACGTGAAGGTGGATCGGATGCACATTGATCCTGGCTCTTCCATAAGCATCATCCCGAAGGGTCTGCTACATCATCTCCGCATCCCAATGCATCGCCTGACACCTACAAGCACCGCCATCAGCGGTTTCAATTCGGGCAGGAGCTACCCTATTGGGAAGATTTGTCTGAAGTGTCAGATTGGCGATCTCCAATCCGAAGTCACCTACTACATCATAGATGTAGACACTTCCTATAACATCCTCTTGGGGCGCCCATGGATACACGATTATTTGATCGTGCCTTCCATGTTATACCAGTGCTTCAAATATGTCGACAAACACGACTTCGTAAAGACAGAATTTGCTGATATCGATCCCTTCGAAGGGGTCGAATCCTACTACTCAGACTCCTGCCTATACGAAAAGTCAAAGAGGCACCTTGATGAAGGAGACGTACAAGCTCATACCGAGACAGCCACGAGATCAGAAGGACCCCTGACGATCCACCTCCAAGCTCGCAAACCAGGCAGGTCCGCACCCCTTACTGCCACTCTGCGGAAGGACGCGATCAGCCTCTCGACGCAGGAGGAACAGATGATAATCCGGCTGCCAAGGTCCGGCCAAGTACCGAGACCCACAACGGGGCCACTGACAATCAGACTACCGAGAGTCAGTCGACCCCAAACAGGGAAGCTCAATCCCTCCGATAGGCCACTGACGATATGCCTTCCCAAGAAGGGTCGTCACCCCGACGCAAGGTCTGACACTTCTAGTGAACCGGCCACTCCTCGCTCCACCTCGAGTGCCAAACTGGGGGTCGCTAGTCTGCCAACAACTCCATGCTCTGCCCCGTCAACTGAACCACTGACGATCAAGCTCCCCAGGTCGTCCTCTCAATCTTCATTTACATAGGGGGTAGCCGAAGAGGAACCGGAGCTAGCCAAGTATGTGGCCGCCCACACTGATGTTCCCTCTACTGATGATGTAATCCCCCTAGAAAAGATACCTTACTTCATCAATAAAGGGTTATCTGTGAACTACACCGAGCTCAGTAAGCTATGTACAATGTATGCTATGGAACACGGTATAGGCACTAACCTGCACACACAAGTGACAAATGTGTACACCGCGATCCAGCTTACTCCAGTAGAAGATGCTTACCGAATAATCGAGGGAAGGGACCATCCAATCATCTTCGGCCGGACGAACAACCCGTATCCCTCCACCACAAAGGAAACCGACCTCGGGTCAGATGCCGGGAGACTGCCGCTGTATCTGTATAGCCCATAATCTAAATACCTCATGCAAAAACAGGGGTATGATCTGGAGACGATGCCGGGTTTAAACTACGGCACTGGGCGACGATTACCTTTGAAGCTGCCAGTCCCGGTGGGTAAACCACGGGATTACTATAACAAAACCCGATGCGGGCTAGGGTATGTAACACCCACTACGACCCCCGAGAGTTCAGATAAAGAATGCGACTGGCAATCACATTCAACCGGTTCACCAACTTCTGACTCAGATACCAGCATCGGAGACATGTTCAGACAAGTCATGTCAGTCAACATGACATTCGCAGACGCTTACGAAGAAGACGAAGACATCCCCGAAATCCTCGAGCTAGAACCGTGGGCCCAGCAGTTGGACGCACAATGGGAAAAGCGGTTCGAACAGAGAGAACCTCCTACTGAAGATGAGGTCATACAAGTGGATCTCGGCAGCGAATCTTCTCCAAAACCAATTTTTGTCAGTAAAAGCCTAACAGACGAAGACCGGGAGTCGCTGCTAGAACTTGTCAGAGAATACATTGATGTGTTCGCCTGGAGCTATGAAGACATGCCAGGATTAAATCCCGACATTGCTCTTCACAAAGTCAATATTCGGCCAGATGCGAAGCCAGTCAAGCAACAACAGCGACGCTTCCGCCCAGGCATCATGGACGCGATCGAAGCTGAAGTCAACAAACTGATAGCCAGCGGCTTCATTCGTGAGGAGCAACATCCCGATTGGGTCGCCAATATAGTACCCGTCTTCAAGAAGAATGGGAAGATTTGAATCTGCATCGACTTCCGTAACCTGAACGAGGCGTGCCCCAAAGATGAATTCCCCCTTCCTATCACTGACATCATGATTGACAATACCTGCGGCTTCGAACGTATGTCATTCATGGATGGCTTCTCGGGGTACAACCAAATCAAAATATCTCCTGACGACGAAAAACATACATCATTCCGAACACCGATTGGCACGTACTGCTACACAGTCATGCCTTTCGGTTTAAAGAATACCGGCCACCTATCAAAGAGCGATGAGCATCATCTTCAGAGACCACTTACGCAAGACGGTGGAGTGCTATGTTGACGATATAGCCGTTAAAAGCCGCTGCAAAGAAGACCATCTGCAGGATCTAAGGACGGTATTCGACCTAATGCGAGCACACAATTTGAAAATGAACCCTACGAAGTCCTTTCTGGGCGTATCCAGCAGGAAGTTCTTGGGCTTCATCATCACTGCAAAGGGTATCCATGTAGACCCTGAGAAGACAAAAGCAATCATGGAGATGGGTCCCCCGAGAAATCTCCGCGAACTCAGAGGCCTCCAAGGAAGGCTAGCTTACATCAGAAGGTTCATTTCTAACCTCTCCGGGCGATGCCGACCGTTCATGCACCTCATGAAGAAATGAGTCTCATTCGTATAGGACGAGGAATGTCAATGTGCTTTCGACAGCATCAAAGAATATTTGTCAAATCCTCCAGTTTTGGTGGCTCCGGTTCCTGGAAAACTATTCCTGCTCTATGTACGAGCAATGGAACACTCCCTCGGGGCTCTGCTGGCACAGAACAACGATGCAGGCCATGAACAGGCCATATATTACCTCAGCCGAATGATGATTGGGCCAGAGCACCGATACACCGCTGTGGAGAAGGAATGCCTCGCCCTGGTGTTCGCCATTCAGAAAACGTGACACTATGTCACCGGACAAATGATACATGTGATCTCACGAGTCAACCCTCTAAGGGTCCTCATGACTAAACCAAGGGCACTCAGCTTTCGCCTCGCTACATGGGCAATATTGCTATCCCCTTATCATATGATCTTCGTCCCACAAAAGGCAGTCAAAGGTCAAGCCCTGGCAGACTTCTTAGCAGCCCACCCAGGCTCGGAGTCCTCCAGGATAGATGAAGAGATCCCAGATGAGGTCGCCAACTCACATGCAACCTCTCACGAGAATATATGGCGAATGTTCTTTGACGGTGCTTCGAGGACAGGACCTAAAGGCAATATAGTCGTCGGAGTTGGGGTAGTGCTAATCTCTCCTTCCGGATTGGTGATTAACCGCGCTTATTCCCTCACCGAGCCCTGCTCTAACAATGTGGCCGAGTACAACGCTCTGGTCATTGGCCTCCAACTTGCAAGAGAGCTGGAGGTAGAATACCTTGAAGCATATGGCGATTCTCAGCTAATCGTCAATCAGATCCGGGGATCATACGAAGTCCGCCACGAAGACATGATCCTTTATCACCAAATAGCGATTGACATCATCTCGTCGTTCAAGGGGTTCTTCATCGAACATGTCCCCAGACTCCGAAATATCAAAGCAGATGCCTTAGCCGGTCTTGCCGCTTCCCTAGCAGTTCCGAATTATGATCGCCAATCAGTGGATGTGATAGGCCATGAACTGGTCTGTCCCAAAAAAAATGTGCAATTCGTGGCGAGTTATTCCGCACAGACAATCAATGATGCCCCAGATTGGAGACAACCATTCATCGACTTCGTCGTCTACGACATCCTGCCCGAGAACCCAAAGGAAGCCACTTCCATCAGACGGCGTTCTCTCAGATTCTTCTACGATACAGAGACGAAAATGCTGTATCGCCGCTCTTACGATGGATTACTGCTTCGGTGTCTGTCAAACACAGAAGCCAAAGAAGCCGTACGAGATGCTCACGACGGTGTCTGCGGGGCCCACCAGCCTGGTCATAAATTGTAAGACCGCCTTCAACGAATGGGCTACTATTGGCCCACGATGGTGGCAGATGCGATAGATTATGCTAGAAAGTGTAAAGCCTACCAAATCCACGCAGACTTCATTCACCAACCATCTGAGTTTCTACATCCAACAGTGGCATCCTGGCCATTCGAGGCATGGGGAATAGATATCATCGGTCTAATCATCCCACCTTCCTCCCGAGGACATCGTTTCATACTCGCAATCACTGATTACTTCTCCAAATGGGCGAAAGCTATCCCACTCGCAGAAATTAAAACCTCGAACGTGATCAGCTTCCTTAAGCATCACGTCATCTACCGCTTCGGACTGCCCCGAAGGATCATCTATGATAATGGTCTGCAGTTTGCAAGCAACGCATTCTATCAGTTCTGCGATAAGCACCATATTCAGAATGTCGCTTCGACACCATACAACCCGGCAGCGAACGGGTTGGCAGAGGCATTCAACAAAACAATCATCAAACTCCTCAAGAAGTTTGTCTCCTCCAACAAACGTGACTGGAACGAGAAGCTCGGCGAATGCTTATGGGCTTATCGTACCACGGCCCGAACAGCTACCGGGAATACACCATTTTCCCTGGTATACGGGAGTGAGGCAGTCCTCCCATTGGAGACCCAGATCTCCTCACTATGTGTCGCCCTCACACATCAATTGACAACCGACGACAACCACCAGCGTCGCCTACAGGAATTGGAGGCACTAGATGAAAAGTGCCTCTTAGCTCAGCAACGAATTGAGCTATACCAAGCACGCATCTCTGGAGCTTTCAACAAGAAGGTTAAAATCAGAACATTCCTGGTGGGCGATCTCGTCTTGGCAGTCCGGAGGCCGATGGTCATGACTCACAAGACCGCCGGCAAATTCCAGCCAAAGTGGGAAGGCCCATTTATTATTGAGACAGTATTCTCCAACGGTGCTTACTGCCTCGCAAAGCAAAACGGAGACTTGCTCATGTTGCCCGTCAACGGCAAGTTCCTGAAGAAGTATTATATCTAAACGACATTCTCTCCAAGATCTTTGAGTCATGTACCCGCTGGTACCGCTGAACTCACATCCACAATATTTCAGATTATCGAGTCATGTACCCGCTGGTGCCGCTGAACTCACGCTTTCTCAATATTCTAAATTACCGAGTTATGTACCCGCTGGTGCCTCTGAACTCACATTCCGGTCACTCTTTCAGATAGTAAGTCACGTATTATTATACCTCTGAACTTTCTTCCTGGAAGAGATCCTCCCTCGTGGTCCACTACCCGCGCTCCCAGTACACAAAAAGGGTAATCGATCCACAAATCTCCGAAACGGCCATGTCCTCATTACCTCTGAGTCGTTTTCACTTCCATCAAAAACAAACCGCCCCCTCGCATAGAACCTCCACGTTCTCCGACCTCTGAGTCGTTCTCTGTACCCCCTCTTCATTGAGCCCACTCCTGCCATGTCCTCATTACCTCTGAGTGGGAAGGCTCCGTCGAAGAAACCTTCATGCTTGCCATGTCCACATTACCTCTGAGCAAGTATGTCGGTCTCCTTTCAACCTATTATCTGTACCCACAACCGGAGTACGACAAGGATAATAGGTCCACAAATGTCCTCTGTTGACTACAAATGTCCGCTGTTGACTACGAATATCTTTCGTGAAGTCTCCCCTGCCATGTTCTTATTACCTCTGAGCAGGAAGATTCCACGGTAAAACCCTCATGCTTGCCATGTCCTCATAACCTCTGAGCAAGTATGTTGGTTTCCTTTCATCCCATTATCCGTACCCTAGACCAGGGTATGCCAAGGATAATAGGTCCACAAATATTCTTTTGCTAAGCTTCTTAGCATAAATCCACCACCTCACCATGCCCCGGGAGTCCAGCTGCTCTACGACATTCTCTTTCCTAACACCGTGAACATCCATGACCACTTTGCCACGGCTGTTCCGGACATCCTGTCCAAACTTGTTATCCGTATCTAAAACTAAGGTACACCTAGGATAACAGGTCCATAAATAATCCCCCAGCAAGTCCAGCTCCACGAACACCGCAAGTACAAGAAAGAGAAGATGAGTTGAAACATGCTCATTTATTCAAAATTCAAAGTGCTACATCATTCGGGATCACATCCCTTACAAAAAAAAGATACAAAAGAAAACAAAAAGCTGATCACTGCTCCGGGGCACATAACGCCCTGAGACGGTCTGTCAGCAAAGCAATCGACCGCTCAAACCTCTGCGAAGCTCGACGCTGCGCCTCGTGGGTCAGCACCGCCTCGTCCTCCAGATGACCGTGAGCTTGCCAGTTGTCCTCAAATTTCTTAAAAGCCCGCTCCAGGTTAGCCGAAGATCGGGAAACCTTCTCGGCCTCCCGAACGATCGACTCCTGTTCCGCACGGGCAGCATCCAGCTCTGACTCTAAGAAGGTCAATTCCCTCTGGAGTGCGAGAATCTGCTCATTCGTATCAGCAATTCCACGAGAAGCAAACTCTTCCCGAGCCCGACAAGCCTGACTTCGACGGCCCAGCCTGTCATACGAAGCGAAAAACTTGTCAAGGTCTTCCCGCACAACTGGCCCGGCAGTATCCCGAGCAAGCTTGATCCTATCCCGAGCAGCAACTAGGAAGCCCCGCTCCCGATCAATCGTAGCAGGCAATTCCGCCTGCCGTATCGCCAGCAATTGGGTCACAAGCTGATCAGCCTCCACCAACTTAGGCTCCAGGACTGCAGCCAACCCCATCCCGCCCGGAAGGGACTTTAAGGTCGCAATCTGGCCCCGTGCACACCGCAGAGACAGAGTAAACGGGGTCCCCCGTTCTACAGCAGCATCTACACCCCTCTTCAAGTGGCGATAGAAGCTGTCAACCACATCCTGTGTCACCTCGTCCAGAGCTTCCGAAGAAGCCGGTGTCAACGGGAGTGTAGCCGGCAACACTGAAGAAGACGCAACAGAATCTGCCGCTCCTGCCACCAGAGAAACCAGCTCTGTACGGAAGGACGCTTGAACAGCGGCCAACTCCTCTTCGGCAGCCCGTAGAATTTGAATGCTCGGTAGGGTCGAGAGGTCAGTCTCCGGAGCCGTATAATCTGCAGAGGATGAAGTGGAGACCATCGCCAGCTCCATTCCTATCTGCCCGGGGCTGGCGGGAGGCCCCTCGACATGAGGAGAGGGAACGCTCCTTTCTCCCAGATCACGGCAGGCCTAGCCTTCCCCAAGAACATCCACAGAGGGAAGTAAAGGGTCAGGACCTGCAGGGCCAAGGCAACCATGAATCGATTTGACCCGGAGGATATGTTGATAGAGCAAATAAGCCCCTTTACTAGTCAATATCTGGCTTATCTTACCAGTTGAGGAGTGTGAAGGCCGAGGTTCGCCTGCAGCCACCGCAGCCTCTTCACCAACAGCCTTCGAGTCAGGTATAATAGACTCCTCCGCCCTTGCATACTCGGGAGAAGATGCACCGAGATCGGCGTCGTCTTGCTGAAGTTCAGCGGTCTCGGAGACAGGCCCAAGGAAACCTTTATCACCCTGGGCCGAGGCTTCAGCAACCTGGGAGCTCCCAGCCGCCGCTGAGAGAGCCCCCGCAGAAAGGACCGCGGCACACACGCCGCTAATCAAAGCAGCAAGGGCCGGATCAACTTCAGGGGCAGTAGACGGTTCAGGAAAGTCCGGTTCATCAGATGGCTACAAAGAAAGGTGATTAAGTCATATCTCCGAGAGAAAAGAAAACTACAACAAAAAGATGGCTCCGACTTACCTCCGGAACATCGTCTACATCCTCACCCTTCTCCGTAATAAGCAGCCTACGGGGTCCGATCGCCGCTCTCTTTACAGAAAAAGCTACTCCTCCACCAGTAGACTCACGCCTGCCTCGTTTACGTGAGGGACCAGGCACGACGGACGGTAGTTCTACCCGCACTACCTCCGGCACAGATGGCAATTGGTCCACCGCTTCATCGAAAACAACCGACGGTTGATCCGTCATCATCTCACCTGCCATGACGGGAGGCTGACCCGCCATTGCCTCGTCACCCGAAGAAAGAGAATCCTCGTCGTCCCGCTCGTTGTCTTCCTCAATTGTGTCGAAGGATTCAGAATCGGGCGTAGGAACTCTATTCGTCCCTTTCTTCTTTGCCCTCGGCACCATAGCCTTCTCCGCCAGGCGAGTGCCCACAATGAAGCTAGTCCTTGAGTCAAAATCGTGGGGAGAAGGATTTGCCGTCACATGATAAAGGGCCGCCATATGCAGGATTTCCTCTATCACGTTTGCGGCAGGGACCAAAAAGCTAGTCCGAGTATGACAAGTGTCATAGTAGCTCCATGCCCTAATACCGTCGAGAATGCTACCTTCAAATCCAGGTGAGAACTGGGGCGCCCGAGGAATAGCTGACTGTACCCAAATTGACGGGCAAACCTACTGGGCAAGTAGGGCTCCAAGTACACAGTGTTGCGATTCCGGTAAACTAAATACGCCGGGTGAATGTTACGCAGCCAGAAACGCATCTTTTCAGGTAAGAAATGAGGAGGTCCGACACCATCAACATGAACACTCCTCACCTCTTGATCAGTGAAACGGGGAACGGACACGAAGAAATTATACCCGTCCACCCTCGCCAGCATCCTCCGACACGCCGACATGGTGCTACATTCCCAAGGCTGATGGTGATACCTGAAAAGAAAAGCGTCGTCATCCGTAACGCCATCTTCCGTCCCAGGTCTCATCAAAGACTGATAATGCAGCAACAGCCATCCCAGCAAGTAATGATAAGGCAGTTCTATACGTTCGAAGTCCATTGCCATGTCACGAGCAATGACCTTGGACGAGAAGGCACGGAGACCATGCTGAATACTGCACACTATGGCAGGAAGAAGAGCCAGCCTGACCCCAAAGGCCAACTTCACGGCAGGAAGAATGAAGTGGCGACTGATCCTCTCGATAGAACCTGCCCCTCCTGAGACCACGTAATTGCGCAGCCATACCATTAAAAACCCGGCCAAGAGTGCCTTCTCTGACAGCCGCCGGGTACCATAACAAAAGTAGCTGAAGGAGTCAATCTGGCTCCCAAACCTGTCACTTTTAGACCTCGACCTCCTAGCGGTCGTCACCAAGTCCTCTACTTCTCTAGGAGTTTGACGATCTCGGGAAGTAACTCGGCCAGCCGCACTGAATTTAAAAAGGTACGAGACCCAAGATTTAGTATGGGGAGAGTCCCCTTCCGAGCTGTCATTTTTCTGGATAGCCGTTCGGTGACAGGTGCTATGATGGCACAATAATTCTTGATACACGGCGACGAAACTGGGGAATCGTCGGTCTAAATCCTGGAGCTCCTCATTCGTCGGAGTGTATGCTTCGAAGGGCTCATCCCCCCAGGGGAGCTTGGAGACGGCATACATCTCATGAAGAGCGAGCCCCAATTCCCCAACAGGGGTGAAGAAAGTCCCTGTCCGATGATTGTACATCTCCAGAAGGGCCATGAACAGTGGCTTATTAACGGGCAACCCGTGGCTGGTACCCCGGATAGCGTCATAAAGGTTGACTTCCCACAAAAATTCTTCGTATTTCCGTAGAATCCATGAGGTCAGGTTAGCCCACGGGGGAATGGGGTATAACCAGCTCGGCAGTACCAACCTACCAATAGGATAGGACCCTTTGCGGGCAAGCTGGCTCAGGAAGGTATCAGCCTGAGAGAATGAAAAGTTAGGACCGGGGGTGTTGATGAAGGTACCCGGAACTAACCCCATCACGGACCGACTGGCCGGATCTTTGATCGCGCGCACTGACCCAGTAGTTTTGTTGTAACGGATGTTACCAACAAACATCCCCGGTCGGGTTGGAGTGAGGGTGTCCGGCATCTGCCTGTCCAGAACGATCATGTTGAACCACACAAAAGGGAAATGGTGTTTCATAATGGGGATGTGAATCGGCATCCCGTCCAGGTCAAAATCCCAACTCTCGGAAACATCCAGCACTCGGAAGTTTTCTATGATCAACGCATCCCCAAAGAGGAAGATCGGTTTCAGATACTTCCCATCAGACTTCCCGGAGCTCATCATGTCACCGAGGAATTGGAAAGATTGAACCCTAATAGCATTCTGTCGCTCCAAAGGTCCATAAACAAGTAGCTGTTCGGACACTTGACGAACTAAATCATCCCGATACATGCCCGAGGCGAACTGACGCGAGCCAACCATAAGTTCCTCCGCTGGATTTACTGGCAGATTCACTGAAGAAAAAAGCAAAAGAAACAAATCAAAAAGATAGCGAAAACACAAAACTATGTGATGCTTATGCGGCTTAGCTCAGTATAGCCTCATGCGGCTCAGTTTAAAAGAGTTCATACAGGTCAGTCCGAATGAGCTTATGCGGCTCAATTTGAAAGAGCCCATGCGGTTCAGTTCGAATAAGCTTATGCGGTTCGGCTATAAGGAACTTATGCAGCTCAGTGCGGATGAGCTTATGCAGTTTGAAAGGAGCATATGCGGATATGGTCCGATTCGAATAAGCTTATATGATTCAACTCGAAACAGGCTTATGCGGTCCAGCGCGGATGAGCTTATGTGGTCCAGTTCAAATAACCTTATGCGGTCCAGTTCAAATAACCTTATGCGGCTCAGTTTGAAAGAGCTCATATGGCCCACATGGGCTTATGCGGCCCTGATGATGAAGTAGTTATGCAAACAACTTTCATGCGGCTCAGGCCTGGGTCATATCCCATGCGGTCCGAATATGAGTCGGACACACAGCATACTTGGGAATATAGGCTCGCGCATAAAATATGCGGCGTAGCCATGGCAGTTCATATTGATGGTCCTACCAGCAATAGGCGGGTGAACGTCGGAGTGAAAAACAGGCACGCCAGCCGTCGGAGGAGCCGCCACATTCGCCGCCGCAGTCGATAAAGACGCGGCCTTCTTACCCTTCGCCGCCGCAGAAGATGACGCGGCCTTCTTGCCCGTAGCAGCAGCAGTCTTCTTAGAAGCCATTACCGATCGCTGATAGGAGAAGACGAAGAGGAAGTCGGCAACGAAGAGTTCGAGCAAAAGAGAGAAGGTAAAGAAACCCTTAAAGAATAAACTTACTCCTACTTATAGGCGAAGGAGGCTCGAAAAAATCAAAATAGACGCCTTGATCTACGCGCCGCCTAAAAGAATAAACCGCTTCGGTCAAAACAAAACTGACCCTTGGGATCCTCCCCCAAGAGGCGGCGAATCAAGGGCATTTAATGCAGAAGATTTGCACACGTGGCTAAGACACGTGGCAAAAAGTTTATGCGGTCTCACAGCTCATACGGCCAGATAAACCCATGCGGCTGAACCATCAATGCGGTCAACAAAGGCCATGCTTCTTATTCAAAGTATTTCAATTTTGTAAATTGAAAACTTTGAAGGGGGTCTTGTAGAAGCATGGAAAATATAAAAACGATGATCTATGCGGCTCAGAACTGGAGAACCCCATGCGGCTTATACAAGTGAAGTCCCATGCGGTTCAGAGAGACTCTTAGTCTCATGCGGCTCAGACAGGAGAGTCCATGCGACTTACATAGGGACAGTCCTGCGGTTCAAAGAGTCCCCCAGCCGCATGTGGTTCAAAAGCACATGTGGCTCACGGAGATATGCGGCTCAATGCCACGTGTACCTATGAAGACCCCTTCACACAGCTGGCCATCGAGCAGTCTGCCTATTTAATACTCTGTCATGATTTGACAGCTGACGGCTCTGACATAAAGTATCATAATGGCCCTGCCATAATGACAGACTCTTGGGAAATAGGATAAAATCTCTGACGCGATCCGAAATTGACACGTGGCTACTCCCATGTGGCTCCAGTAAAGAACAGCTTCATGCGGCTGGCAAGGATCGTCTTCCTGCGGCTCACCAAAAAGCCATCCCATGCGGCTCGCAATTACTACACTTATGCGGTTCACCAAGAAACCATCTCATGCGGCTCGCGATTACTACACTTATGCGGCTCGCCAAGCGGCTCGTAAATACTATACCCATGCGGTTCGTCGAGACGCTGTCTCATGCGGTTCATGGATGTCATGCGGCTTTGGCAGAGTCCATCATCAAGACACGTGGCAGAGATTCAATGACAGCTGGTAGCAAAGATGATTATGAGATACAAAGATTTACCAGATCCCAATGACCATATCCTCATAATTAATGGGATCAGGTCATATCATTCATAATCAAGCCAATGGGACACGTGGTGGGAGATCCAAGCTACACAATCAATCATGAAGATTTAAAGCAATCAGCATTAATTATTTGAAAGATTTAGTGCTATCCCCATTTATGGCCCAGATCCTTCATGCCTAAAACGAATGGTCTAGATTGATTAAGTATCAGGCCGCCGCCACTTTGAGAATGAGTAATCAGCCAAACCCTAATGATGCTCCTCCACTATTATAAATAACAGGGTGCCATTCCCTTACGAAAAAAAAGAGAGGAGACAGAAGAGAGGAGGCAGAAGAGAGGAGAGAGAGACAAGAAGAGATATACACCATCAGAGAGAAAATACAACAGAAGGAGAGATAGAAGCCAGAAGAGCAACAGAGGAGCCAGAAGAGCATTTCTTCATCAACGCCAACCATCTTCTCGCAGGAGCCAAGGCTGCATACCGATCGTCCAAGGAGTAAGGCAGGGCTGCCGTCGCCTTCCCGAGCCTCTATCGTCACCCCCCAGAATCTAAAATAAACAATTGTACTTAGATTGCTGTACATAGGTTTTCGTCCCTAGGCTTTCTTTGTACAAGCGAGTTTGTAACGTGAAGTAAAAGTCCGGTCCTCCGATAATTGTTCTGTTCTTTTATATTTCATGGCAAACAATTATCTGTACCTAAAACCAAGGTACGCCAATGATGATAAGTCCACATAAATTCCCCTGTAGAAGTGTCCAAACCTATCACGTCCATACTTCCTCTGATAGGATTGTCACACCTAAACAACACTACTGTCCATGCTTCTTGTTCAAAGTATTTCAAAACTTATACAAAAGTTTTAAAAACTTTGAAGGGGGTCTTGTAGAAGCATGAAAAAGAGAGGATATTGCTTTTAATCCCACATCGGATAGGAGAAGAGGAGAAGCCTCATTCCACTTTATATAAAGAGCCCCCTTGCCTCCTTTGAAAAGGGCACCAAAAATAAAAAAAGAAAAGAAAAGGGAACCCGTAGTCTAGGGAGCCCGTTCGAGCCACAAAAAGTTGCAATAGTGATTCTTCTTCTTCTGGATCGGCTACAAGTTCTTTCCTTGCCATCTTGGAAAAGAAAAGTTGGGCTAGTGCAAAGAAGTCCAGGACAGCACAGGCCATATGCCTTGAATGTGCTACGCCGACAGCAAACCAGAAGCATGCGCTCAAAATCATGCACACTGCTAATGGTAAGTTGTACAGAGTCGACTTGGGCGCATCTGTGCTAGAAACGAGTCAACTTTTAAAGTCCCTATCCCGCTTGGGCTCATCTACTGCGTATCGAACCAAGTCTGGTTGGGCAACTGCGATGTTGAGTCCATGCACCCACGTGGGTGATGCGCTTGAAGTGGATTCAAGTTACAATACGTGTTGCTCTCCTACTAATGATGTGGGTGCATTTCTTGTGCTGGAATTGGATCAAGGAGCTACAACATTCACATAACCATCCCGGCGCCTGGCCTTGCCATGCTCCTGAAGGGGGTATAAATATGAAACTCTCCCCTTACGATTTACGCAATGTGATCCCTCACAGACGTAGATCGGGAGGGATGACCACCATACACAACTCGTCCCTCATGGGACATGCTTGTGCTACGGTCACCATCAACTGTTGTTGTCATAAATCAGTGGCCCCACTACCAAGGCAGTCTGTGTTCCAGCGACTGCAACCTGCTGCACCTGTCCGATATTATCTCGAAAACATAATGCCAATTGAAGACTTTGTAACAGCCTAAACTCAACTAGGTGCATCACTCTGATGTCTCAGCTAGGCGCATCATCTCAGCCTGGCACATTGCTCTGCCCGTGCATCACTCCGCCCCGTCAGAGCGAATCACTTCATCATCAATGCACAGGCGCATCTGCCAGCCTGGGGTTCTTCCATCACAATGAGGCTTGGGCACATCAAACCCAAACCATGCATTCAACTTGACACTCAATATCGTCTCATAGAAGAATACTGCCAGTAAGGGGTTCGAACATATTAACTCGGCGCATCTCAGTCTTCTGAAGTAGTTCATCGTCAAAGCTTCTTCGAACGAAGAGATCGCCAACCCACAATGCAACGTCTCGCCAAGGAGGAGGACCGACCGAGTTCATCTTCATTCGGAAAGAAAAGTGAAACGAGAAACAAACTTCTCTCCACACTTCTATTTATAGGCCGGGCAGATCAAACCCATGCGCCAAGTGGCAGTCTCTCCGAATTTAGTGCAATAAATTTACATTAATGCCAATGAATCTGCCTCTTCAAAATTCAATCAAGTCAAAAGAGCCATCAATGCATCGAAGAACTCAACAGACGGGCTAAAGAAGATGCGATACATGGCAGATGTGCCGTCGACATCATGCACCCCTATTAATGTACCCAATGGGACATGAGCCTATTTAACCGAAATGGCACTCACTGATGCCCCTCTCCACACACGTCATCATCAAGTATTTAATGCTGAAGTAACAAAGGCGGCAACATGTCTCCCGAAGATGTCCAATCAGCAACCCTTGTAGAAAACGAAGAGCCGCTGACATCAGCACCATCATTGCACTTCTTGTCGGCTACAGTTGTCCTCAGCTTGCCGATCATTTGCATGTGCCCCAGTGGTCATGTTTCCCCTGGCTTACTTCTAACCCCAAGCAACATAAGACAAAGCTCTGCATGTGCCACAAAAGCCATGCGCCTGGACTTGCTTATGGCTCTTAAAGATCATGAGACCAAGTTGCCTCCCCTATGCCTGATTCTAGGTGAACCCTGATGTGATGTTCTGCATGCACCTCAAAAGCCATGTGCCTAGACTCGCCTATTATGCCTAAAACTTATAGACCAAGTCGCCTCCATACGCCCGATCCTAGGTGCATCCCGACAGATCACTCGAGATCTTTGAGCCACGGGCATACGCCATGCGTCCCTTGACTCAGTTCTATTCAAAGAATGGGTGCAAATGTAGTGCCCCGTCCCGCTCAGTCAATCGGAGGAATCGGAACGCCAACGGCGTTTAGACATAGCCTTGCAACGGTTGCTCGAAGACATCATTCGGTCGAGGCGACTGCTCGCTCAGGTAGGGTAGTTTCAGTGAACTTGCCTCATCTTAGCCTTCACATAATAAATTGTATGTTTTCAACTAGCACAAGTAGGCTTGATAATAAAAAAGACGAATCTACATAGATAAGGGAATAATCTCGGCGTGTCGAATTAAGTTAAAATATGGAAACGGTCGGCTTAGAGTTAGTGTACGGCATTCTTTGAAAATGACACTCGATCCTTCGTCCCGTAGCTTAGGAGAAGAAAAGTTGGTTGAGTAGTCGAAGTTATAAACATAGCCTAAGTCATAGTCGTCGCCCTCATGAATGCTTGATAAAGCATGCACGATCCATTATCCAAGGCTTGGCATAGCCTTTGCCCACCCTATTGGTTAAGTTGCATTGCACATCTTGTGGCATAAGTCTAGGCAACCAAATATCTTGTTTGTTCAAGCCGGATGCGTGCTCGGCACGTTACCTCAAGACAAAGCTTGACGCAGCCTTTGCTCGTCAAGTTGTTAAAAAGTTAAGTTAGGCAAGTTATGTTAGGCTATCAGAGTATTAACAAGCACGGTCCTATAAGTTCTACAGTGGGGCATAACTACATAGTCTTATGATCTCAAGGCCCGTCATATAGAGTATGACTCGGGCGGTGGTGTCGCGTAGAGTTCAAGTTGGTTTAAGGTACGATGTCACAGACTTAGTGTTTTTAAGTCACGAGCCACGGTTGAGTAAATTGAGTTGGAAGGAGGGCTTTCAAATAGTCGTTCCTGAGTTGAATAAAATAATTGGGCAAGAAGGAAGAATGCTCGCGACCGGGTCGTTGAGGCAAGATCTCAGAAGTGAGAAGTATTGAACTTGGCCCTGAAAGAGATGGTAACACTAGAGGTAGAATGACTGTGTGAGATGTCAGTTTGAGTCAAGTCTTGCATGGTCATGGACAACTTGTTGACAAGGTAAATTATTTCCTCGGACGATAACTTGTGGCCACAGCAGGACCGTTCCGGCCTAGGAGGAAATCGTGGGTGAATGTGAGCGGGATAGCTGAGCCGTAAGGCAATGTATTCGGTGGATGCTCATTGGGGCTAGCTACCCGCTTTGATCAGTCCATCCTATACTAGCAAAAATGGAGTCCACAATGGCTCCGTGAGTCAGTGACCAAATTCATATAGATGTGTCGGCATGGCGGCAACCCGCATGTGTGCCTTTGGATTGAGTTGAGTTGAATGTATGTGTGCAGTTAGAACACAATGTTGGGCCTAAGATTTGGTTTCAACGTAGGCGACGTGCTTCGGTACGAGATGTGGCATCGAATCTTAAGTTGTAGGTATATAAGTTGCATAGTTATGATTTGAGTTATCTTAAATTTAAGTCAGGAAGTGCCGCAAGGCAAAGTCGGTCGAGTGACACTTAGCCACAAGTCTTGATTTGGGTCAGTTGGTGATCAAAGTAGAAAGGGCTGCAAGGCGGCGATATAGTTTAGTCACCCTGAGTTGCGAGGCACGACACGATGGATTCCTAGCACGATCACATAGAAATGGAGCCTCATCGCGTAGTTGCGTCTCTAATTTTGGCCGAAAGGCAAGCACGACTTGATAGGTTAACGTTGTTGAGTTGACGTTGTTGTTGCAAGCACGTGATGGTCTAGAGACACAAAATAGGCCAAGGCGTCGGTCCTAAAACTAATCCTAAGGCAAGAGTAGAAAGACAATCATAAAGGGACTATATTGCACAAAGTAAATCAAACGTGTTGGTTTTGTATGGATGGGCGATGAGCTCATTCCACCAATACAGTTGAGTACTGACATCCATACAGTTTTCATATGCAGGCACAAGTAGAAGCTCGTGGCGCAAAGCTCGCTTGGATGCGTCGAGGCACGGAGTTCCTTGGCGATTCGAAGTGTACGGCCGCATAGAGTCAAGACTTATATGGGAAATAATGTATGGACGTCGTCTTTCGAAGCATCCGCTGGCTCAAGACAAGTATTGAGAGATAAGAGAGAGCTGAGTGACTTGTAATGTGAGAAGAGTGTGCTTGAGTGATTGTAATCTTGGCCTTTTGCCCCTTTGTAACCTTTGTTTCAATAATAAGAAAGAGCTTCTTTTGAATAACTTGTGTTTGTTCTAAAAATCTGCTGCATGTTCAATGTCTCTGCTTGGGACTTCTGTGCGACGACTCCGTCGCAGCCGCTGTAATCGACCGTTATGGAACCCGCCTTAGCGAGGACGATCGCTCCTACGGGAACTCGTGCGGCATCACGCCTTAGCGAGGACGATCGCTCCTACGGGAACGGGGCATGACATAATATTATCAGAGCACGGCTTTACGTCCTTGGACTATCGATTGATTTCTTTAACTCCGTTGTTTCCGCAAGCTCTGAATTGTTGCTTCCGCAAAGTTGATATTTTTGGTGCGCTCTCTCTCAAATGTCCCACGGGATGTCCATACAATAAGTCTAAATACTTTACAAAAACGTAGGAGAACAGTTTTTGACAAAACGAAAAGATGGTTCACATAAGCACAGTTGGCTAAGTCGGGCTGGGCATATACACCAAAGTTGTTATAGAAGCATGGAATTTCAGGACCGAAAATCCTATGCGCCTAACATTACATGCGCCAGTGAGCTCAGATGAAGTACTTGGCACAAGCAAACAGCAAAAGCATAGACATTAAAAAAAGATTTTTTATTTCATATAAAAGTCTATTATATGTCTAAAAAAGGCTTTACAAAGAAGAATTTCTACAAAGAAAAGACCCTAAGTCTACAGCTAGGCGCAGCAACCGCCATGCGCTTTCAGTCAGACACGTCTCTTCAGCATCTCAGTCAGGTGCGTCTCTTCAACGTCTCAGTCAGGCACATCTCTTCAGCATCTCAGTCAGGCACATCTCTTCAGCAACTCAATTATGTGCATCCCGTCCGTATCTCAGTCATGTGCATCATGAAGTCTCAGCATATGCGCTCCACTTCGACCCGATCGGGTGCTTCGACTAATGAAGCATTTATTGAGCAAGGGTGGGCGATCAACCCCACCCTAGCAGGAATAAGAGCTCTCCAAAGGAAGAGGAGAGCATCGCAATCGATCTGCGGTAAAAGGAGGCTTTCAACACAACCAGAATGGGCAACACCCACTCTAGCAGGAGGAGAAGGTCTTCCAAAGCCCAAGGAAGATGATCGGGGCACCACAATTCTGATCTGCAGCTCTTCCAACATAACGGAGATGAGGCTCGAGCATCCCGATCTTTAGATGCAATAGGCACCTTCCGCCTACTCAGAAGCCCTCGACTCCGACTTTTGGATGTAACAGTCACCTTCAAGTATATGAACGAAGACAAGTCGTCGCATCTTCACCCTCGGGAACATCTTGTCAACAGAATATGCTCGAGCAAACATGTTCATTTTGGGAGGACGTGAGGGAACGAGAAGGAAACTCTCTTCTTGCCACTATTTATAGGTCGGACAAATTAAACCCATGCGCCAAGTGGCGGGCTCTCCGAATCTCGTGCAATGAATTTGTATTTATGGTGATGAACCTGACGCTTCAAATTCAGCCAAGTCAAAAATGGCTATTTAAAGCACTCGAAGAATGCAACAGTCAGACCAATAAAGGTACGTCATGCAAACGGATGCGTCGGCCAGACACTGCGCATCGTACAGACGCGCCCGTTCCAAAGCGCCCCGTATGGATGCGCCCAACAAAGCACAGATCCATGCGTCCTAAACATGCATGGACCTATACACCCATTTCGACTCGTCACCCATCAAGCAATTAATGCTCAAGTGACAGAGTTGGCAGCACGTCCCCCGAAGACTGGCCAGTTAGCAGCTTTTTCAGAAGACGATGCGTCGCTGACGTCAGCATCATCATTACTTTCCTCCGGCAGTTACAAACCACGTGGCCGCCTAACCATTTTGCATACGCCTCCGCAGACATGTGCCCAAATCTCTACATACGCCTCAAAAACCATGTGCCTCAGACTTTTCTCTGATCCCTAAAGACAGAGGTCAAGTCACTACTGAAGCCCCGCATATGCCTCAAAAGCCATGCGTCCAGACTGGTTCGTGACTCCTAAAGGTTACAAGCCAAAGTCTACTCATGCGCCCAATCCTAGGCACATCCTGTCAGATTACTCTCCACCAAATCCGAGATCTATGAGCTACGGATACGTGCCACGTGTCTTTTGACTCAGTTCAGCCGATGAAGGGTGCTAATCACCTAAGATCTCGGCAACCGAAAGATCTTTCCCTTGCTACGTGTCTGCTCTGTCGCAGCCCACAAATGCAACAAGAAGAGTTCAACTCCTCAATCTGAGCGCGCCACCCATGCACCTCTATCAGCAATCTCCATGTGGCATCCCCACAAATAGGCGCATCCTACATATGCGCGTATGAGCAGCCAACCTGCTGCTTATAAATAGAAGGATCATTCCCTCTCACAGACACACACAGAATGTCAGAGATAAAGATGCAGAGTCAACAAAAGCATCAGAGTTTACTCCCAGAGATCGAAAAAGACACTCAACGTCTTCTTCCTCTCCGCAAACTCCAGCACCCAGAGCAATTTAGACCTTCAGAGTACCGAGAACTGTCGTCAGATCGTCAATGGAGTCAACGCATTAGCACTCGCTCCATCGACACAGGGACCCAGATAAACAAAAGTGTACTCCTAGGACTACATCTAAGTCCTACATTGTAATACTGTTCTGTTTGTAATTGAAATTGTAATCAAAAGATTTTAATGGCAAACAAGCTGGCAACTCTGCTGGGGACCTCTTTCTCCTCCGCCGAAAAAGTTGTGTCGCAATCCAACGACACGAAGGTGGGCTCTTCCCACAAGACGCTGGTTGTATGCCTCAATCAACAGGCGTATGAAGAGTTTATCTCTGGAGGCAGTGTGAGTCCTTTGAAGCGGCTACCGAAGCCGAAGAAAACTCCACAAGTCTGGGTGCGCAAGGTCGACGCCTCTAGCACGACCATCGAAGGAGATGCGTCGATAAAGCCTACCCTTCCTGCTGACGTCCTCAGCAGCCAAGATGCGCCCACCCCCGTGGCGCATCTCTCGGGAAAACGTGGGGCCGACCATATTCCCCAACCATCTTCCTCTCAGACGAAGAAGATGCGCCGACGGAGTAGGGGCTCAGCTAATACCCTGCGCAGTAACTCTGATGTGCCACAGAAGGTCTCTGTCTTTGACAGACTCACTCGCTATCGTGGCGAGGGGAATTTGGACTCTGAGTACTATGCACCCCAGTAGGCTGGTACGAAGAAGTCCAAGGCAACACGGGCTATGCGCCTCAAACGTGCTATGCCAGCGGCAAACCAGAAGCATGCGCTCACGATCATACGCGCTGCTGATGGTAAGCTGTATAAGGTCGACTCAGGTGCTTCTACGCCAGAAACGAGCCGAACCGACCTTCAGAGTCCTTGTCTCACTTGGACGCATCTGCTGCGTTCGCAACAAGTCAAGCAAGGCAAACCCTGTGGTCTTGAACTCCCGCGCCTCCATTGGTTGTGCGTCTGAGGCTCGTTCAAGTCACTTTAAATGTTGTGCCCCCACTACTGATCTGAGCACATGTTTTGCGTTGGATCAGGGGACGCAATATTTACTTGACCACCCCGGCGCTTGGCCTTGCCATGCGCCTGATGGGGTGCGAAGGTGGCACTCTCCTCCAACGATCTGCGTAACGTGATCACTCATAAACGTCGATCAGGAGAGGCAACTGACAAGCACAATGCGCCCCTCACAGGGTACACCTGTGCTATAGTCACCATCAACTGCTGTTGCAAGACAGCGGTCCCACCAAGGCAGTCAGTGTTCTAGCGGCTGCAATCATCAACACCTCTCCAACATCGCCTCGGGAAAAAGGTGTCAGCTGAAATGGAGCCAGAACTACAGGTTGCTTCTTGCAACATAGTCTCCAACTCCCCATTAATTCGGAAGGTGACTGGCAGCTCCTCGGCTTTGTCCTCATCCAAGAACCAGTCGAGGAAGACCAAGATAATTGTCCCGACCTCTAGAGTATTTGAGGGCACTCGGGAGAGAAAGAAAATCTCAGAAGAAGCTGGGGGTATTCAAGCCCCTGTGGATCTTCATCCTGGAGACAAAGTCAACCTCCCAGACGTAGCTGGGGGTAGTCAAGCCCCTGAGGATCTGCGTCCCGAAGACGAAGAAGTCCTCCAAGACAAAGCTGGGGGTAATCAGACCCTTGATGATACTTCTTCCGAAGATGAAGGTGATCTCTAGAACATAGCTGGGGGTAGCCAAGACGAAGCCCAGGGGGAAATTCTGCTTCTACAAGAGAGCGAGGCCGAAAGCGAAGCCTTAACCGATCCATCCACTTCCAATCGTGTCATGACGGTGTACATGACGGGAGCTGGTGATGCGGAGTCAGATGTGCCGCCAGCAGATTTCGTCCAGCGCATGGATACCTTGGAGGAAGGACTCAAAACCCTCTCTGCCTCCATGCAAACACTGACTCAAGCAGTGTTTGAGATATGGTCAGCTTTGGCCAGGGCACTGTCTACCGGTCCTGACCCAGGGGCCAATGGAGAATCAAGTGTACCCCTTCAACGGGTATCCTTGGATACAGATCGTCGTGAGACACCTCGGACATCGGAGCCATCAAATGCTCAACTCCAGGCTGTACCACCATCTCTCACTCCCAGCTCCACAGAAGACGTGATGGAGATGATCAGGGACTTACGAGAGCGTTTCGAGTCAAAGAATAGACATGAGGAGCGCCAGAAGATGGGGATCCCCCAACCATATCACCTCGAGTGGAACAAAGTGGTTTATCCTCCCAAATATAAACCACAAACTTTGACACCATATGACGGAAAGGACTCTCCACGCCGTTATCTGACGTACTTCCAGTCTCAAATAGGACATCTTCCAAAAGAAGACGCACTACTCACCAGCATATTTGTCGGGGCACTGAAAGGAGTGGCTTACGACTGGTATTGTAGTCTCCCCGACAACTCCATATCTTCCTTCGACGACTTGACACGTCTCTTCCTTGATCGTTTCTACGACGGAGGGAAGGACATGACAATAAAATCCCTCATAGAGATACGTCAGAAGGAGAAGGAAATAGTTCGAGCATTCATCGAACGGTTCCGACAAGCCTGCTTCAGACTGCCCCCGGGTATGCCAGAACATGCACTCCTCTCCTCCTGCAGCATGAACATGCTGTCTGCGATCAAACTCTGGCTCAACTCCACTCCTCCTCCCGATTTGAGCTCGTTGATTATTGAGGCTGAAGCAGCTGAAAAGAAGGCATCCAATGCTCGCCTTCTGGGAGTCAGTTTTCCTGCTTTCGAAGACAAGGGAAAACGGCCTACAGTCAACAACCCTGGACGAGAGACGAAGGGGAAGCAGGCGTTGACTATCAATGCCTCCAAAGGTACATCAGTACCCACTCAGTGCTTACTTCCTTTCGAAGCCATGCTCCAACAATATTGCCGAGTACAACGCTCTCATCATGGGACTCCAGATCGCACAACAGCTGGGGGTGGATCATCTGGAAGCCTACGGCGACTCAAAACTCATCGTTAACCAGATCAGAGGGAAATATGAAGTTCGCCATGGAGATCTGGTTCCTTACCATGGAGTTGTATTAAACATTATTTCAACCTTCACCAAGTTCTTTATAGAACATGTACCTCGATTACAAAACCTGAAGGCTAACGCTCTGGCTGGCCTCGCAGCCTCATTGGCAGCACCCCTCGGGACTCAGCACTACGTCACGGTAGTTGGTCGAGACTTGGTCTGTCCTAAAAACAACCTATGCTCACAAATAGCCCATGCCATGTCAACAAGTGCTGGTATTAATGTCCAAGACTGGAGGTTCCCGTTCATCGACTTTGCTGTCTATAAAATTCTCCCAGAAGACCCAAAAAAAGCCGTCTCAGTCAGGAGGCGTTCCCTTCGATTCTATTACGATACAGCTACTAAAATGCTGTACCGACGCTCCTACGATGGGCTTCTTCTTCGATGCCTGTCCAACAAAGAAGCAGCCGAAGCCCTTCGAGAAGCTCATGATAGAAATTATGGGGATCATCAACCTGGGCCTAAGTTGCAGGATCGACTGCGACGCATGGGTTACTACTGGCCGACCATGGCAGCCGACGCTGTCGACTATGCTAAGAAGTGCCATGCTTGTCAGCTTTATGCTGACTTCATCAATACATCATCGAAACCACTACATCCTACGGTCGTCTCTTGGCCCTTCAAAGCTTGGGGCATGGATATTATAGGACCTATCACCCCTCCTTCATCGAGGGGACACCGCTTCATCCTAGCCATCACCGACTACTTCTCCAAATGGGCAGAAGCAGTTCCGCTGACGGAAATAAAGAGCTCTAGGGTGATCAGCTTCATTAAGCACCATGTCATCTACCGTTTCGGGGTACCTCGAAGGATTATCCACGATAACGGTCTATAGTTCATCAGCCATATTTTCAGCAGGTTTTGTGACAAGAATCGCATTCAGAACGTGGCATCGACCGCCTACAATCGGCAGCCAACGGATTGGCCAAGGCGTTTAACAAGACTATCGTCAAGCTACTCAAAAAGGTCGTGTCATCCAACAAATGCGACTGGGACGAAAATCTTGACGAATGCCTTTGGGCCTACGGCGCAACGGTACAGACCCCGACGGGCAACACACTATTCTCTTTGGTCTACGGGAGCGAAGCGGTACTGCCTCTCGAGATCCATATGCCCTCACTCCGTGTAGCGATCACAAATCAACTCACAGAAGAAGACAATCAACGTCGTCGTCTGCGAGAATTGGAGGCACTTGACAAAAAACGTCTTCTAGATTAACAGCGCATCGAACTCTATCAAGCCTGTATATCACAGGCTTTCAACAAGAAGGTCAAGCAGAGGACTTTCCAAGTAGGCGACCTGGTTCTGGCAGTCAGGAGGCCGATGGTGTTGACTCACAAGACACCAGAAAAGTTCGAGCCTAAGTGGGTGGGACCTTTTATCATAGAGACGGTATATTCAAACGGTGCTTACCGCCTCGCCAAACCCAATGGGGACTTGTTCATGATGCCCATCAACGGCAAGTTCCTAAAGAAGTACTACTCTTGACATCCTTCAGACATATACTTCTATCTCCACCCAACAAGGGAGTCTGCGGACCCAATCATCAGGGCTCACGTACACCTCCCTTCCATAAAATCTTACACTTCCGGAACCCAGCTGTTCCGTGGCGTTCTATCATCAGTAGAAGAACAACCATGTCCACATTACCTCTGAGTTGCCCTTCTACGCCCTACAAAGCATAATCTGACACCATGAAGGATTATGCTGCTTATCATGTTTACCACGTCCACATCACCTATGAGTAAACATTCCGTACAGACAACCCCTGCGTTGTCGTACATTGATCGCAGAACTTTCATGTCCATATTACCTCTGAGTAGTTTTGCGTATCTCCCCAGAATCACTCCTACCATGTCCATAACACCTCCGAGTAGGAAGATTCTGACATTTGAACCCCATATTTACCATGTCCATATTACCCCTGAGCAAATATGTTGGTTCTCTCAAACTTATTATCTGTACCTAAAAACCAAGGTACGCAAAAGATAATAGGTCTACACAAATTATGAAGTTTATGACAGCAAGGATGAACATACCACAAAACTCTTTATCCTTTATTTAAAAGTAAATGATTACATCTCCAGCAGAAGTTGTAAATTACACAAGATAACAAAAAAGGGAGAGGCTATAATCCCTAAGCATCACCGGGATTGGCTGAAAGCTCTTCGATCCGACGCTTCAAGTCTTCCGCCCGAGTCTCTGCGGTCGCCAGGACTTGGCGTTCGGCTTCTTGACGCATCATTTCTATGGCCTCAGGGGAAGTGTCATCCTCATACTTCTCGTCCAGCTGTTGTCATTGCTGGGCCAAGGAAAGAGGTTGGCGGGTGAAACCTGCTTCCTCCTTCTTAGATGCTACATATTCAGCCTGGACTCGCTCAGCATCTAACAAAAGTTGGGCCCGCTGGTCTTCAAGGAGGCGAATCTGGGCATTAACCTCCGCTATACTAGCATCCAACGTAGCTTGCAACTCCATCTTCTCCTGCGTTGACTGAGATAGCCTCTCCACCGTATTCTCAGCTTCGGCCACTTCGCGTTCCTAGACAGCCACAGTGGCCTGATAAGATGACTCAGTTTCAGCGATCAACTTCTCTTTTTCTGCTTCTATCAGAGCGGAGAGATCATTTCGCTAGATACTCTGAAACTCGGAAAGCAGCTGGTCGAGCTCGGCCACCGATGCCTCCGGAATCTTGGCCATATGGTCATGACCCTGGTGGGAACGTATCAGACCAATATGAGGGAGCGCCATAGTTTTTACCGTCGTGAAACTCCCGTTGGAAGTCATCACTGTCGATTCGCCCCTCTGATACACCGCCTCAATGATAAACTTCGCGTACTCTTCCGCATCCGCCAGCACTTGCGGCGTCATAGCAGGATTTGGAGGAGCTGCTCTAGACGACGGACTTGAAGAAGACCTGCCGACTTTAATCTGCGAGACCGGAACCTCAACTTCCGCGGACCCTCCCTCGTTAGAGACTTGAACTCCGCTACTAGCCCGAGGTGCCAAGAGGGCAGAAGGAGCTAAGTGGGTTGTCGATATTGTTCCCCAAAGCAACAGAGGGTTCCTATACCACCAGGTCCTTGTCCTTTCCCGTCTCGGAGGGACCACCAACATCCGGAGTTGCCTTCTCCACCTCGAGGCACGATCTGTAACCAGCACAGGACCTTCCTCCTCTAGCGAGCTAGCAGGATCAGCACCCGTCTCCTGGCCGGGCACTTCCTCTGGGGTCGGGCTTAGCAGATGAGTCTTTTCTCCCTGAGTCTGCTGCTACCTCAGGGGTGACAGCCAGCTCGACTTCTGCAGCTGGGTTCGGGTTAGGGCTCGACAATGTAACAGCCGACCTCTCTTTATCATGACGAGGGGAGGAATCAATCCTCTCCTCTGTTTCATTCGCACTTGCTGTCCCTACGGCAGGCTCAGCAATATCTGGAGGAACGTCATCAGAAGAAGATGAACTCCACTCTTCCTCCTCTTCCGGAGGCACAACTTCTACTGGGACCTTGATATCAGAGATCCCTACATCAGCTTGGACTATCCTGGGGACAGCTGCACTTCAAGCTTCCCCCTCAACACCATCTGGAGACACCAAAGTCCCCACACAAATGGAATCATCAACACTCTCCTCCCTGGAAGATGAGGTAATCGGAGGAATACGCTCGTCAGAAGAGCTCGCTACCTCCTTCAGTTTAACCAAACCTGGTTTCGAAGCCCGGGACTTCTTCCTCGGCACCACCTACAAAAAGAAGACATGAGTCACAAAAATCAAAGAGTAAAACCAGACTAATGGGACGTCTTTACCTCTACGGGAGCCAATCCTGTTACTACGACAGGTGCCACTTCCGGAGCTCCTGCCTTCGGAGTTGTAGCTTTTCTTGGTCTCTTCGGTACAAACGAGCCAACCTCCGTATCAGCCCGTCTCTTTTCAGCTGGGGTCTCTTCCAGATTACCCCCCATTGATGCTATAGCAGATAACCTATAACCCGCAACCTCTGGTGGGCGATATGATCGAGCCACCGCCAATATGTTGGTTGTCGCCTCTAGCTGTGTGCCAATGATGAAACTAGTTTCCCTGTCGTACTCAGGGGATGCAGCGTTCATGGCACAATACAACATGATAGTCGAATACAAGATCTGCGACCGAGGATTGTGAACTGGCATGGTAAAACGGACTCCGGTGCACCCGATATTGTAATATTGCCAATCCCGGGCTCCATCCAGTAAACTCCCAATAAACTCCAGACTATTACTGGGGTTCCTTAACATCAGCTGGGTATAACCAAACTGACGTACAAATCGGCTCGACAGATATGGCTCTAGATAGCACTTATTTTTGTTACGGTAGACCAGATGGGAAGGCCGAATGCTCTGTAACCAGCGAAACCCCATATCGGCAGGGCAATCGCATCCTCGCCAGAGTCTTCCAACTCTTGGTCGGCTTTGAAGTCTATAAAGATGGGGTTGATCTTGGTGATCTCCCACCCCTGAAGATAAGACAAGACCCTTCTACAAATAGGGACGCCAGTATGTAGCCACTTCCTTTTATAGAAGCGACGGATATAGGCGTCACCTACAACGTGATCGTCTTCAGGGCCGGGGCTCATCATGTTCAGATGATACAGAATCAGCCATCCCATCAGATAATGGAATGGTAGCTCAGCCCGGGGAAAGTTGTCATTCCTACCCCTCCCTTGGATCACATCATCAGCAAAAGTCCTCAAACCCCGCAACAGGTTACACAACATCGCGGGAAGGAGGGCCAGAGGGTGACCAAAAACCAGCTTTACCGCTGGCAAGATGAGATTTATGCTCACTCTAGATCCAGAGCCGCCCGAGAACACGTAGTCCCGGAGCCATATCATCAAGTATGCGGCTAACACGGCCCTGGGAGACATCCGGTGTACGCAATGCCAGAAGCAACTGTATACATCGACACCACTCTCGTTTGAACGAGGGACCTTCTCATCTAGTCGGCCCACTTCGGAGGTCACCTCTACATGAGGCAGTCCCTGCGGAGTCACAAACCGAATCTTGCAAGGGTTTGTCGAGTCCTGCTTGAAGATATAGTCCCTCCAAGTAGTCACATGGGGCTGCGACCCGCCCTTATCCTTCCGTTGTAGCAGATAATGGTAGCTCGCCACCTCCTTGAAAATAGCCATCATCTCCTTGTCCTTTTCTTCTAGGACTTGGATCTCTTCATTCATCAGAAAATATTCCTCGTACGGTTCCGAACCCTAGGGAAGTTTGGAAACCACATACATCTCATGAAGAGCCAACCCCAGCTCCCCCACTGGAGTAAAGAAGGTGCAAGTCTGGGAGTTGAACATCTCCATGAGCACAAGAAATATGGGCTTGTTGATATCGATGCCCCCTGCGTGACACGAAGAGCGGCAGTCAGCCCAATTGCTTTGAGCTCAGTTTTGAACTTTGACAGAACCCAGAGGGTCAACTCATCCCATTTCAACACGTGATGGCACCACTCCTCAACTCGAAAACCTCCTTTTGGATACGTGATCTGCGATGTCAGTGTCCGACTTGCAAAAGTTGAAGCCCCAAAGGCGAAGGTATCAGGAGGAACAACACTGTAGAGGCTTCCAGGCCGCAAAGTTTGGCAATAGTACGAGGTCCCTGATCGTGAGGAGGCCAAGGTTTCTATTTGATTCGAAGTAACATCAATGCAAAGGGTACTTCCTACTGCCCCTCATTGAGAAGGAGTAAGCTCCCATGGCATCCTTCTTTTGGAAGCCAAATGGTAGAAAGCCGTTAGCGGCAATTGACGCTCAGACTGCTGCATGTACATGGCTAAGCCCTTCGCCGAGAAGAACCAGTCCTCTTTAATCTTCAATATCTTTGCCTCAGTAGAGGTCAACTGGTCACCGAACAGAAAGGCAGGCTTCAAAAAGTCACGTTCTCGAATTTAGCTGATTTTAGTCTGCCACTCTCCATCATGTTCTGGAGAAAAACGGGCGACTGATCTCGGGTATGCAACATCCTCTCGGGAGGCTGGTCCTGCATGATAGCAGCCCTCGCTGGATTAACAATCTCCTCATTGAAGTCAATCCCTATTTGGCAGAGGGAAGCATCCAAAAGGACTTCGTTCAGCAAAGGGATTGTCATTGACATTGACACAAAACAAAAGTCAGGCAACAAGACGGAAAAGAGGCTTAAGAGAAAGACGAAACATTTGGGGGTGCGTTCAAGGCTTCTGCGCCTCATCAGGGCCCAAAAAGGCCCATATGCATTGAGGCCTCGGCGCATAATCAGGACAAAAGTCCATGCGCGTCCGCGGGATAGCCTCGACGCATAATCAGGATAAAAGTCCATACGCGTCAGCAGTAATGCCTCGGCGCATAATCAGGACAGAAGTCTATGTGCGTCAGCGGGATAGCCTCGGCGCATAATCAGGACAGAAGTCTATGCGCATCAATAGTAAAGCCTCGACGCATAATCAGGATAGAAGTCATGCGCGTCAGCGGGATAGCCTCGACGCATAATCAGGACATAAGTCCATGCGCGTCAGCAATAAAGCCTCGGCGCATAATCAGGACAAAAGTCCATGTGCGTCAGCGGGATAGCCTCGGCGTATAATCAGGACAAAAGTTCATGCGCGTCGGCAACAAAGAGTTAGGGCACAGCAACAGGGTGCAACTCATCCGTGTGTGCACCAAACTCGTCTAAAAATGTCAGGAAGCACTCACCCGTTACCACTGGCCGGACGTCGGCGGGAGCCACAGCAACGATGGAAGAATCCTCCTTATCGAACTCTACGGCCTCTTTTCCTTTGCTTCGTCCTCGGCCAGCACCACCACGAGGAGTTTTGGGAGCCATTTCGAGAAAAGGAGATTAGGGTTTTGGAAGAAAAAACTCTAAAGAAGAAGACAGCAAAGAAAGAAAGAATTTCCTCTCTCTATTAGACGCCTATTTATAGGCTTGGGTGACGTTAACCACCGTTTAGGGTTCTGTGAAGTGATAACCGTGGATAGTCCAAAAGGTCATCATTAAATCTTTTTTCATTTATCCCGATGCGTTATCATTTGGACATTTAAAACTGAGAGGAGCATGCGCCCCAGAACAGTTATGCGCCCCGGACAGTCATGTGCCCCAGAGAAGACACCACCATGCTTCTTATTCAAATTATTCCAAAACTTGACGAAAAGTTTTGAAAACTTTGAAGGGGGTCTTATAGAAGCATGGAATTTCAGGATCGGAAATCCTATGCGCCTAACATTACATGCGCCAGGGAGCTCAGATAAAGTGCTTGGCACAAGCAAACAGCAAAAGCATAGACATTAAAAGAAGATTTTTTATTTCATATAAAAGTCTATTACATATCTAAAAAAGGCTTTACAAAGAAGAATTTCTATAAAGAAAAGTCCCTAAGTCTACAGCTAGGTGTAGCAACCGCCATGCGCTCTCAGTCAGGTGCGTCTCTTCAGCGTCTCAGTCAGGCGCGTCTCTTCAGCATCTCAGTCAGCGCATCTCTTTAGTGTCTCAGTCAGGCGCATCTCTTCAGTAGCTCAGTTATGTGCATCCCTTCCGCATCTCAGTCACGCGCATCATGAAGTCTCAGCATATGCGCACCACTTCGACCCGATCGGGTGCTTAGAGTAATGAAGCATTTATTAAGCAAGGGTGGGCGATCAACCCCACCCTAGCGGGAGGAAAAGCTCTCCAAAGGAAGAGGTGAGCACCACAATCGATCCGTGGCAAAAGGAGACTTTCAACACAATCAGAATGGGCAACACCCACTCTAGCAGGAGGAGGAGGTCTCCCAAAGCCCAAGGAAGATGATCGAGGCACCACAATTTCGATCCGCGGCTCTTCCAGCATAACGGAGATGAGGCTCGAGCATCCCGATCTTTGGATACAACAGGCACCTTCCGCCTGCCTCAGAAGCCATCGACTCTGACTTTTGGATGTAATAGTCACCTTCAAGTGTATGAACGAAGACAAGTCGTCGCATCTTCACCCTCGGGAACATCTCGTCAACAGAATGTGCTCGAGCAAATAAGTTTATTTCGGGAGGACGTGAGGGAATGAGAAGCAAACTCTCTCCTTTCCACTATTTATAGGCCGGGCAAATCAAACCCATGCGCCAAGTGGCGGGCTCTCCGAATCCCGTGCAATAAATTTGCATTTATGGTGATGAACCTGATGCTTCGATTTCGGCCAAGTCAAAAATAGCTATTTAAAGCACTCGAAGAATGCAACAGTCGGACCAATAAAGGCATGTCATGCAAACGGATGTGTCGGCTAGACACCACGTATCGTACAGACGCACCCGTTCTAAAGCGCCCCGTATGGATACGCCCAACAAAGCACAGATCCATGCATCCTAAACACGCATGGACCCATGCGCCCATTTCGGCTCGTCACCCATCAAGCAATTAATGCTCAAGTGACAGAGTTGGCAGCACGTCCCCCGAAGACTGGCCAGTTAGCAGCTTTTTCAGAAGACGAAGCGTCGCTGACGTCAGCATCATCATTACTTTCCTTCGGCGGTTACAAGCCACGTGGCCGCCCAACCATTTCGTATGCGCCTCCGCAGACGTGTGCCCAAATCTCTGTATACGCCTCAAAAACTATGTGCCTCAGACTTTTCTCTGATCCCTAAAGATAGAGGTCAAGTCACTACTGAAGCCCCGCATGCGCCTCAAAAGCCATGCGCCCAGACTGGTTCATAACTCCTAAAGGTTACAAGCCAAAGTCTACTCATGCGCCCAATCCTAGGCGCATCCTGTCAGATTACTCTCCACCAAATCTGATATCTTTGAGCTACGAATACGCGCCACGTGTCTTTTGACTCAGTTCAACCGATGAAGGGGTGCTAATTACCCAAGATCTCGACAACCGAAAGATCTTCTCCCTTGCTACGTGTCAGCTCTGCCGCAGCCCACAAATGCAATAAGAAGAGTTTAACTCCTCAATCCGAGCGCGCCGCCCATGCACCTCCATCTGTAATCACCACGTGGCATCCCCACAAATAGACGCATCCTACATATGCGCGCATGAGCAGCCAACCTGCTGCTTATAAGTAGAAGGATCATTCCCTCTCACAGACACACACAGACTGTCAGAGTTAAAGACGCAGAATCAATAAAAGCATCCGAGTTTACTCCCAGAGATCGGAAGAGACACTCAACGTCTTCTTCCTCTCCGCAAAATCTAGCACCCAGAGCAATTTAGACCTTCATATTACCAAAAATTGTCGTCAGATCATCAACGAAGTCAACACATTACCACTCTCTCCATCGACACAGGGACATAGATAAACAAAAGTGTACTCCTAGGACTACATCTAAGTCCTACATTATAACTCTGTTCTATTTGTAATTAAAATTGTAATCAAAAGATTTTAATGGTAAACAGTTGCGTCGACCTTAGAAAAGTCAAGTGCGGGATTCGAATTGTGTCGGACGAGAATGATTTGGACTTGATTGAGTAGCAGGGGATGATTATCGATATGGGTACTATCGAGCGACGATAACGTCGGTTCGATATAGATGAGCGTACTTTGAAATTGAGGGATGGTTCGAACAAAAAATTTGAAGAAGCCGATTTTGATTCGAATGATAGTTGAGGATTAGTTAAATGACTTCATCCCTGAGTGGTGTATGCGATAGCCTCAGGGATGTCGATCGATCAATTAAGGATTCGGGGTATAAATGAGTCTATTAACGAGCGTCACGTGTATACAAAGCCGTAGATTGAGTATCGTTGAACAAGTTATAGTCTTAAGATTTGACGAGTTGATTCGAACAACTTAGAATTTACGTGCACGGAACGTGCAAGGGATCGAGGTTTATGCGAGTATAAAATGCAAAATGACTGAGTAGGTGAAATCGAATCGAAGAAAAGTTAGGGTGTATAAATGGATGACTTAATCGAGGAAATTAATACGGATCGTATACAAAAAGTTAGCACGACAGGTAGATAGCGTGCATGAAAGGTTTGATTTTGAAGTTACGTGAATGACTCTAAGGATTGGATTGAATGTTGCTCGATGATTTGAGTTAGCAAAAGGATGATACGAAATGAGAAAATATATTGGTCGATGACTTAAGATAAACGGATGAACAATGCATGAAATTGGTTTGAGAAAATTGATGTTGTGAATGATTCGAGGGATAATAATTGAACTTGAATTTGAATGTCGAGGAGATTATCCAGTCGGATGATAGCATCATTCGTACGACTCAAAATTGGTTGCAAAGGAAGATCGTCAGGTTACATATATCGTTGATGGTATTGAGGCATATCAAAGATCGATATACGATAACTCGGGGGTACTCTGACTCAGCGAATGATGATCGTGCAAGTGTTATTGTTCGGTTGGATGCTATACTTAGGAATTTGGTTTAGATGAATGTTGGATGAAAATGATTGTGTCTTAATGGTTATACGGATAACCATAGTGTCGATATTCTTGTCTTGCACGAGTGCAACTCCAGCCTCGTACATGCATCACATCGAATTTGGGGCGATTGTTCCGTGTGAGCGCTGACATGGTGATTCATTTTGCGGGAATGATTAAACTTGGAAAATTAGGACGCGGCAACTTTGATTGTCTCGACTTGTTGGGTTGATGTGAAGGAAAATTCGAGGATGTTTAGACTTACAATTGATGATTGAATAAACTTGAGGATTGAGTAGGTCCAATCCGCACATCGAGAATGAATTAGTCTAGACTCAAAACCAGAGTTACGCCCCGATGAGAATAATTATTCTGCAGGAGCGTTGCATGGTGATTTCATACCCACCGTGGATAATCGAACTCGCGTGAGATCGGAGCGTGGCATGTTGTTAAGTCAGACAGCCTTGTGATCGATTACGTGAATTGGAATAGGTGAATTAGGGAATATAGAATATGGAATTTTGGTTAGTGACGAATTGTGCCATAGCGTGCTTGATTTGAGAAGGATTGATAGGCGAACTATATCGAACATATTTGAAGGGATAGACTATGCAAAATGGTTTATGGAACGCACGATATTGATATGTCATGGAATTGGTTGAACGTGAGTTATCGTAGGATGGCTTTGCTGAATGACTCAGACCCCGTACGACGAATGTTGGGATGTGTATAGGGAATCAATGCACGATGTTTAGAAATCAGAGTGATGCGAGCTTGGGTAGAAAAAAAACCCCGTACAATAAACTTGGTTTGATCGTAGGATGGGGTCAGTGTTGATATTGTTGTTTGGGAACTATGATTCCAATACTGACGGATGGCCTTAAGCCTAAAGACATAGCCTAGCGGTTAGGCAGGTGTCCCGGTACGGAACGATAGAAATTGTGGAAGCACCACTCGTGAGTCTCGGTTGACATGCATGTATATCAAGGACGCTTGAATATATGTACGATCCAACTCGAGTGGTGATGGCAGGATTCGCTATCACGAGGATTGGTTGAAATACATGTATTTTGGGGACGTCTAAAATATGTGCACGATCCAACTAAGTGATATGTTGAATTCAAGTGAGACTTGAGGAATGGAAAAGTGTCGAGGATTTTGAAATCGTATTGAACGAAAGATTGATAGAAGCATGAGCATGGCTCAGATTTGGGAAATGCATAGGAGAAATGTGTGTGAGAGTCATTGAACGTTCGAGTGATAAGTCAATGAGTAAGTACTCAGTTAGTTTCGAGGACGAAACTTTTTCTGAGTGGTGTATGATGTAGTGTCCCATCCCGCTCAGTCAATCGGAGGAATCAGAACGCCAACGACGTTCGGACTTAGCCTTGCAACGGCTGCTCGAAGACATCGCTTGGTCGAGGCGACCGCTCGCTCATGTAGGGTAGTTTCAGTGAACTTGCCTCATCTTAGCCTTTATATAATAAATCACATGTTTTCAACTTGCACACGTAGGCTTGATAATAAAAGAGACGAATCCACATAGATAAGGGAATAATCCCGATGTGTCGAATTGAGTTAAAATATAGAAAGGTCCAACGGTCGGCTTAGAGTTGGTGCACAACATTCTTTGAAAATGACACTCGATCCTTCGTCCCGTGGCTTGGGAGAAGAAAAGTTGGTTGAGTAGGCAAAGTTAATAACATAGTCTAAGTCATAGACGTCGCCGCATGAATGCTTGGTAAAGCATGTACGATCCATTGTCCAAGGCTTGGCATAGCCTTTGTCCGCCCTATTGGTTAAGCTGCATTGCACATCTTGTGGCATAAGTCTAGGAAACCAAATAGCTTGTTTGTTCAAGCCGGACGCGTGCACGGCACGTTCCCTCAAGGCAAAGCTTGACGCAGCCTTTCTCCGTCAAGTTGTTACAAAGTTAAGTTAGGCAAGTTATGTTAGGCTATCAGAGTAGTAACAAGCACGGTCCTATGAGTTGTACAGCGGGGTATAACCATATAGTCTTACAGTCTTAAGGCCCGTCATATAGAGTATAACTTGGACGGTGGTGTCGCGTAGAGTTCAAGTTGGTTTAAGGTACGATGTCACGGACTTATTGTTTTTAAGGCACGAGCCACGGTTGAGTAAATTGAGTTGGAAGGAGGGATTTCAAATAGTCGTTCCTGAGTTGAATGAAATAATAGGGCAAGAAGGAAGAATGCTTGCGACCGGGTCGTCGATGCAAGATCTCAGAAGTGAGAAGTATTGAATTTAGCCCTGAAAGAGATGGTAACACTAGAGGTAGAATGACTGTGTGAGACATCAGTTTGAGTCGAGTCTTGCATGGTCATGGACAACTTGTCGACAAGGTAAATTGTTTCCTCGGACGATAACCAGGGGCCACAGTAGGACCGTTCCGGCCTTGGAGGAAACCGTGGGTGAATGTGAGCGGAATAGCTGAGCCGTAAGGCAATGTATTCGATGGACGCTCATTGGGGCTAGCTACCCGCTTTGGTCGGTCCATCCTATACCAGCAAAAAGGGAGTCCACAATGGCTCTGGGAGTCAGTGACCAAATTCATATAGATGAGTCGGCATGGCGGTAACCCGCATGTGTGCCTTTGGATTGAGTTGAGTTGAATGTGTGTGTGTAGTTAGAACACAATGTTGGGCCTAAGGTTTGGTTTCAACGTAGGCGACGTGATTCGGCACGAGATGTGGCGTCGAATCTTAAGTTGTAGGCATATAGGTTGCATAGTTATGATTTGAGTTGTCTTGAGTTTAAGTCAGGGAGTGCCGCAATGCAAAGTCGGTCGAGTGACACTTAGCCACAAGTCTTGATTTGGGTCAGTTGGTGATCAAAGTAGCAAGGGCCACGAGGCGGCGACATAGCTTAGTCACCCTAAGTTTCGAGGCAAGGTACGATGGATTCCTAGCATGATCACATGGAAATGGAGCCTCATCGCGTAGTTGCGTATCTGATTTTGGTCGAAAGGCAAGCACTACTTGATAGGTTAACGTTGTTGAGTTGACATTGTTGTTGCAAGCACGGGATGGTCTATAGACAAAATAGGCCAAGGCGTTGGTCCTAAAACCGATCCTAAGGCAAGAGTAGAAAGACAATCATAAAGGGACTATGTTGCACAAAGTAAATCAAACGTGTTAGTTTTGTATGGGTGGGCGAGGAGCTCATTCCACCAATATAGTTGAGTACTAACACCCACACAGTTTTCATGTGCCGGCACAGGTAGAAGCTCGTCGCGCGAAGCTCGCTTGGATGCGTCGAGGTACGGAGTTCCTTGGCGATTCGAAGCGTACGGCCGTATGGTATCAAGACTTATATGGGACATAATGTATGGACGTCGCCTTCCGAAGCATCCGCTGGCTCAAGACATGTATTGAGAGATGAGAGAGAGCTGAGTGACTTGTAATGTGAGAAGAGTGAGCTTGAGTGATTGTAATTTTGGCCTTTTGCCCCTTTATAACCTTTGTTTCAATATTAATAAAGAGCTTCTTTTGAATAACTTGTGTTTGTTCTAAATTATTGCTGCACGGTCAATGTCTCTGCTTGGGACTTCTGTGAGATGACCCCAATGCAGCCGCTGTAATCGACCGTTATGGAACCTGCCTTGCACGAGCGCAAATCTAGGCTCGTGCGATGACACGCCTTAGCGAGGACGATCGCTCCTACGGGAGCGGAATGTGACAGCTAACCATCCAAGATCTCAACAACAACCAAATCTCCGCGACTGCCACGTGTCAGCTCCATCACAGCCAGCGCAGCAGTCCAGCATATTCAGCTTCAAATCTAGGGTGCATCAACCATGCGCCCCCGCCAACATCAACCACGTGGCATTCCTACATCTACGCGCATCCGACATATGCGCGCATGAGCAACCAGCCTGCTATCTATAAATAGAATGATCATTCCTTCACCAACAGACAAGGACAGACATACACACATAGAGAAAAGCACGTCCATAGAGGCCAGAAGAGACATTCAACGTCCGTATCTCCTCGCAATGCTCCGGCATCCAGAGCAACCCAGACCTTCAGAGAGTTCAAGATCATCGTCAAATCATCAATGGAGTCAACACATTACCACTCGCTCCATCGACACAGTTCTCAGATAAAAACAAAAGTCTACTCCTAGGAATACGTTTAAGTTATATATAGTATACTTTTCTGTTTGTAATTGAAATACCAAAGTTTTAATCAACAAAACTTTGTCGCATTTTTGATATAAATAATAACAGAATAATATAATAGATTAACATAAAGAAACAAAAATAGAAGTATGATTAGTAAGGTATACTTGTGTGCCCTGCATTTGGTAAAGAGTCGACATATACGATACGAACATGCCGGCTATGAAAAACACATGCACTGAAAGTGAAATGATGACTCTGAATGTTGCAACAAAAATGTCTATGATTCCTGAATAGCATCAATAGTGAATAAAAAGCTCTCATAAGTTCACTTTGGTGCAATTTAGAAAAGTCGATGCACTACCAAAATAAGGCATATTACCAACGAAATTAGCGACGCCTAAGGAAAACGTCGCTAAAATAAAGAAATTTAGCGACGTGTAGAAAAAAATATTGCAGGGCGTCACAGTTAGCGACGATCAGCAACGTCCTGCGACGTCTTTTAAGTAAAAAAATAACGTTGCTGATAAGTCGGTAAACATCGTTGATTAGCGACGTTTACCGACGATTTAGCTTTACGTCGCTAAGTTTTTTTGTTCTAGCGACACTAGGACATCTTTATTGGACGTCGCTAAGAAATTTTATTTAGGTCAGCCGATCGAGTTCTTTTTTATTCTCAAAATTTCAACCCAAATTCAAACCATTCCCTTTCCCCATCCGACCCCCCCACTCCTTCCTCCGGTGACCATCGACCCCCGACCCCCTCCTCCGGTGACCGTCGATCCCCGACCCCCTCCTCTGTCTCCGCGAACCTCCGTCTACGGCAACCCCGCCGACACCCTCCTCCGGTGACCACCGATCCCCGACCCCCTCGACCCCCTCGACCCCTCCTCTGTCTCCGCGAACTCCGTCGACCCCTTCCTCCGCCGCCTAGTCCCCTCCTCCTTCGCCGCCGCCTAGTCCCCCTTCCTCCGACTTGACGCCCCCTCCGGTCAGACCCTTCTCGATCATCCATCGAAGGTAAACTCTATCCCATATTGCTATTTTATTTAAGTTATTGTATTTGTGATTTGGGAGGGGGAGGGGCAATATGAATTTAGATTTTGGTGTTGGACACGTATAGGCACGATACATTGGACTTGGACACGAGCACATTATATATTGGTATCGAAGACGATATATTGGACTTGGACACGAGCACATTGGACTTGGACACGATACATTAGACTTGGACTATTAATCTAACATATACTTCATAGGAATGGTCGATATTACTGATTTCGATATCGATACTCATAGGAATGGTATGTTACCGATTTCGATATCGATACTCATAGGAACGGTCTGATACCGATTTCGATATCGATATTCATAGGAATGGTCGATATTACCGATTTCAACATCGATACTCATAGTAATGGTGTCATGCCGATTTTATTATCGATACTCATAGGAATGGTCTGATACCAATCAATATCGATACTCATAGGATGGTGTGATACCGATTTCGATATCGATACTTATAGGAATGGTCGATATTACCGATTTCAACATCGATACTCATATGAATGGTGTTATGCCGATTTCGTTATCGATACTCATAGGAATGGTCTGATACCGATTTCAACATCGATACCACTTGTTGTATCATGATTACTTGGGATTCTATTTCAATGTTTAGGATATGTCATGATTAATGCTATTACTTTTACAAGCCTTTGAACGATGTGCATGTATCTATCTTACAGAAATATCTAAAAATGGATATGGATATGAATTACTACATACGTCATCGTTCGTGGATGTACAACCGTCATTCTGATGACATGTGCGGTGTGCGGGATGAATTCATAGAGGGTGTACAACAATTTCTGCAGTTTGCCAAGGCGTTCCCTCAGTACATGGACGGTACCAAAATTAAGTGTCCGTGTGTGAGATGTCGTAACTTGAAATATCATCCAGAAGTGGAAGTCACATATCATTTATACTCTAAGGGTTTCATACTGAATTACTATCAGTAGAGCGCACACGGAGAACTTGTGTCCTTAGCATCGGAGTATGAGCCTTATGTGGATGTCCACAACTACGCTGCTTATGATGATGGGTTGGTGAACATGGTTTTTAATGCGACGGGGCCTAGTTTCGATCCGAACAATCATGATGTACCTGAGGAGGCACCGAACGCCAATGCTACAAAGTTGATGGCGTTGTTAGAGAATGCAAGGACTCCATTATATCCTGGTTGTGAGGATCATTCACCGTTGGAGGTGGTTATAAGATTGTTGAGCATCAAGTCCGATTTAACATGTCGCAAAATTGTTACAACCAGCTTATAGAGTTGATTATAGAAATATTGCCTGAGGATGCTAAGTTGCCTAAAGACTTTTACCGGTCTAAGAGGATGGTGAGATCGCTCTAGATGGGATACGAGAAAATTGATGCATGTCGCAATGAGTGCATACTGTACTACAAAGACGACAAAGATGAAGACGCCTGCAGATTTTGTGGTGCTGATCGCTACAGGGGCAGTGGTAGAGAAAAGTTTGTCGGTGCAAGAAAGCCTACCGATTCGATGCACTACTTGTCGTTGATGCTGCGGTTGCAGCGGTTGTTTATGGTGAAGGAAACTGCAGAAAACATGAGTTGACATAAGCGGGAACAGACCGAAGGAGTGTTGGATCACCCATCTGATGGAGAAGAATAGAAGCACTTTGATCGAAAGTATCCAGATTTTGCTTCTGATCCATATAATGTCAGATTGGGTCTCTGCTCCGATAGTTTTACCCCATTCGGACTTTCGGGATCCCAGTATTCGTGTTGGCCTATAATCGTCACTCCGTACAATCTACCGTCTTGGATGTGCATGAAGACTCCGTATATGTTCCTGACCGTTATTATTCCAGGTTTGAACAATCCAAAAAGGAACCTCGATGTGTATGATAGCTATTGATTGATAAGTTGAATCAGCCATGGGAAGTAGGTTCCAACACGTACGATGTTTCTAGAAAACAAAAGTTTTAGATGCGGACTACACTTATGTGGACCATCAACGACTTTTTGGCCTATGGAATGTTATCTGGATGGAGCACGCATGGTCGTCTTTCATGTCCGTATTGCATGGACCGCACTAAGGCTTTCCATTTGAAACACGGAGGCAAAGCGTGCTTTTTCGATTGTCATCGACAATTTCTGCCGAAGGATCATCCGTACTGGAGGAACATACATGCTTTTTGTGCTGGCATTATGGAGAAGGCTAATCTACCGCTAAGGTGGCCCGGATGCACGATATGGAAAGAGGTAAAAGATTTATCAAGAGCTATTGAAGAGCCTGCTAAGGGATATAAATGTGACGGATTTGGTCGCACTCATAACTGGACGAAGAGGAGTATATTATGGGATCTGCTATATTGGAGCATCAATCTGATTAGACATAACCTTGATGTCATGTATATCGAGAAGAATGTGTTTGAAAACATAACTAATACTCTAATGGATGTAAAGGGGAAGACAAAAGATAATCCAAATGCTAGATTGGACTTGAAAGAAATATGTAGACGTCTTGCATTGCATTTGATAGAGGAGGGAAATTGGAAGTTGAAGCAGCCTAAGGCAATTTTCTCACTAGAGAATGAGGATAAAGTGAGACTTTGTAGGTAGATTCAAGGTCTGAAATTTTCAGACGGGTATGTTTCGAACTTGAGAAGATGCGTCAACCTCAAAGAGAACAAACTGACTGGTAAGAAGAGCCATGATTGTCACGTATTCATAGAGAGGTTAATTCCGATTGCATTTCGGGAATTCTTACCCCAGGTTGTTTGGGATCCATCGACTGACTTAGCATATTCTTCAGAGATCTTTATTCTACTAAGTTTTTCGTCGATCGTCTAGAAAAACAGGAGAACGATATTGCAGTAACACTGTGCAAGCTCGAAAAGGTATTTCTTCATGGATTCTTCGACTCCCTGGAGCATTTGCCAATTCATCTTTCCTACGAGGCACGTGTTGGTGGGCACATCGGTTATCGGTGGATGTACCCATTTGAGCGGCATTTGAACCACCTAAAGAGGAAGGTAAAAAATAAGGCTCGGGTCGAGGGTTCTATTTGTGAATGTAATGACCCGCTCCGCCCTAGCGGAACGCCGATTCAAACGGCAAGTGCAACGACTCAAACGAGCCGTCGACCCGAAGAGTTGGCATCGACCAGATGAAGAATCGATGTAAGGCTTACATTGGCCCGTCAAGATGAATCCAGACTTAGACTTTCAAAGGCGCACTCGGAGTGTCGCTCGGCCGATGCGAACATCGCTAAGGTGGGTGGCTCCGATGAACCCGTCTTTGCTTAGCCTAGACACATAACAATACAGACACTATTACTAGAATCGCTAGGCGATAATACCACGCATGCTAATTAATGACTCAACGCACCTAGCTAAGAGAATAATCCCATCTTGTATGTTTGTATAGAATATGGAAAATAACATGAAAAATGTGAGATCTCTCGTACCGCGCTCCACGCTCGTGATAAGACACAAGAAAAACGTTTATGTTCCTTATACGTTCAACAATGAAACAATGGATGGGTTACAACAATGGAACGGGAAGACTATCAACATAGTCGTTCCGAGTAGAGTATAGCAACATTGAAAGACTATGGGACCGATGGGTCGCCAAGGCGACTCCCGTATGGGAAGTTGCATAATGAATGAATGAATCAACGAATGAATAAATGAATATGTGAATGAATCAATGAATGAACGAACAAGTGAAAGAAAGAAAAAAGATTGAATAAAAGATAATAAGAAAAGAAATGGTTAGCGACAAGTATAACGGGGACATACATCGGGGCTCGCTACCCGCGCTGCACGGATGCCGCCGCCAACCTAGTCGATAACGTATTAAGGCTAAGGGTTAGCCTACGGCTCAGAGACAGCCGTTGAGTTAAAATGACAAATAAAATGAAATGGTCGTGGACACCTCCATCGTATACAGGAGAGAGGCAAAATAAGGGATTTCCAGCGGCACGGTCAAGGTGTAGGACGTGCCGGTCCAGACGGAAATCAAAATGGCTTATGTCCATGGCCTGGGGGTGGCCAGGAAGATGTAAGGTCGGGTATTTCAAGAGACTATCAGGGCGTACCAAGCCGCACGCCATGATAGGTGTAAAATTACCAAGGGAGAAACATGTCTAAATTGGCTTGTGATGCCAGCGACCGATACATATAGATTAAGTGGGCTTTGCTGGTGGCAATCCACGTGCAAGTCCTTGCATTAAAATCAAAGTAGTCTAAGTTAACTAAATAAAGTGCCTTCTGAACAGGCTTGAATATAACACACCAAGTAATCGAGAGTACTTCGGCAAAGGAGTTAGAAAATACGCCTACGACGCGCTAGGACCCGAGGCAGGGACACATCCTTGGCATCGAAAGTTCACATGAATCACGTTAAGTTATTTTCTATGAATTGTTGACTAACTTGGTTTACTTTGGACAGGGAACGCCAGACGGTAAGTATGGGTAAGTCGTGCATGTATTTCCATGCACACACTTGAATTTGGTAATACGAGATAGGTTATGAAATATGCCATGAAACTGACCCTAAGGCAAGATTAGAAAGACAATGAATGATAAACGGTACACAAAAGTAAATAGAACGTGTTTGGTAATGATAGCATTGTGGGCGAGCTAGCCTCCCCACCAGTGCATAACAATGTACTGATAACCCCACAGTCTGCTTGCAGGATGCAGGAGACGTCGTCGGGCGCGGAGCTTCCTTCGAACGTGCTAAGGCGCGGAGCTAGCTCTGGAGCCTTGGAACGTTGCAAGAAGCTGAAGCACCCTATACAAGACATAATGTATCGGAACATCGCCATGAATCATTCCATCTTGTAAGCCATTTGGCACGCCTTTTATGTTTCAGAGAGGGAGAGCTTGAGCAATTTGTAATCTCGGCCTAGCGCCGCTTGTAAACTTCTTGAATGTTAATAAATAGTTTAAATTTGCTTCAATTTGTGTTCATTTACTTTCTGCTACAAATGGGAACACTCTGTACGACTCTGTGGCCTAGCTAAAATCGGCCGTTTATGGACTTAGCCTTGCACGGGCGTAACCTAGGCCCGTGCGGCATTATGCCTTAGCGAGGACGATCGCTCCTGCAGGAGCGGGGCGTGACAATGAAGCCTATATTCTCGAGGAGATTACAAACTTCTGCTCGACGTATTTCAAACCTCATGTTGCTACGAATCGAATGAGGGCTCCGAGAAACGACGACGGATATCAAGAATCTAATGATGGAATACTGAAAGTATTCAATGCGTCCAGAAAGCCTTCGGGGAAAATGAAGAAGAGATATTTTAATGACAAAGAGCTAAGGGCTGCTCAGTTGTATATATTACTCAATTACGACAAGGATGAAGTGGAGAAACTAGAGGGGTAAGTAATTAATGATAAGTTTACATCATCTCAATGTAATAGTATAAGCTAATATTATTGTACTAATCGGCGGTTGCTTCGTTATTTTTTAGCACATATAATGATGAGTTGAGGTCGGTTAGACCCTACCTAACAGACGAAGCATTAGAACAAGAAATAAGACGTCATTTTCCTTCTTGGTCGAGCGAATATGTAAGCAGCTCGGTAATTACTAGTCTCTTCTAATGCAAGTGTGCAATAAATAATTTACTATCTCTTCTTTGGTATTCAGGTCGATCGTCTAATTTCACCAGAGATTGAATTAATTAGAACTCTTGCCAAGGAACCAATTACTGCCATTAAAATATTACCAAGTTACTGTGTGAATGGCTTTAGGTTCAAGTCGACAAATGCTCCGATCAGAGACAGCTTCCTAGATCTTGATTCCACGAAAAATAGTTGTTTGTGTATCAAATCTTCGAACTACAAAGACGTCGATCCATGAAATGATTTCTTTGGCATCTTGCGAGAGATTGTGGAGTTGACATATAATTATGGCAGAGAACCTGTAAAGATTGTGTTGTTCAAGTGTGAATGGTTCGATCCGATTGAAAATCAAGGTTGAAAAATTGAAAAGCATGGTCTTGTGGATATAAACTACAAGCGTAGATATCAAGGCTATGAACCATTTGTCTTATCAACTCAGGCTCAACTTATGTACTTCATAGCTTATCCGAGACGAGGAGCAACAAAGTCTGACTTGTGGGCAGTATACAAGATTAAAGCTAGAGATACTTTTGATATTGACAAAAAGCTTATCAGGAGGACGAGCTACCTCTTGTAACCAATATTGTTGATGTGGACTCCACAGAAGTTACGCATTACACGACTAATAATGTAGAAGATGTAGAATTATCCGAAGAGGAAGGCGAAGCCGACGAAGGCGAAGATGAAAGTGAAGAGGAAGATGAGGTCGAGGAAGACGAACAAGATGAATATTCTGAAGATGATTGAGAGAGATGTACTTTCATTTTCTTATTATATAGAGTTGGTTATTATCTAGTCTTGGTTATTATCTGAACTTAGATGTTGCTTGTAGAATATACTATCTGGACTTAGATATTTCTTGTAGAATGTACTATCTGAACTTAGATGTTTCTTCTAGAATATACTATATGGACTTAGATGTTTCTTGTAAAATGTATCATCATATGTTGACTTGGTTATTATCTTATCTTTTTTGTACTTTCATATTTCTAGTCTCTAATATTTGTTGTATTATCATATGTTGTTATCATGTATGACAGGTCGTCACAGATCATTCCGGATGTCCCGACGTGGGGGAGGACGGGCTCCTCCTTCGGTACCTCCTACTGGTACCGAATCTGGATCCTCGTCGTCGAGTACTCCTATATATCGGATAATACCTCCGTCTGCCACGACGTTACATGGCATATTTTCTGGGACGAGTAGTTCCAGGCCTGAGACTGCTTCCTCGTCTAGCATTCCTCCTGTTGATACGACGATGGAGACAGATGATCAGATGGAGGAGGCTGAGCCAACGGCCGACCAGTATCAGGCAGATGATGCGTGCGCACCTCCGGAGGAGACGAGGATGGAGATCTGGGCCGACGGTACAAAGTAACTGTTTTGGTTTATCATTTTTTTCTGTGTTTATCATAAATTAACTTTTCTCATGAATATAATATGTCTGTATAGATATCGTCCCCCGTCGGTACAGAGACGCCTAGGCCACTTTTTGAGACATAATTATGGTTGTCCTTGGATAAACTACTCTGATGCTCCGGATGATAGGAAGGCCTACTGGTTTGCGCGCTTCAAGGTAAAAATATATTTACTTTTAACATGAATCATATAATTTATGCATATTATATATAACTAATAAATATTTGGTTTGCACTCTTCTAGGATATATTTTTCTATCCACCGCACCTGGCCAAGTTGATCGAGGGGATGTTTCCTGCCATAGTTGCTAAGCTGATCCGTGATGCTATTAATGATCAGAAGACTCGTGATCATGCCGAAAAGTTGATCCAAGGTTGGATCACCCCTGATCAGTGGACTGCGATGAAGGCTCGATTCGACGAGCCAAGGTACAAGAAAAAGTCTGAGAAGGCCAAGGCGGCTAGGCAACATGGATCAAAGTGGTGCGGTGGGTCGATTCCGATGACGGAACATTTTTGGCATTTGGTATGTCTTTTTTTCCAGAAATATTATTTTAATGCAAGTCCGATAAATTAGTACTAGAAAAATATTTTTAATTACAGGTAAAGAGGGGTAATGACGCCAATATGGTAACCGTCTTCCTGACAACACATCGGAATGGCGGGAAGTTTATTGACGAGAGGGCCGAGCAGACCTATGTAAGTATTACAATTCTATTTATTAAATTTAATACTTCGTGTTAGTTTTGATATAACTTAGTAAATATGCATGCAAATAAATATTCATGTAGTTAGTAATATAAGTACATTAAACATTAGAAGTTATAGAGTATCAATATTTTTCTAGATTACGTATCTTAAGCTTCATGAGAGGGTGGCTGCTAGTGCACCTGCAGCGGGAGAGGCTGGTACTTCTTCACAGCCCGCTCCAGTTCCGTTGAAGGATGAGCTGTGGGCGACCGCTTGGTGGTCTCCATAGGGGTATGAACTACGGTACGGGATCCTATGGCGCCCTAGTTGTGACACAGTCCTCTCGGGCCTCCCATGGCACTCCCCGATCCCGAAGGATCGAAAACTAGCCACTGGGCGTGATGTCGTACAAGTCTAGATTGCACTTGCACAAGGCAAAACTATTACAGTTTCTGGTATTTCTCAGAAGAACAACGACAGCGCAGCAAAACCAGCAGATATATTGAAGATCACACAAGATATTGAAGAAACGTATCTCTTTATTGATAATTGTAATGGATTACAAGACTTGCAGCAGAATATAGAGTTTACAACTGATTACAAGACTCTTGAATAGCCAACTGAATGTATACACTTGCCCTTTATGCTACAATTGAATATACCGACTTCTTTACATTGAACTTGCCAATTTGGCTACAATCTCACTGGTACAGCTGAGTTACACTGTTTCATACATTATGTCCCGTAAAGTAGAAGATATCGTCTTGAAAGAAGAGCTTCTGCACACCCATCTGAATCATCGATGCCAAGCACTGATCAAACGATTTCCCCCATACGCAAGCACCTGTAATATTGCCAATAATGTGGGTCAGTACAACATCAATGTACTAGCGAGCGGTGCTAGCCCAACTCACCTAAGAAGACAACACTAAGTAATCATGTTATAGAACATTATTAACAGTGGTCTTTCTCGTTGCCTTAGGGTCAATTTCATGTTTGTATCTGATAAGAAGTAAAGCATGTAAATCTCATAGTCAACGTAATTTAAAGCATACATTTATCCCCTTTTGGTGATTCTTACCTACGGTCGTGTAGCCATCCCTGTACATTTATACTACTTACACAGCCTACACAAGTCATTGTTAGAAACAATATCATGATTCAATATAATTATCACCGTTTCAGGTGATTCTTACCAACAACCGACATCCTTTCCTGTATTTGAGTAATAACTTACTCTACCTGCATAAGATATCATTAGCACTGGACCTATCTATATGAAGGTCACTGTCGACACGCCATCTTGGACCATCTTACAGGTATACGGCACCCCTTACAGTGCGGGTAGCTATCCCCACTGAAGGTCCCGTAAACTGGGTTACTACTTCAGCACTGTGCTACTACTTCAGCATTAGTTCCCCCAGGACGAATCGGTTTCCAAGGCCCAGGAATATCGTTCGAGGAACCACCTTGTCGACAAGTTGTCCATGACTATGCAGTTATATGCAACTTATCTAAGAAGAAAACATATAATGCATGATGAGAAAAACTAAGTAATAACCTATCATTCTCATTCGTATTGCCATCTTGCCTTCTTGTCTTGAGCCAACGCTCACATTATCATCTGTCCAATCCAGGGTCTTAGGGAAATCTACATTCTACATCGGCACATGATAATAGAATGTGATTACCTAAGCCCTTTCTTACATCTTTAATTCAATACATCTTTCCAACCAAACTGTCACACCCCAGAACCAGAATACTGGAGAGCGGGGGAATGACACAGCCAGCTACGTATTACGGGTAGATGAATACCGTATAATACGATCAATGCTGTCTAACCAGACGAGGGGGTGCATACTACATGAAAGTCTTACTATGGTCACTTCACATCTATTGTCTCAATCATTCAAACAAGAAGCAAAAATAGAGAACATGTAAGATAAAGCAGTAAGGCGTCCCAAACGCTTAGTCAAAATGTTCTTGAGATCTGGCTTTACAAAACATAGCCAGATGGTATAGTAACATATACACAATTGTTATCAGCTGCAGTCTGACTTAATTACAATTATGTAAAAGTAAGTGCAAGATAATCCGACTAACATGTCGGTGCCAAACGGCTAAGTATGAAGTAAATAACAAAACGAGCGGTGGAGTAAGGAACCCACTCGAGTCCTCCTGCGATCATTCCTCTAGTATTGACCATCTTGGAGGTAGAAATAAGCTGGATCCTCGAGGACTGGCTCTAAATCTGGCCATGCAAAACCAGAGAGGTTAGACCTCTAATAGCAAGTACCACAAAAAAGCACGATATGAAGGACTAAACCAGTAAGTAAGAGAATATAATAATAGATCTCTGCTTTCCATTAGGATTCACATAATATTACGATACTTCGAACCAACCTCCCAACCAAACAAGGACAGAAGTTGGCCCGTCATGTCCTAACATTCTGATCATCTCAGTTAGGCAACAGAGTAGATACAGTACACAATCAAATCATCTTAAACGACTAATCAACTCCTACGGCTTGCTATTGTGAGCCCCAAGTTACCTTAGAATTATGCAATAAAGATTCCTCAGTTCTTACTATATGCGAGCAAGGCTAGACTATCTAGTCAATCAATTGTGCCAATCATGTAATTAGACGAGTCCCAGCGGGACGTCCGCCGTTAATATACCATGTACAATTTAATAATATAAGCAGATACCGTTCCCTGCCCGTGTGACAGATTTACAGTATCTGTGGGAACCAGCCGGCATGTCGGGCACTACTAGTCCCAAGAGGGCTGCCATGTAAGAACTCGGGAATCCATTCTCTCTATGCCATCATTATTTTATTTGACTTAATAGTCTCTACGTTGAGTGAAGTTCCATGCCGTGGATCATGGTCATTCAAATGAGTACTTACGTACGGGGTACGATATGCCTGACTCTACAATAATACCCGTGCGGTTAGGTTGTAGGTCTTACATAGCGTAATGCAACAATCAAACTAACCACGGAATAATCATGCCTTGACAATAAAGTACTCATGCTATTTTTGTAAGATAAATAAATAACTAAATAAATAAATAAATAATTTGAAGCCTGCATGTGCCTGTACGTCAATATTCGGGATCGGCTAATCGATTACAATAGTTTATTATATGAACGTGTCTCACTCAATCAATTCAATAAGACGACTAGCCAGTCTCTTAGTTCCAACTAGGAACGCATGATCAATTATTAGTCAATGTCACAATCATTATCAATGGTGACAAGGCATGAAAATCAAATAGTATTCAGTGGAGTCGAGTCTACGACTCTCAGGATTAAGTTCCAGTCATACTGGGTATCCATGGATCAATCAGGACACAAGACGCATTCCACATAACAATCTGTATTAACAATATTAACATATCATGATTTTATCAAGTTCATGCCAAAAGGCGTAGGGATTTAATAGAAGAATTATCATGTCACCAGTTAAATGAATAAGTTATAGAACAAATAGAAACACCCAGGTCAGGAAGTCACGTCAACAAGTCTATGCTAAGGCCAACAAGTCACGCCAACAAGTCTATGCTAAGGCCAACAAGTCACGCCAAGTCTAGTAGGTTAGAGTAAGCGTATAAACAGCGTGAGCGTGAAAAGTGGTTCACGTTGGCACGCACAGCGTGAGCGTGAAGGATAATTCACACACTCATAACGTGAGCGTGAAAAGTAACTCACGCACGCACAGCGTGAGCGTATGAGCGTGAAAAGCGTAATAAGAAAGTCACGCACGCACGCAAAGACGTGAGCATAACTCAAAATTTACGCTGGCACGTAGGAACGTGAGCTTGACTAAAAATTCACGCTAACACGTAAGAACGTGAGCGTGACTCAAAATTCACGCTGATATGTAAGAACGTGAGCGTGACTAAAAATTTATGCTAACACGTAAGAACGTGAGCGTGACTAAAAATTTACGCTAACACGTAAGAACGTGAGCGTGACTCAAAATTCACGCTGATACGTAAGAACGTGAGCGTGACTAAAAATTCACGCTGACACGTAAGAACGTGAGCGTGACTAATAATTCACGCTGACACGTAAGAACATGAACGTGACTAAAAATTTACGCACGCACGTAAAGACGTGAGCGTGACTGAACCTTCATTCCAAGCCAGAAATGAAGTTCCCATGGTTCAGAATGGTGAAGAATGAGAAGCTCTGCCATAAGGAATTATCTATTCCGAAAAGCACGCTAGGTTAGGAGATCAAAACCCATGGTCAACCAAAAACACAACAACTTAGATCTGTAAGAAACGAGCCAAGGAAATCAAAAATATTAAGTAGTAAACTCTCTTAGAATCACAAGAGGAAGACAAATGAACCATAAAAATAGGTGAAGGAGAAGCAAGATGTACTTGCCTTCTCCTGGTAGGTGGAGAGAGTGATGATGAAGAAGAAGAAGTAATGGTGAAGGAAAGAGTTATGAGGAGAGAGAAGGAGATGGGGGCTTTAAATTGGAAGGGTGGTGGTAGGTGGGGGTTTGTGGGGGTTCGGTTCATGTGAACCACCATAAACCCAAAAATAACCAACCATGGCCGAACCACAATAAGACTAAAGCAGAGAAGTTAAAAGCAGAAAATAAATTGCAGGAAATAAAATGCAGATAATTAATTAACATGAAATTAAAGGAATTTAAATACAGGATGATACATGATAAATATTAAATAAATATATATATGAGTTGCACATGTATAAAAATACGCATTCTGGGAACGGGGAGTGACATCTCTACCCACCTTAGAAAAATTCCGTCCTCGGAATTTCAAATCCAAGCAGGTAGAAATATCGGAGCTAAACTAATGCAAGCAATTCTAGTGAGCAAGCGATCATTTTTACCATATCAAAAGCAAGTACTATATATATAAATTCATCAATCCACGATATCAAGTAGCTCTACCCATAAGGTGATAAGCATGAAGAATCAGGACAATCAAGGTATACAGAAAGTGATATACCTTGTGAGTCAAACAGGTGTGGATACCGTAATCGGATATCATCCTCACGTTCCCACGTTGACTCTCCCAAGGAGTGATGACCCTAAGCAATACGGACAAGGCTAATTGTTCGATTCTTAAGTATCTTCTCTCTTCGGTCCAAAATGGACACAGGCTGTTCCTCGTAAGACAGGTTGGTACCAACAACCAGCTCAGAATGATCGAGGACATGGCTTGGGTCCGATACATACCTACATAATTAAGATACATGAAATACGTCATGCACCTCTCGTAACGAAGGTGGGAGGGATAAACGATAAGCAACATCGCCTATCCGATCAAGGATAACAAATGGGCCCACGTACCGCGGACTCAATTTCCCACGAACGCCAAATCTAATGACCCCATGAGTAGGTGAGATCCGCAAGAATATGTGGTCCCCAACAGAGAACTCTAACGGCCTACAATGCTGGTCTGCCCAATGACGATGCCGGTCCTGCGCAACTCGAAGTCGTTCTCTAATTCCCTTAACCACTTCAACCGTCTGAATAATCATTTCTGGGCCTAACATCTTCCTCCCTCCGATATCATCCCATGCAAGCGGCGACCTGCACTTCTTACCATATAGTGCTTCGAATGGCGCCATCTGGATACTGGCTTGATAACTATTGTTGTATGAGAACTCGACTAAGTGCAGGTGACTCTCCCAAGACCCTCCAAAATCTGGAGTGCAAGCTCGTAACATGTCTTCTAAAGTCTGAATCGTTCTTTCTGATTGCCCATCCGTCTGCGGATGGTAGGCCGTGCTAAACCTTAACTTGGTACCCAGACTATGATGTAAGCTCTTCCAGAAATATAACGTAAAGCGGGTATCTCGGTCCGACACAATACTGACAGGGACTCCATGCTGCCTGACTATCTGTTGTATATACAACTCTGCCAACTTTTCTGTAGATTGCCCTACTCTGAAAGGAAGAAAGTGTGCTACCTTCGTAAGTCGGTCCACTATACCCAAATAGGGTCCTTACCACTTGGTGATCTCGGTAAACCGGTCATAAAGTCCATTGTAATATGCTCCCATTTCTATTCCGGAATAGGAAGCGGTTGCAATAACCCAGCTGGCCTCTGCTGTTCTGCCTTCACTTGCTGATATACCAAGCAACGGAAAACAAATCTAGCTATCTCTCTCTTCATCCCGTTCTACCAGAAATGCTGCTTGATATCTTGGTACATCTTGGTCCCTCCAGGATGAATAGAATACTGAGAACTGTGAGCTTCTGCCATAACCTCCTGTCTGATATCTCCACTAGGCACACATAGACGTGATCCAAACCTAAGTGTACCATCTTCATGAATTCTCATCTCCTTCCTGAGTTCTGACTCACACTCTGCCCTAAGCTTCTGAATCCTTGGGTCTTATGCCTGAGCTGCCTTGATCCTGCCTACCAAGTCGGATTGAACTTGCAGACTTGTTAGAACTCCTATATCACTAGGAAGTATAACTTCGATACCCATCTCCTGAAGGTCTTCTAAGATATGCCTCTGCGTTATCAACATAAATGCGCCGCCTCTCCTGCTAAGAGCATCTACTACTACATTAGCCTTGCCTGGATGATACTGAAGCTCCACGTCATAATCCTTGATCAGCTCTAACCATCTTCTCTGCCTCATGTTTAGTTCCTTCTGAGTAAAAATGTACTTCAGACTTTTATGGTCTGTGTACATGTCCACTCGGTCACCATATAAGTAATGCCTCCATAGCTTCAGAGCAAACACTACTGCCGCTAACTCTAAATCATGAGTTGGGTAATTCTTCTCGTGGTCCCGAAGCTGCCTAGATGCATATGCTATCACCTTCCCATGTTGCATAAGGACACATCCAAGTCCTTTACCCGACGCATCATAATATACTGTAAAACCTTCGGGTCCAACTGGCAATGTAAAAATAGGGGCTGATATCAACTTCTGCTTCAAAGTCTCAAATGATGCCTGACATTCTGCCGACCAAACGAATGGTACATCCTTCCGGGTCAAGAAGGTCATGGGTGCTGAAAGCCTTGCAAAGTCTGACACAAGCCTTCTATAATATCCTGCCAATCCCAAGAAGCTCCGCACATCTGCTACGGTCTTGGGTACTGGCCAACTTTCTACTGCTTCTATCTTCTTGGGATCTACTGCTACTCCAGCTCCTGATATGATATGACCCAAAAATGAAATGTGATCTGACCAAGACTCACACTTGCTGAGCTTGGCATACAACTGGTTCTCTCTCAGAACTTGCAACACTTTCCTGAGGTGGTCTTCATGCTCCTCTTCACTAGCAGAGTATACGAGAATGTCGTCAAGAAACACAACGACAAACTGGTCTAAGTATGGCATAAAGATGCGATTCATCAAATCCATGAATATTGCTGGAGCATTGGTCAAACCAAACGACATTACTAAGAATTCATAATGCCCATACTTCGACCTGAATGCTGTCTTGGGAATATCTTCCTTCCGAACCCTCACCTGATGGTACCCTGAACGAAGATCTATCTTGGAGAAAACTCTAGCCTTGCTCAACTGATCAAATAAGTCGTCGATCCTGGGTAATGGGTACTTGTTCTTTATTGTTGCCCCGTTAAGCTTCCTGTAGTCAATACACAATCTGGATGACCCATCCTTCTTCCCCACAAGTACCACTGTTGCTGTCCACGGCGACATGCTAGCTTGGATGAACTTCTTCTCCTTCAGTTCCTCTATGTGCTGATATACCTTGGCCTGCTCTGAATCTGCCATTCTATAAACTCGATCTGATATCGGTTTAGTTCCATGTGCCAATTCTATACTGAACTCAATATCTCTAACCGGTGGTAGCCCTGGAAGTTCTTCGGGAAATATGTCTAGAAACTCTTCAACTACCTTCGGAACCTGAACTTCTTCTATTGCCGTTACTACTCCCTGCTCTTGCTGAGTTGCCTCTGATCTGACTAAGGTGAACCGCTTCATGCCTGGAATATCAAAAGACACACTCCCTCTACGACAATCTATTGTCGCATGACTGTCTTTCAGCCAGTCCATGCCTAAGATAACGTCGAAATTTTCAACAGAAAATTCTATCAACCGGGCGGGTAAGGGATGCCCGCAAACTACAATACTACATGCTAAAATAACTCTACTAACTCCTACGAGCCCATTACCAGTGAGTATATTCAACCTCCCTGGCAATGCCTCGAACTCTATTCCTAGTCGTGCCGCAAATTGTGCAGATATAAATGAATGGGATGCTCCCGAATCAAACAATGCTACTGCAGGATATGAGGCGACGAGAATGTTACCTGCCACAACATCTCCCGATGCCAATGCCTCCTCCAAGGACAGAGTGAATGCTCGACCTCCTTGCAGGTTCCCATGCTGCGGCCTAGCCTGATGCCGTTGCTGGCCCCTTCCTTGATGATGCTGGGGTGGTCTATGCTGGTGTTGCTGCATCGGCGGCCCCTGCTGCCGAAATATCTGAGCCTGCGGCATTAACGGACGCTGTGCCAATGGCCTTACTGCCATCGCTGGTCCTCGATATTGGCCTGCCCCTGGTGATGGCAGAGCAGGAAACTGCTGCCCTGGTCCTCCTGACCTTGAATTTATGGGACATGTGGTAACTCGATGGTCTGGATTTCCACATATCAGACACAGTCCATTCAATGTCCGACACACATCTCTAGTGTGCCCCATCTTCCCACAATAAGTGCAGCCCATCGGGGGTTGCTGGTTCTTCCTCTGTTGCTGTTGCTGCTGCCTGGGTGGTGGTACTGGTCCTCGTATCGCCACATCGTAGATACGAATGCTAGTGGATGGTGCTGTTGTTCGGGGCGCTGCTCCCCCTCCTCCTTCAATCTGACTGTGGGACCTCTTCTGACCCCCAGTCCTTACCACAAGCCTCTAAATGGTGATCTCATGCCTTCGAGTTGCCGTCAATACTTTGTCAAAAGTTTGATAATTATGCCCCTCTATCAATTGCAAGAGTTCAAGATAAAACCCTTGCTGAAACCTCATGGCCTTCTGGCTCTCTATTGCTACCATCTCTGGGGCGAATCTACTCAATCTGCAGAACTCCGCTGCATAAGCATCTACAGTCTTGCCGGCCTGCCTGAGGTTGATAAACTTCTGTTGTAGCTCAAACCGTGCCACAACTCTATAGTACTTGGTCTTGAATCTTGTAGTAAAATCGTCCCAAGCCACAGGACGTCTGATGTCTACTTCCTCTGATTCCCACCAATCACGTGCGAGATCCTGAAGTAATAACTTCACTAGATCCACACGTTCTTCTGCCGGTACCTTAGCTGATGTCAGAATAGCCTCAATATCCTTAAGCCATGCATCTGCTGAGATGGCATCCTCCGTGCCCTCGAAACGGCGGGGGTTGTACTTGTAAAACCTGGCTGATGCTCCTGAATCAGTCCTCACTCCTCTTTCCAAAGCCGTCTGTAATCCTTGGTTGAGCAACACATTCTGCTCTTGTAGCTGAGTGTGCATGCGCTGCTGGGCCAACATCTGATGTTGCTGAGTAGCCATCATTCCTCTCATGATCTCCAGAAGGGCTGGTGTGTCCACTTGGGTAGGTGGAACTGTTGGTGGTGGGGGAACATCCGGATACTATGATCCAGCTGCTGCTTCCACTATCACTTCTTTCTGGGTAGTCTCTTGAGTTAGTACCGGCCCTTGTTGCTGACCAACAGGGTCAGGTTGTCCATGTTGCCCCTGCTGTTGTCCAGCTCTGACCGATGCGGACGAAGTGCCCCTAAGAAAAGGGACAAGAGAACAATTAAACAACCGGACATGAAGGATCAATAAAGTCAAAGGATACCGGAATGTCAAGCAAGGGTTGAGAATAACGAATCATGAGATCAAGGAGGAACATGTGTGATTGAGACATCTTATTAAAATACCCCAGAAGTCTGAAATCAGACCTGCATGGGCTGTTGGCCCAATGATTATATTGTGTTTTTGAATATGGCTAATCAGTTAAGTTTAACATAATGATGTCACTAATACTCATATACTCACTATCATGTTGCTACTTAAACTTAGCATTGTCCTAATTGTCCTATATTATATTGCTATGCTTGTATCGTACTGCAACATATTTTGTTGGCCTAACATGCTATCATGTTGTTACTTAAACTCAGCAATGTCCTAATTGTCCTGTATTATATTGCTATGCTTCTATCGTACTGCAACATATTTTGCTGGCCTAACATGTATTTGTAGACATGCAGTAAGCATGATCAAACATGATCAAACAGGACATAGGCAATGAAGAATTAATGATGGAGCGAAGACGGCGTCATACAAAAAGATTTCTCCGAACCGCCTAGCGACCTATCCGGGGCCTCGCATCGGGGGTTCCGCTGCCCGGTCAGTGGACAGGGGTCGAGGGGGCAGTGCCCTCCGTCGGGGGTTCGGGGGCAAAGCCCCCGAAAGGTATTCAGATTTTCAGATCTGTTTATCTTCGGACGACTGCTGTCAGGGAAAAAGATGTCTTCAGGGCTGCTCAAATATCAGAAGAAAGGCATCATCAAAGGGCTCTTGGTTTTCCTACTTGTTCTAAGTCTGTAATCTTCAATTTATTGAGTCTAGGAGAATGTGTACGTTGAGTCCACTGAGTCATCTCAACCCCTAGCATATCTCTCCAAAGCTCTACCATACAACAGACCAATTCCTGAACCAAGCCCAAGCTCCACAAAGTCCAAAAGCCCAATGGACCAATTCTGTCTGCTGGAGACAGAGTTCGGGCCGAACTCTGCCTCCACACAGAGTTCAGGCCGAACTCTGTCCCCTGATTTCTAGCACCCTGATTTTTAGGGCCTGCTTGCTACAAGCTGTCCAACGGCCAAAAATTTGAATTATCCATACCGAATTCTGGCCGAATTCTGCTTGTCCCGAACCCTATAAATAGGCCTTGGTTTCTCTCATTTGAAACCATCCACTCTTCTATTCTTCTTCTCTTACATAGCCTATATAGTCAAGAGCCTTACTCTTCCAATCTACTAGCCACAAAACTTCCTAAGCCCCAAGGTGCTCAAGTGCGATTCAGCTAGAAGTTTTTGTGCAAGAGTTGAAAAGAAAAGTCACTTGGACAATTCCAAGTCGCTTGGAAAAATCCAAGCAAATCGCCACTGCGATCCTCTGTAAGAAGTTGACGTGCTCTTCTGAAGAAAAGGCACGGGTTGTAAACTACTATTTTACAAATAGTAGATTTGAATCCTGAGCTAGAGTTCTCAGGCCTGGACTAGTCCTCCACGAGGGAAACCAGGTTAAAACTGCTGTATTTGCGTATGCTCTTCTGATCTTTATTTACTTCCGCATTTTCTTCTGATTTATTTACTATCTTGATAGTTATTTTGTGGAGGTGATATAGAGTTAATTTTTATTTGGTGATTATCGACACAAACTCTATTCACCCCCCTCTAGAGTTGCCTACACCTGTGTTTTCAATTTGTATCAAAACAAGGTCTCTATTGTTAGGCTTAACATCCTTAGAGTAGATCCTTGTTTATTTGTGTATGGCATCATATTCTTCCTCCTCCGATGAAGAGGGTCTTTCTTCTAGTAGCATAGACAATCATGTTTCTTCTAAATGCAATAAGTGTTCTAAGTGGAAAGCCATGGCTAACCATTCCTTAAAGTTTGCTAAGGCTTTTCATTCTACAAATGAAGAACTTGTAGAAAAGGTTATTCATTTAGAAGAAGCTAATGAGTTTTTGAGAAATGAAATCAATGATTTATTATCTAGACTTGACTCTCAAAACTCATCTTGTGTTTCTTTAAAGAGTTTGAATGATTCTTTAATTTTGAAAATCAAATCTCTTTCCTCATCAATAGAAGATCTTAAGAAGCAAGCACATGAGCTAAATCATTTGCATGATTCTTCTATTGACTCTTTAAAGAAACAAAACAATGATTTTATTTCTAGAATTGCTTTATTTGAAAAAGAGAATTATGCTTTAAATGCTAAATTTGATTCTCTTACTTGTTTGCATAATGATTTGCTATTAGAACATGATATTCTTAAGACCAAATCCATGCATAATGATTCTCTTACTTGTGTGCATAATGATTTGCATGATACTCTTAAGACCAAATCCATGCATACTCACTCTAGAGATATTCATCATTCTAGTATATCACATGCTCATAATCATGCTCATTCTGATACATATGCACACACTAGTATTAGGTGCTTCTATTGCTCTCGCATTGGACACATGAGTGTAACTTGTCCTATTCGTAGGAGTTTTTCTACCAATGCTAGAGTAAATAGTATGTGGGTCCCTAAAGCTAACAAATGTGGATCCAAGTTTATTTGGATACCAAAGTCTTCGCCTAATGTTGTAGGTGGAGCTTCTTGTATCGGGATATAGCACCAAGGAGCGTGTTGGTGGTTGCAAATCTCAAAGGTCATCTTCCAAGCAATTGCACCAACACAAGTGTGGCCACTAGAGCCACTTTGGTAACATGTTAAACGATTCTCTCTAAATGGTTTATATTTGTAGAATCTAGCATATTTTTCTTTATGTCTTGCTACTAGCTCACATTGATATCCTTTAGTTGCTTATTATATAAATTAATGTGAGATATAATACTAGCATGCTTAGTTGATTTTTTTTTTTCTTTTATCTAGCATGACTAGTTACACAGCTTTAAATGATTAGTTCACACTATGTAGTTTATCACTCATTTTCTAGTAGTGTGACACATTTACATATGCATGCTCGCTATTCTTTGTCTTTATAAAGCATGCATATCACTCTAGTTCATTGGAGCTTGATTCTTGAATTTTGTTTTAAAGTTTGACTCTCCATTTTTAATGTTTTTGAGATAGTTACTTCTTGCCGATTTGTATTTAATTGGTTTTTGTAAATATATGTGTTTAGCACAAGCTTCTTATCACTTGACAAGTATACACTTATACTACTTTTTATCTTGTGCTTGCATAATACATTCATTATCGATTCTCATATTTTATTTTGATTATCCTCTTGAGAATCAATTATGTTCTTGCCTAATAAAGTCTATTTATACGTGCTTTTGAATTTGTGATAGTTTTTCAAACATTCATGATGGATACATGACTATATTCATTAATTCTTTATTTACATGTAGATCATGTATTTATTATATTGACATCTATTTTTGTATAAATATCTTTATGTGGGTATATGAGATAAGCTCAAGTTTCATATTATTTTGAAGAATATTTATTCATACTTGTGCTTACCTTATAATTTAGCTATTGATTCTTTTGACTAAATTTGTGTTATCTCCACTTGAATCAATTAGCTTAAAGTCTTCTTTTAATGATATCTTATTGGCTTTTATTTGTTGACTTTATGGATACATGTCTTTCACTCTTATTTTGATCTTTTTTGCTTAACCAATTTTCAGCCTGATTCCAGTTCTGTCACCAGAATCCGGAATTCGGGCCGAACTCTGCCCTTACCAGAGTTCTGGCCGAATTCGACCTGGTTGTTCCAGAACCGGAAACAACCTCAGCCGTTGATCAAATTTTAGATCCAATGGCCATTATTGATTCCAAATGTTGATATTTATTTATTCAAATGCCTTTAAGTTGGAATGTTGAGAGAAAATATTTATTAGTGTCTTGTTCATGACTTTTATGGAAGTTCTTTTAAGAATTGCTTGGTTTTGTGCTTTACCTTACTTGTTGAGATCATCATACTTATTTTGAATATGAATCTTCTATATATTTATTTTCATAAAGTGTATTATGAAAATATTTGTTTTGAAAATACTCTTAGCAAATTTTTATGATCATTCTTTGATTGTTATTTGGGTATTTACCTTTCTTATACTTAGAATTTTTTTGATATTGATGGTGTTTGATGATACTGCGTATATTCTTTTAATTCTAAGTTCTTAAAAGTAAAGAACATTTTGGGAACAAGTCGAAAGGGTCCTTCTGTCCTACAGGTGTAAATAGCCTGAAGCGACACGGTGCACTAGCATTCGGACTACCGCTAGCTGGGAACCGGCCCCTACAGCTAACCCAAAGTGATCAATACTTTATAGACTGAAGATTTATTAAGGTCTATATGCAACCATTATCTAGTTCTGGATCTACCCCTAAGTTCCAGAATTCTTCATCATATCAAGCCTTATATTTGAACTATAAATATTTTATTATTATTGCCCAATGATGTTTTGTAGCACATGAGAATACATGTAATTGATATATCATACTTCTCATGTCCTTAGCTATTATGGGTTGATTTTCTACTTTGAGATTTTCCATTTCTAGAGAATACACTTTCATAATGGTTATAATTTTGCATTCTCTAGATCAATCTATTATTTCATTATCTTGGGTTAATCTCAATATTTGGCAAAGAGATTTGCTCTACTGTGTTTTCATGAACATCTCTTTTGTCTTTTACTTGATAAGAGTCTAATTCATTTGCTTGCTATCTTATACTCTTATCCTTGCTTAGCAAAGAGTATATAATCATTTTGATCATTCAAAATGTATTGCCCTTATGATGAACTCTATGCTTAAGCATGTGTTTTTTTTTGGTGTTAGTGACTTAAGATTTAATGAGCACATTTATCATGTTAATGGCCTATCTCATTAATCTTAATTAGTTATGTAGCTAGCTTGCTTATTTGCGATATATTGTTAAGCTACATAATTTTTATTCACTTTCACTCATCTAGCTATCTTCTTGAATTTCAATCTATATGTGATATGCTAGATTACAAAAACAAGATTTATGAATTTTCTTGATGAGATTTGTATTCTACTTTAGATGCATATGTTTGGTCTCTAAAATTAGTTTAACAAATTTCTTTATTTTAATCTTGTTTTCGTTGAGGTTTGTGATTCATCACTTTAACTTCCTTCCATACTAGTCATTGATAAGCATCTTTTAAACTTCTCTCATCTTTTGTAGTCATGATTTTATCATACTATCAGATTACATCTCTTTAGATTAAATCTGTAATAATTTAAATAAGATTGACTCTTTTCTATATTTTCCATTGGTTTGTTTATATAGTTTTTAGATGGGATTTATGACGGATCATAATTATTTAATGGTTTACTTTATAAATGATCCTAATGATTGAGTAGTCCTATATTATCTAATTATGTGGTTATCAAGTTAATTTATTACTCTACTTTGACTACTCATGGATTATCACATATGCTCTTTGCTATTTGAACTTCATTGGTTTCTCATTTAGTATTAGCAAGGTTGGATTATTACCCGTTGATGGGTACATATGTGGTAAAACATGCATAGTCCTTGTAAAGCAATAAGTTGGTTGATCATTTCTTAATTAGATAATCATGGACATGATATTTGAGCTTTATTATTTTTGAGCTATATTTTGACTTTCCTCATGATTGATTTAATTGACTTTCTTCATGATTGATTTAATTGACTTTATTCATGATGACATTTTTCTTTAGTTGTATTTTTATCTTTTGAGCAATATTGTGATTCTCATCATGATTGTTTTTAATGGACCTTATTATTCCTTTTCATGATTATATTTTTCTAATGGACCTTATTATTCCTTTTCATGATGATATTTTTCTAATGGACCTTATTATTCCTTTTCATAATGATATTTTTCTAATGGACCTTATTATTCTCTTTTCATGATGATCTTCTTCTCAAAAGAAAACATGCATTGATCTATCATATTTCAATATGATATTCTTCTATATAGGTTAGTGTATGTCGTCTTTTGATTACATGTGCTAAATTGAGATATTATTTTGATCGTTCATCTTTAGTGACTATTTTATTGGATATCTCTCCTAAAGATGACATTATTTGTTTTATGTCGTCTTTATAGCCTTATATGCATTGAGCAAGGGGGAGAAATCAATAGTTGATTTACCCCTAGATCTTGTAGTTATCATTTTATTTATGCTATAAGTGCTTTGGAACTAGATACGCATATTTTAAGGGGGAGCAAATAAATTGGTTCAATTCATTTATACCCTTTAATATGTCGTATACCTAGTTCATCATTGACCCATATTTTTATCATTATTTATATCTTAGTGATTGAGGTCATGATACTGTTATTTTTTGAAAGGTTTATGAGAGTTTATGCAATTATTTTCATCATATTTCTTTGATATAAGTCATCTCGTTAATATTTACTTTCGTATTTTATCTTGATGACTATTGTGCTTTCTTTGATATGACTTTCTATGATTTGGCTCTCTTTGTATGTTTAATTGATTTGGCTTTCCTTGTTGAGGACTTACCCAAAATTCATGATTTTATCTATACTGGTAATAGTTTGAGGGGGAGCATTTAAGTCGATTGAATTTCTCCTTCTCAAATATTTTTCTCCTTTACCTTCATGTTTATTTTTAAAGAGTATTCATAAAGCATGATATGGTAATTGAGTTCAAATGCATGAATTTTGGATAAGCAAATAGATTTGCAAATAATGAGATCATTTTTTATCAATTGCTCTATTTTACATTGATCATTCCTTTATTTTGTTTCACTATTTATCTGTGGACAATTGTGACTATCATAGTTTCATTGATCAATGTTTCAAGTTTTCATATTTCAATTGATATCAAGTTTGTCTATTTCAATATCTCAATTGGTTTCTTTCTTCTTTGATATCTATTATTTGCAATTATCTAATCCGTATGGTTTTTGACTGAATTTTTTTTTTTCAAAAGTTTTTGGATGTCTTTCTTGGATTTCATGTAATACTATGTTTTTGGATATCTTTCTTGGATTTCATGTTGGTAAAGTATCTATTGATTATTTTCAAATTCTTTTAGTTTTACCAACTATTTTTGTTTTGACAAGTTACTTTCTGTATGGCACTCTACATTTGGTATGTAGTTTCTATACTTGTCTTTACACACTTCTCCTATTGTTCCTCATTTAGTATATCTTGATCATGATTGTCTATGCCTTCCTCCTTATGCTTGAGTTCATTTTATCTCTTATTACGGGGGAGCTTATTTTTTGATCATGACAAAGGGGGAGAAATAAGTTTAAGTTAGCACACTATCTTCTCGTAGTATGTGTTTATTAGTGATATATGCATCTATCGTATCTGTCTTAAACTTAACCGATTTGCCATAATAAAAAAGGGGGAGATTGTTGGCCCAATGATTATATTGTGTTTTTGAATATGGCTAATCAGTTAAGTTTAACATAATGATGTCACTAATACTCATATACTCACTATCATGTTGCTACTTAAACTTAGCATTGTCCTAATTGTCCTATATTATATTGCTATGCTTGTATCGTACTGCAACATATTTTGTTGGCCTAACATGCTATCATGTTGTTACTTAAACTCAGCAATGTCCTAATTGTCCTGTATTATATTGCTATGCTTCTATCGTACTGCAACATATTTTGCTGGCCTAACATGTATTTGTAGACATGCAGTAAGCATGATCAAACATGATCAAACAGGACATAGGCAATGAAGAATTAATGATGGAGCGAAGACGGCGTCATACAAAAAGATTTCTCCGAACCGCCTAGCGACCTATCCGGGGCCTCGCATCGGGGGTTCCGCTGCCCGGTCAGTGGACAGGGGTCGAGGGGGCAGTGCCCCCCGTCGGGGGTTCGGGGGCGAAGCCCCCGAAAGGTATTCAGATTTTCAGATCTGTTTATCTTCGGACGACTGCTGTCAGGGAAAAAGATGTCTTCAGGGCTGCTCAAATATCAGAAGAAAGGCATCATCAAAGGGCTCTTGGTTTTCCTACTTGTTCTAAGTCTGTAATCTTCAATTTATTGAGTCTAGGAGAATGTGTACGTTGAGTCGCACTGAGTCATCTCAACCCCTAGCATATCTCTCCAAAGCTCTACCATACAACAGACCAATTCCTGAACCAAGCCCAAGCTCCACAAAGTCCAAAAGCCCAATGGACTAATTCTGTCTGCTGGAGACAGAGTTCGGGCCGAACTCTGCCTCCACACAGAGTTCGGGCCGAACTCTGTCCCCTGATTTCTAGCACCCTGATTTTTAGGGCCTGCTTGCTACAAGCTGTCCAACGGCCAAAAATTTGAATTATCCATACCGAATTCTGGCCGAATTCTGCTTGTCCCGAACCCTATAAATAGGCCTTGGTTTCTCTCATTTGAAACCATCCACTCTTCTATTCTTCTTCTCTTACATAGCCTATATAGTCAAGAGCCTTACTCTTCCAATCTACTAGCCACAAAACTTCCTAAGCCCCAAGGTGCTCAAGTGCGATTCAGCTAGAAGTTTTTGTGCAAGAGTTGAAAAGAAAAGTCACTTGGACAATTCTAAGTCGCTTGGAAAAATCCAAGCAAATCGCCACTGCGATCCTCTGTAAGAAGTTGACGTGCTCTTCTGAAGAAAAGGCACGGGTTGTAAACTACTATTTCACAAATAGTGGATTTGAATCCTGAGCTAGAGTTCTCAGGCCTGGACTAGTCCTCCAAGAGGGAAACCAGGTTAAAACTGCTGTGTTTGCGTATGCTCTTCTGATCTTTATTTACTTCCGCATTTCCTTCTGATTTATTTACTATCTTGATAGTTATTTTGTGGAGGTGATATAGAGTTAATTTTTATTTGGTGATTATCGACACAAACTCTATTCACCCCCTCTAGAGTTGCCTACACCTGTGTTTTCATGGGCCACCACTAAAACCTTGTCACCGTCCCAGAACCAGAATACTGGAGAGCGGGAGAATGACTCAGCCAGCTACGTATTACGGGTAGATGAATACCGTATAATACGATCAATGCTGTCTAACCAGACGAGGGGGTGCATACTACATGAAAGTCTTACTATGGTCACTTCACATCTATTATCTCAATCATTCAAACAAGAAGCAAAAATAGAGAATATGTAAGATAAAGCAGTAAGGCGTCCCAAACGCTTAGTCAAAATGTTCTTGAGATCTGGCTTTACAAAACATAGCCAGATGGTATAGTAACATATACACAATTGTTATCAGCTGCAGTCTGACTTAATTACAATTATGTAAAAGTAAGTGCAAGGCAATCCGACTAACATGTCGGTGCCAAACGACTAAGTATGAAGTAAATAACAAAACGAGCGGTAGAGTAAGGAACCCACTCGAGTCCTCCTGCGATCATTCCCCTAGTATTGACCATCTTGGAGGTAGAAATAAGCTGGATCCTCGAGGACTGGCTCTAAATCTGGCCATGCAAAACCAGAGAGGTTAGACCTCTAATAGCAAGTACCACAAGGAAGCACGATATAAAGGACTAAACCAGTAAGTAAGAGAATATAATAATAGATCTCTGCTTTCCACTAGGATTCACATAACATCACGACACTTCGAACCAACCTCCCAACCAAACAAGGACAGAAGTTGGCCCGTCATATCCTGACATTCTGATCATCTCAGTTAGGCAACAGAGTAGATACAGTACACAATCAAATCATCTTAAACGACCAATCAACTCCTACGGCTTGCTATTGTGAGTCCCAAGTTACCTTGGAATTATGCAATAAAGATTCCTCAGTTCTTACTATGTGCGAGCAAGGCTAGTCTATCCAGTCAATCAATTGCGCTAATCATGTAATTAGACGAGTCCCAGCGGGACGCCCGCCGTTAATATACCATGTACAATTTAATAATATAAGCGGATACCGTTCCCTGCCCGTATGACAGATTTACAGTATTTGTGGGAACCAGCCGGCCTGTCGGGCACTACTAGTCCCAAGAGGGCTGCCATGTAAGAACTCAGGAATCCATTCTCTCCATGCCATCATTATTTTATTTGACTTAATAGTCTCTACGATGAGTGAAGTTCCATGCCGTGGATCATGGTCATTCAAATGAGTACTTTCGTACGGGATACGATATGCCTGACTCTACAACAATACCCGTGCGGTTAGGTTGTAGGTCTTACATAGCGTAATGCAACAATCAAACTAACCACGGAATAATCATGCCTTGACCATAAAGTACATATGCTGTTTTTGTAAGATAAATAAATAACTAAATAAATAAATAAATAATTTGAAGCCTGCATGTGCCTGTATGTCAATATTCGGGATCGGCTAATCGATTACAATAGTTCATTACATGAACGTGTCTCATTCAATCAATTCAATAAGGCGACTAGCCAGTCTCTTTGTTCCAACTAGGAACGCATGATCAATTATTAGTCAATGTCACAATCATTATCAATGGTGACAAGGCATGAAAATCAAATAGTATTCAGTGGAGTCGAGTCTACGACTCTCAAGGTTAAGTTCCAGTCATACTGGGTATCCATGGATCAATCAGGACACAAGGCGCATTCCACATAACAATCTGTATTAACAATATTAACATATCATGATTTTATCAAGTTCATGCCAAAAGGCGTAGGGATTTAATAGAAGAATTATCATGTCACCAGTTAAATGAATAAGTTATAGAACAAATAGAAACACCCAGGTCAGGAAGTCACGCCAACAAGTCTATGCTAAGGCCAACAAGTCACGCCAACAAGTCCATGCTAAGGCCAACAAGTCACGCCAAGTCTAGTAGGTTGGAGTAAGCGTATAAACAGCGTGAGCATGAAAAGTGGTTCACGTTGGCACGCACAGCGTGAGCGTGAAGGGTAATTCACGCACTCATAACGTGAGCGTGAAAACTAACTCACGCACGCAGAGCGTGAGCGTATGAGCGTGAAAAGCGTGATAAGAAAGTCACGCACGCACGCAAAGACGTGAGCGTAACTCAAAATTCACGCTGGCACGTAGGAACGTGAGCTTGACTAAAAATTTAAGCTAACACGTAAGAACGTGAGCGTGACTCAAAATTCACGCTGATACGTAAGAACGTGAGCGTGACTAAAAATTTACGCTAACACGTAAGAACGTGAGCGTAACTCAAAATTCACGCTGATACGTAAGAACGTGAGCGTGACTAAAAATTTACGCTGACACGTAAGAACGTGAGCGTGACTAAAAATTTACGCTGACACGTAAGAACGTGAGCGTGACTAAAAATTCACGCACGCACGTAAAGACGTGAGCGTGACTGAACCTTCGTTCCAAGCCAGAAATGAAGTTCCCATGGTTCAGAATGGTGAAGAATGAGAAGCTCTGCCATAAGGAACTATCTATTCCAAAAAGCACGCTCGGTTGGGAGATCAAAACCCATGGTCAACCGAAAACACAACAACTTAGATCTGTAAGAAACGAGCCAAGGAAATAAAAAATGTTAAGTAGTAAACTCTCTTAGAATCACAAGAGGAAGGCAAATGAACCATAAAAATAGGTGAAGGAGAAGCAAGATGTACTTGCCTTCTCCTGGTAGGTGGAGAGAGTGATGAGGAAGAAGAAGAAGTAATGGTGAAGGAAAGAGTTATGAGGAGAGAGAAGGAGATGGGGGCTTTAAATAGGAAGGGTGGTGGTAGGTGGGGGTTTGTGGGGGTTCGGTTCATGTGAACCACCATGAACCCAAAAATAACCAACCATGGCCGAACCACAATAAGACTAAAGCAGAGAAGTTAAAAGCAGAAAATAAATTGCAGGAAATAAAATGCAGATAATTAATTAACATGAAATTAAAGGAATTTAAATACAGGATGATACATGATAAATATTAAATAAATATATATATGAGTTGCACATGTATAAAAATACGTATTCTGGGAACGGGGAGATTATATATATCATTATTAAATAATACGCATTCGTAATTTAGATATTATATATATCATTATTAAATAATATTCATGATATTGGTATAAAATGGGTCATTGTATATTTTGAGATTTTAGACTGTGCAAAAGGGTATAATACACCATTATTGTTTTATTGAATTTATTATTATTATTATTATTATTTTATTTTATTATCCAGGTTATTATTATTATTATTATTATTATTATTATGGGTGATATTATAATTGTCAAATAAACGTTACATATATATATATATATATATATATATATATATATATATATATATATATATATATATATATATATATATATATATATATAGGCTCTACATGGGAATATGTGCTATTGGTTTTTATTTAGGTTTATAGAGAATATTATATAGGAAATAAATATGGAAATATAGATAAATATATATATATATATATATATATATATATATATTTTATATATATATATATATATATATATATATATATATATATATATATATATATATATATATATATATATATATATATATATATATTATCCAGGTTATTATTATTATTATTATTATTATTATTATTATTATTATTATTATTATTATGGGTGATATTATAATTGTCAAATAAACGTTATATATATATATATATATATATATATATATATATATATATATATATATATATATATATATGGATTAATAATATATAGGGATTAATAATATGGATTAATAATATATATATATTGTATGTATATAAATATGTAGAGCAAAGGGAGCAACAACAACTTTAAGTTGCTGAAAAACCCGTTAAAGCTGTTGAACCCGCACTCAAAGCAACAGGGCCTACAAAGCCCAGCTTCCATTGCAAAACCGAGCGCAGCTCAGATTTTCCAAATATATACTTATATATATAGCGAGAGGAAGGGAGAGAAGAATCTCTCGAACCCTAATCCCCCACCTATATGCGACGCCGTGCCACCCTAGGCGCATGCGCGCGCCGCCGTGGCACCACCGACGGCCGGCGATCGTCGGGAAAGACCGCGCATAGCCACGGAACAGGGCGTGCACAGAACACGACAGCACCGACAGCGCCCGCAGGGCCGACTTCGCGACGATATTCCGTCGCGTTCGCTCGACCATCTTGGAAATCGTTTCTTCCGGTACACTCACAACCTAACCCACTCTAATCTTTGTCAATTAGTTCAATTCGAAGTAGTCTGTATTAGATGAAAAATCGAACCCAAGTTCGATAAAAATCTGTCCCAAAAATAGGACATATATCAATCCATGAACCCACATTGGCGGATCGATTTCGATCGATCCAGTTGCTGTTTAGAAATTCCACCTAAACACGATTATAGACAACATATAGGACTTCATGACCCTTTTTGTGGATTTGGAAATCATCGACCACGCGTCGAGAAATCGAATCCCAAAGTTTCCCAAAAATTTGTTTTCAAAACTAGAAAATTGTTCCACACGACGTGCGTCACGCCATTCCGGACGACGTGGTCATGAACCGAACACATAGAAAGCTGCGTAACGGCTTTGTAGTCGTGTGGGCTTTGGCGGAATTCAAATTGGTCGCATGTGCGCGACGAATTTGATGCGTATCCGTCGAAATTTACCGTATCGTGCACTTTGCAAATTTTTTAATTACTTTGTGCACGCTCGTCAGATCGAGACGAAACTTGCGCCAGCAGGACCGTATCATTTTTCTGGTCCTGTATGCCAAGTTTGGTCCGATTCTGAGACCGTTGATAAAATCACCATTTTGTGGGCCCCACGGTCCCACTCAACGGGCGATTTTGTGCACGGCCCGCCGGAATCCAACTTTGGACATACGGTTGGGTTCGTATCGAAAAACTGGATCCGTAGACATGTAGTTTGACGACTTTAGAGACCGTTGACTTTGGCACGCTTTTTGGTGTAAAGCGGGTCCAACGGCGGACATCGTTTTGGCCCAAAATTACCGTTTTGCTCCTGTGTTCAGAATTGGACTTAAGGACAGGCAATCCTAGCTAATTTGACTATTTTAAGAATATTGGTGATGTTTATTTCATCTTCCAGGGACTGTTGTACGGGTTTTGACTATTGTGGCACATTGAGTAGTTCAGATTATCGGTTTCACCAGCACAGGACCACATGCGAGTACAGTTTATTGTCTACATTTCGATATTGATTTTTACTATATTTCATTGTTTGGCCATTGATTATGTGATTATTTTCTATTATAAAATTGTCGAGTCGGGAATTAGAAGTACCAAGGATGTGTGATCCGACCGTAGACCGTATTTATTTTCATGCAGTAGACCTTGTAGACCGTGTTTATTTTCTGCAAGTAGTGTAGCCCGTATTTATTTTCTACAAGTAGTGTAGCCCGTGTTTATTTTCTGCAAGTAGTGTAGCCCGTGTTTATTTCTGCAAGTAGTGTAGCCCGTGTTTATTTTCTGCAAGTAGTGTAGCCCGTGTTTATTTCCTGCAAGTAGACATTGTAGACCGTGCTTATTTTTCCTACAAGTAGACCTTGTAGACCGTGCGGTGTAGTGGCCCAGACTGATCACATATCAAAGGTACTTCTAACGGTGGGAAAGTATATTGGTCTATTTATTACTATTGATTTTTCTTACGGCTTTACTGTTATTTTCAAAACTCATGATTGATGCCTAACCTTTGTCTTATAGTCATTTTCTTTATTTGAAATTGCATTCAGTGGATTGTGCTCGTTCCATTCCTGACTGGAAACCAACATTTTTCAGGTTAGCCGTGGATTCACTTAGCATGGGAGATACGGGGGTACTTGCAGACAAAAGCCTAGAAACTAGCTAGATAGCGGAGTTGTAGTCATTCCAATATTGTACAAGTTTATATTTTTTCTACAAATATAAAACTTGTGATCATTGTAAGTTAAATTAATTATATGAATGAGTATTATTTATGAATTTGATCTTCATGGCCGTGACAGCGTTCTACCGCCGATACTGCGGCGTAGGCTGGCTTGGACACGTCTCGTATCCGTTTAAAAAAAAGGGGTACAGGTCGTGACAAGTTTTTGTGGTGGCCCATGCAGGTCAGATTTCGTAAATAATGCGAACTCGTGATAGTACTTAAGTTAGTTGTACTATTGCGAGCCTGCGACAAGGAAATGCTCATTCACGAATTATGATTAATTTAATTTAAGTGAATGACTAAGGCTAGGAGTTCCCTATACAAATTTACCAATGGATAGTCTAGGCCCTAGAATTTAGATGAGAAGTTATTAATTTTGATAGTTTGCTAGATCCCCATAGGTACACTATTACCTCTCGATATGACGACACGATCCAAAGTGGATAGATTATTCACTTGGTGAGACATGGCTTCATATAATTTATGATCTAACCTTGATGAATTGGGCAGATCTTTCTCTTTGCCTCTTAGATATCATCCTCATATCTTAGTCGAACTGACTATTTAGTTTCTATTTGCCCTAGGAATTAATATTTTGTATAAAATCTGATTATTGTTATCCCCATACGGACCTCGAGTTAGTTTCGATTCAAAGTTTTCCTCGATGTTTGAATACACATGGAATAGACATTAGGATGTTTGTGTATCTTTTGTCTTCAGTTATTTCCTTCCCGCTCAATCTTTTATTTTAAGGGATGATAGGGCAAATATTTATGCCTTATTTCATAGTCAACTTGTTTGAATCTCTAGAAGCTCAGGGATTTATTTACAGATATAGTTACGAGAATGTTAGTTAACTTATACTGGCAGGATAGCAGCGCACCGTCGCCATTTATTTAAATTTTAGAGACTAGGGATTCACAGCAGCCAGTAGCGCACTGGCGAGACACGACCCCTAGAGTTGAAAGGAGATTAGAAAAATATCGGTTATAAAATTTTGCTAGAAATATGACTAGTGGTCCACTCTTGATCGTAGTTATCCTTGAGCCAATATTGGATAGAGTTAAGTAATGTTCAATTTGTATCATATTTGAGTTACGAAACCAAGGGTTTACCACAGCCCGATTTTACGGGCGAGGCGTAGTCCTCGGTGAAATGACTTCAGACATGATTACAAATTGGGGATACTATAGAGGATAGGACAATGCCATGTATGTCCCATAAGATTCGAAGCCAATATTAGTGGAAGTTGTGTAAGTTGGGTAGCACATCTCCTGATCTAGCATTCCGTGGTCCTTGTAACCTATTGACAAGGAAATGGAATGACACCAATAGGTTTACCTGGAATATAGAAGTCGGAAGTCCATAACCCATTGGTTGACCAAGTTCTTGTGTATAAGAAGATAGTAGGAAGACTGTATAAGCAATAACACCAGGTAAGGATTTGACTTTCTCAAAACTCGAAACATTGTGCCTCCTTTCCAAAAATCTTGCCTATTTATATTTTGACTATCTTGACCAATGCTGCTATTATAGCCTAGTTTTTGCAAGCTTGCTCTTTTATCGAGCTTGATCCAAGACATATGTTTATTTGGGGATGCCTGCTAACATATTGTCTAATCAGAATCAGTGTATTATGGTCTGATCAACCATGATGCATTTGGTTTGCTCTTCGTTTAATTACACTACGTGGATGGAGATATAGGGGTATCTAGGATCTCATCCGCGACTGCATTGATAATTCCTCTTGAATTATATGCTTGCCTTTGAATCTTGTAATTGTAATCATTGACATCTCCCTTGAACTCTATTGTTTTTGTCTTTCCTCGATTTGGAAAGACGAGAGCTCGTGATGGTAGAGAGATACAGAGTATCCACATGGCTATATAAGTTGTATACACAAGTGTAACTAACATCGGCCAGCCATGAGGTTGAGTTACTCGTTCTCCTCTCGACCCTCAAACTACTTTGAGACCTTCTAGCCATCTAAGTTTAAGAATGAGTAGGGTTTTACCCTTGGTCAAAATGCCAACCTAGGAGACTATCTCTTCTCAAGAAACCAATTATCGTGAGTCTCTAACTATCTGCTTAAAGCTTGCTTTGACTTGCAACCCTTGTGTCTTGACTCAACCGCCCCTCGACCAAAGCCCACAGTTAGATAGGAGATGAGTGGACAAAAGGTAAGGACAATAATCGGGCAGCTTGACACAAATAAAATTTATGACCCAAATTGTTAGAAAACCTCTTTATATGATGTGCCTTAGAAAATGGTTACCCCGTCGATAACTCTTGTATACTATGGATCCGTAAATTCATCTATTTCGTTGACCCTGTGTCATTGTACACACTCATTTTCCATTTATTGAGGAATGATCCTTGACTTGACTTATATCTACCATATTCCATTACGTCGTACCTTGTTCTTTATTACCGAGAATCGAGGTACAATACCCAGACCTTAGAATTCTTCTAACCTCATTACTCCTAAAACCATATCCTAACTTCTAAGGTAGGTAGACTGTAAGCCTCCTAGAGTTTTAGGATGTATGAGAATTATCGATTGATCGGAATACTTTCCATTTGGGTGATAATTGGTGCCTCGTAGACTCCCACTTTCCATTTTAGATCATTTTGTGTCCCGGCCGTGCCATTAATATTCGGAGCACGAGACCAGCCGATACCTTCCAATAAATTTCATATGCAAGATCTAGACAAGTCCACCTTCATCTAGGTATATCATGTCCCACTCAAACACGTACCCTTGTACTCTATTTTTAGGGTACGACTTTCAGATAAAAAGGACTAGTTATAACCTTACCATAAGGGCAGTATGTTTCCCGACTTTCATTAGAGGCTCAACCTTGACTCAATCCATTCGACCCAATATATGGTTGTTATTACTTGAAGGCCACTACGCATACATCACTAGTGTGTCACTCAATTGTGTCTTTTCGTGCTATTCAAACACAAAAGCCACGGAAGACGCATTTTTGGGCTTTTGGGACCAAGCTAACCGACTTGACGGGCAACTAGCTCAACCCCTTGGGTAGAAACCTGTTCTAGGTGACCCTAACCTAGTAGAAATAGTTTATCTTGGAATCTTGTTCAGTCCATGTAGGTTGAGATCCAAGGTTCATCCAACCAACGAGTAATATCCAAATAAGAAACCCATTAAGGCCCAGTAAAACCCCTCCAGACAAACTCCCATCGTTGGTCTAAAAAACCGAACGGTTTGAAATAGGTCCCTATACCTATTATGTAGTCTCCACCTCTTAGAATACGAAGTCATTTGTAATCCTTATTTGCAACTACCTGAAAATTGCGATCTGATCTTGTATTGCAGTCTTGCTCGTGTGTTTAAATAACCACGGAAAAGAATCACATTCTTGATTCCTCAAATTCCGTTCCATTATGAAATCTCGTTCAGATAAAATTTTGAGAACGAAGTTTATGTATTGCATGGATTGCAAGCCCCTCTAGGAAACGAAGAGTTCTTCGATTTAGCAAGCGACTAGACTAGAGTAGCACAATCTAGCAAATAGGTCAATGGTTCATAAAATTTTCTCTCTATCTGTATTATTGATATTCTCTACCACTCTTGAAATTTCATATCTACTCTTGATTATTTTTCCCTTATCTTCATGACCCTCCTATTCCAGAGCGGTGAATGGTCATATTTCCTTAGCTACTGGTGTAAATTTGTTGCTTGTTAGATTTTGGTTTATCTAAAAGATAGGAGAGGATTATAGAGGCCAAAAGCAACAGATATATATATATATATATATATATATATATATATATATATATATATATATATATATATATATATATATATATATATATATATATATATATATATATTATATATATATATTTGCAAATAGTTGGAAGATTATAAGTTTTAGTGGCATAGCTTTGAGGGAGTAGTATGTCCAAAGGTGGGTAGAAGTTCTTGGAGTTTCGTAGTTACAGAATGGCTAGGGGAGGGTATAAATTGTTTTTGAGGGAAAAAAAAAATTCGAGGAGATTAGGGTAATGGTAGAGTTCTTTTTGAATATAAGGAATAACTATGAACTAGAATTTCGAGGACGTAATTATTTTTCAAGGTAGGTAGATTTGTAGCTGCCCTTCCCAGAAAATTAGAATATTTTATTATTATTATTTATTTTATTGGAATGGTGATTTTTAGATTTTATAAATAATTGCTTAGTTAATTAGTACGGTAGATGACTTTAGCAATGGCAGAGTTTTGGAGTGCATGGTGACTAGAAATCGTGGCACAGATAGTGCAATGGCGTACTTTGACTAGAGCATTAGCCATGGTAGGGAAGACCGAGCCATAGAGACGTCCTAACTAGGAAAACCAGGCCAAGTTGCGACGTAACTCTTATCGAAAGTTTATTTATTTATTAATTATATTATTGAGTTTGGGAAAAACCGGTCATACCATTTTAACTCAGACTGGACCCGAACTGAGCCCAAGCCCATATAGTCATGCGACACATCCAATGACATTCGTGTTGATGGAACGTAGCATGAGTGTGTTATATTCCATTTTAAATGATCTAAGGACTATTTCTAAATATTCGTAATTTAGATATTATAAATATCATTATTAAATAATATTCATGATATTGGTATAAAATGGGTCATTGTATATTTTGAGATTTTAGACTGTGCAAAAGGGTATAATACACCATTATTGTTTTATTGAATTTATTATTATTATTATTATTTTATAATTTTATTATCCAGGTTATTATTATTATTATTATTATTATTATTATTATTATGGGTGATATTATAATTGTCAAATAAACGTTATATATATATTAAAAATATATATATATATATATATATATATATATATATATATATATATATATAATATATATATATATATATGGATTAATAATATATATATATTGTATATATATAAATATGTAGAGCAAAGGGAGCAACAACAACTTTAAGTTGCTGAAAAACCCGTTAAAGCTGCTGAACCCGCACTCAAAGCAACATGGCCTACAAAGCCCAGCTTCCATCGTAAAACCGAGCGCAGCTCGGATTTTCCATATATATACTTATATATATAGCGAGAGGAAGGGAGAGAAGAATCTCTCGAAACCTAATCGCCCACCTATATGCGACGCCGCGCCACCCTAGGTGCATGCGCGCACCGCCGTGGCGCCACCGACGGCCGGCGGTCGCCGGGCAAGACCGCGCACGGCCACGGAACATGGCGTGGACAGAACACGACAGCACCAACAGCGCCCGCGGGGCCAACTTCGCGACGATATTCCGTCGCATTCGCTCGACCTTCTTGGAAACTGTTTCTTTCGGTACACTCACAACCTAACCCACTCTAATCTCTGTCAATTAGTTCAATTCGAAGTAGTCTGTATTAGACGAAAAATCGAACCCAAGTTCGATAAAAATCTGTCCCAAAAATAGGACATATATCAATCCATGAACCCACATTGGCGGATCGATTTCGATCGATCCAGAAGCTGTTTAGAAATTCCACCTGAACACGATTATAGACAACATATAGGACTTCATGACCCTTTTTTTGGATTTGGAAATCATCGACTACGCGTCGAGAAATCGAATCCCAAAGTTTTCCAAAAATCTGTTTTTCAAAACTAGAAAATTGTTCCACACGACGTGCGTCACGCCAATCCGGACGACGTGGTCGTGAACCGAACATATCGAAAGCTGCGTAACAGCTTCATGATCATGTGGGCTTTGGCGGAATTCAAATTGATCGCGTGTGCGCGACGAATTTGATGCGTATCTGTCAAATTTCACCGTATCGTGCACTTTGCAAATTTCTCAATTACTTTGTGCACGCTCGTCAGATCGAGATGAAACTTGCGCCAGCAGGACCGTATCATTTTTTTGGTCCTGTATGCCAAGTTTGGTCCGATTCTGAGACCATTGATAAAATCATCGTTTTACGGGCCCTACGGTCCCACTCAACGGACGATTTTGTGCACGGCCCGCCGGAATCCAACTTTGGACATACAGTTGGGTTCGTATCAGAAAACTGGATCCATAGACATATAGTTTGACAACTTTAGAGGCCGTTGACTTTGGCACGCTTTTCGGTGCAAAGCGGGTCCAACGGCGGACATCGTTTTGGCCCGAAATTACCGTTTTGCCCCTGCATCCAGAATTGGACTTAAGGATAGGCAATCCAAGCTAATTTGACTATTCTGAGAATATTGGTGATGTTTATTTCAGCTTTCAGAGACTGTTGTACGGGTTTTGACTATTGTGGCATATTGAGTAGTTCAGATTATCGGTTTCACCAACACAGGACCACAAGCGAGTACGGTTTATTGTCTGCATTTCGATATTAATTTTTACTATATTTTATTGATTGGCCATTGATTATGTGATTATTTTCTATTATAAAATTGTCGAGTCGGGAATGAGAAGTACCAAGGATGTATGATCCGACCGTAGACCGTGTTTATTTTTATGCAGTAGACCTTGTAGACCGTGTTTATTTTTTGCAAGTAGTGTAGCGCGTGTTTATTTTTTACAAGTAGTATAGCCCGTATTTATTTTCTGCAAGTAGTGTAGCCCGTGTTTATTTTCTGCAAGTAGTGTAGCCCGTGTTTATTTTCTGCAAGTAGTGTAGCCCGTGTTTATTTCCTACAAGTAGACATTGTAGACCGTGCTTATTTTTTATGCAAGTAGACCTTTTAGACCGTGCGGTGTAGTGGCCCAGACTGATCACATATCAAAGTTACTTCTAACGGTGGGAAAGTATATTGGTCTATTTATTACTATTGATTTTTCTTACGGCTTTACTGTTATTTTCAAAACTCATGATTGATGCCTAACCTTTGTCTTATAGTCATTTTTTTATTTGAAATTGCATTCAGTGGATTGTGCTCGTTCCATTCCTGACTGGAAACCAACATTTTTCAGGTTAGCCGTGGATTCACTTAGCATGGGAGATATGGGGGTACTTGTAGACAAAAGCCTAGAAACTAGCTAGATAGCAGAGTTGTAGTCATTCCAATATTGTACAAGTTTATATTTTTCTACAAATGTAAAACTTGTGATCATTGTAAGTTAAATTAATTATGTGAATGAGTATTATTTGTGAATTTGATCTTCATGGCCGTGACAGCGTTCTACCGCCGACACTGCGACGTAGGCTGGCTTGGACACGTCTCGTATCCGTTTAAAAAAAAAATGGCTGCGGGTCGTGACATAGCGTACGTTCGTTCGGACGTAATTCGAGCATACTCACTACCTAATTTTTGGGTCTTAACACCTGTGTTACCATCTATTCATCGAGCTAAGGCTCGATATACTCATCGCCTAAGTATTTGGGACTTTGCTTCACCTGTCATGTATTTCATGGCAACATCGTACAAGCATACAATTCATCTAACAATAACAGTTTACGTTCAGGTGATTATTTATCTATCATTATCTTTCTGAATTCCATGCAAGGTGTTATTGAGCAACTCAATACAAAACATAGCATATTATCCTTTATTTTAAGCGTGAAGCTAAAGGATCTTCGAAGGGTTCAACACTACTCATATTTATAAGACGATTCCTGCCACGATCGTATAGCCTTCCAAGCGATCCTTCGCATATTTCCAAATCCAACAAAGCTTCATCGAACCAACCATCTATCATAAGGCATCTTGCGGGTCGGGGCACTAAAATATATACCACTCAAAAAAAGTTTCGTCCTCGAAACTTAAAACAAAACTCATCCGCAAAACTTCAACCGACTTTTTATAGAACTTCTCAATGATTGAATTGCACTATTTAATATTTCTCTACACTCTCTCGATTGATTTCAAGTAAGGTACCATTGTGGACGCACAAAAAAAAAAGAAGAAATGCTATCTTTTCTTATTGGTGCAAGGCACCACAAATCGAGTACGCCTGCCTGAGTACAAAAAGAATTCTGGGTAATGGGATGATGGAGATCGAGCGGCAGTTGCTCCTTTACTCCGTTGACACTCCGATTACAAAAGTGGAAGAAAATCTAAAAAAAATTGCTAACTCTCGGCTCATTGGCAAGAAGTGCAGCAATTTGTCTCTTGAAAATACTCTCCGTTCTGTCCTTTGAAGAGGTATGAGACCCCTTTTTATGGTCGTTTCCGTGCTGGGATGATGTTATGCGCCCACATGAGAAAATACACTGATTTTCATATGGGCACATAGTCCTGCTTTGGACACACAGAGTGTAGGCGCATACAGGCTGCGTGATCGTGGATTGATCGTGGGGTTGACGTGGCCACATGCTCTGGTGCATGACTGCTCGTAGAGACTGACGTGGCCGCATGCTTCGGTATACGATTAATCGTGGGTTTGACCGTGTCGAGGACTGTCCTAATTTGGGCGCATAGCCTGAAACAGGGCTATGCGCCCCCTCTTGGAGGGGTCCAGAGTGGGCGCATGGGCGCATAACTTGCTCTGGAGACTTGGGCGCATAGCTTGCTCTGGTGACTAGGGCGCATATGACTTTTCTGGCTTGGGCGCTTGTTTGTCAAGACTGCTGAAATTTTCAAGCTTCTACAAGACCCCCTTCAAAGTTTTTGATACTTGAATGAGTTCAAAATACTTTGAAAGAAGCATGGACCGTCTTCTCGTGATGCAGTGGGCGCATAGCATAGCTCTTCCTTTGGGCACTTAGAGTTTGGCCAGACTGTCTGAGAGATGTGTAGGAACGAAATCGTAAAGCAGAATACTCTAGGGGGGTGAATAGAGTAGGCAACGGAATATTGCTAATAAAAAACTTGTTAGCATTTAGATCACAGATATAATAATAATCACAAAAGTAAATGACAAAAATTAAAAAGTGATCAGAAGGAAAACGTAAACACCGAGATTTATACTGGTTTCCCTCTTGTGAGGACTAGTCCAGTCGGAAGAACTCTAGCTTCCAGTTGAATCCACTATTGGAAAATCCCGTAAGTTTTTATACGAAGTCCTTGCAACTTCTACAGACGTGAGCTTTGATACGAAGAACTCGACCAACTTTAATTGTGAAGAGTTGAATCTTCTATCAAGCCTCTGATTACAATCACTCTAAAACTTCTAGACCGTACCGCACTGGCAAATTGACTAGAGGATTGTAACTGGCTTGGGATTTGAAAATATAAGCTTTTAGAACTCTTTGGAAGAATGTAAGCTCAGGAAGAGAAGAGATTGAAAGTGAATTGGTGATTTGAAATGATCAAAATCCTTCTCTATTTATAGTTTTTCCAAAGACAGAACTCTGACAGAATTCAGGCAGAATTCGGACATAACTCTTTGTAACAAACCACAACTGAAGGATGACCAAGTTCAAAAATCCAACGTTCACTAACGTTCCAAATGGCCGAACTCTGGACGAACTCTGGCCGAACTCGGGCCGAATTCTCCTGGGGTTCTGCCAGTTCATTTTTGGAGAAAATAAATTTTGGCTTTTTGAAAAATCCTTCAGAAGCTTTGTGTAACAATAATGTTTTTCAAAAACGTAGGTCATTTATAAAGAATAGGATGGTTTTGAAAAACGTTTTAGGATAGCCTATTTGCCAGTATGACTCGGTGTACAATGTATTCCTAGACTCAATAAAATAAAAAATTACATAGCGTAACAGAAAGTACATTCTGAATGGCAAAGAACTTCAGTCTTGAACAAAGTAGAGATCCATTGTTGAGCAGTGTTCAAAACGTCGTAGGTAAACATCTGAGTTGACTTGCAATTATATCGAGACAGAGTTTGATCAATTATTAAAATCAGGTTTGACCATGACCAATGGGCCAACAATCTCCCCCATTTTGATAATTGATAAACCTTGCCGATATAACATCTAAGCTGGAATCAATTCAAAATAGTAATCAAAAGAAATTGTTCATAACCTGTATTTCACATGAACGAAAAAATGTTAGATCCTTATTTAATCTCTCCCATTTTGATAATTGATAAACCTTGTCGATATAACATCTAAGATGGAATTAATTCAAAATAGTAATTAAAAGAAATTGTTCATAACCAGTATTTCACTTGAACGAAAAAATGTTATATCCTTATTTCTCCCCCGTTGTCACTTAGCAAAATAATTGCAAAAGAGAAACCTCTCCTGCAATCAATGCATAAGTAACATACAGTGAAAAAACCCAATAGAAATAGATAATCATGACAGGCTTGTTATAAACAGTAAATATAATAAGAGAAACAGATAGACTATAGAACAACACAGGCATGTATTTGTCACAGGCAGTATTTAATAAAGTGCGAGAATAATACTGAAACAAATAAAGTGCTAAAAAAATAGACTAAGATGCCAAAACTGAGGCATAATAAAAAAACATGTCTATGAATAGCCACATAACAAAGAAAAGTGTCACGACCCGCACCCATTTTTTTTTAAAACGGATACAAGACGTGTCCAAGCCAGCCTACGCCGCAGTGTCGGCGGTAGAACGCTGTCACGGCCATGAAGATCAGATTCACAAATAATACTCATTCACAAAATTAATTTAACTTACAATGGTCACAAGTTTTACATTTGTAGAAAATATAAACTTGTACAAATAAATGAATGACTACAACTCAACTATCTAGCTAATCTCTAGGCCTTTGTCTGCAAGTATTTCCGTCACTCCCCAAGCTAAGTAAATCCACGGCTAACCTGAAAATATTGGTTTCCAGTCAGGAATGGAACGAGCACAATTCACTGAATGCAATTTCAAATAAAGAAGATGACTATAAAACAAAGGTTAGACATCAATTATGAGTTTTGAAAATAAACAGGAAATACAGAAAATCAATAGTAAAAAAATAGACACAACAGACTTTCCCCAACTGCTAGAAGTACCTTTGACATGTGATCGGTCTGGGGTACTACACCGTACGGTCTACAAGGTCTACTTGCATGAAAATAAACACGGGCTACAATGTCTACTTGCAGAAAATGAACACGGGCTATACTACTTGCAGAAAATAAACACGGGCTACACTACTTGCAGAAAATAAACACGGGCTACACTACTTGCAGAAAATAAACACGGGCTACACTACTTGCAGAAAATAAACACGGGCTACAATGTCTAACACGGGCTATGGTCAGATCACATATCTTTGGTACTTCTCATTCCCGACTCGACAATTTTATCATAGAAAATAATCACATAATCAATGGCCAATCAATAAAATATAGTGAAAATCAATATCGAAATGCAGACAATAAACTGTACTCGCCTGTAGTCCTCTGCTGGTGAAACCGACAGTCTGAACTACTCAATGTGCCACAATAGTCAAAACACGTACAACAGTCCCCAAAAGCTGAAATAAACATCACCAATATTCTCAGAATAGTCAAAGTAGCTAGGATTGCCTATCCTTAAGTCCAATTCTGGACACAGGGGCAAAACGGTAATTTCGGCAAAAACGATGTCCGCCGTTGGACCCGTTTTGTACCTAAAAGCGTGCCAGAGTCAATGGTCTCTAAAGTCGTCAAACTATATGTCTACGGATCCAATTTTCCGATACGAATCCAACCGTATGTCCAAAGTTGGATTCCGGCGGGCCGTGCACAAAATCGCCCATTGAGTGGGACCGTGGGGCCCGCAAAACGACGTCGGATTCAACTGTCTCAGAATTGGACCAAACTTGGCATACAGGACCAGAAAAATGATACGGTTCTGTTGGCGTAAGTTTCGTCTCGATCCGATGAGCGTGCACAAAGTAATTGAGAAATTTGCAAAGTGCACGATACGGTGAATTTTGACAGATACGCATCAAATTCGTCGCGCACACGCGACCAATTTGAATTCCGTCAAAGCCCACATGACCACAAAGCCGTTACGCAGCTTTTGATCCTTTCAGTACGCGACCACGTCGTCCGGATTGGCGTGACGCACGTCGTGTGGATGAATTTTATTGAATTTAAAACAGGTTTTTCATGAACTTTGGGGTCCGATTTCTCGGCGTGTAGTCGATGAAATCGACTTCTGCGAATTGGGTTGCGGAGCCCTACATGTCGTCTAAAAGTTTGTTCAAATAGAATTTCTAAAAGTTTACTGGATTGATCTGAATCGATCATCGAACATGGGTGTGTGGAATGTCTCGTGTCCTGTTTTGCGATCAGAATTTTGATCGACTTCGTGTCGATCTATCGGCCAACCTAAAGCATTTTAATTCAATCTATTTGAATGGAAATAATCTAGTATAAGTTGGGGACATACCCGAGGAAACGGCTCGCGAAATGATCGAGCGATCGTTGCGAACCGTCGCTGCGAAGTTCCCCTCTTGTCCGTTGTTGCTGCTGTCATAACCACGCATGTGCGCGCGTGCTGTCCGCGCGCTCCGGCGACTCCATCACCGGCCGACGGTCGCCCGAGGTGGCCGTCCAGCGGCGAGGGAGGGCGCGCGCAACCCCCCCGGTTGGGGTCGGCGCTTAGGGTTTTCTTCGGTTTTCTCTCCCTCTCGATTCTCTCTTTCTATATATACGTTTTGTATATAATACGATCGGTTCTGTTTAGCTGGGTTTGGGGAAATATGGGTCGGGCTGATTGGTTAGTTGACACTGCTGCTGCTATTACTTCCTATTCATTCGTTCATCTATTCTTATTTCTTTTTCTAATTCTTTCATATATACTTATATATATATATATATATATATATATATATATATATATATATATATATATATATATATATATATATATATATATATATATATATTTATTCGTATATATATACGCACATACCTATATATGTATATATAGTTACGAATACATTCGCACATACAATATATAATATTTATTATATATACATTCACATATATATTTATATATATATGCAATATATATATATGTAAAAAAAAATGTATTTATTTATATACATATATTCATACACATACAATATATATATATTCATACACATACATATATATTTTTTTTTATATACACATACAATATATAATATATATATATATATATATATATATATATATATATATAAATATATATATATATATATATATATATATATATATATATATATATATATATATATATATATATATATATATATATATATATATATATATATATGTATTCACATATACATTTATATACATATACCTCTACACACTTTTCATATACGTATTTATTTATACGCACACGCACATATATATAATTATATATTTCCCTATATGTATTTCTATATACACAATACTTATATGTTATTGATTATATATTGCTATATATTTATATATATATATATATATCTTATTTCTATTTCATTAGCTATATATATTTCTGTATTCATATAAATATGTATCTGTGCCTATATATAACCAGGTGACAATGCACTATATACATAAATGAATACTCCATAGTCAAAACATATTTATAATTTATTTGAAGAATAACTGAATGCTATTTATATTATTCTGAGAATAAAAATAATGCAAATAATAATAATCATAAGAATAATATAAGAATAACAATAATAATAATAATAATAATAATAATAATAATAATAATAATAATAATAATAACAATAATAACAGTGATAATGATAACCAACTAGAATGTCCACTAAGAGTTCTTGGTAGACATATCATACCCCATCTTTATTTGATCCTAGAACTTCGTGCAATTATTCTAAAAATTACCAATTCAATAAAATAAATAATAAAAATAATTTTAAAACTTCCGGGAAGGGGAGCTACAAATCTACCCACCTTAAAAATAATTTCGTCCTCGAAATTCTAATTCGTAATTATTCCTAAAATCAAAGTCAACTATTTACTTAATCTCATCGATTTTAATTTCTCAAAATAGTTTATATCATCCTTCTAGCCATTTTGTAATTTCGAAACTCCGAGGACTACTACCCACCTTTGGTCACACTACTCCCTCAAGTCTCATGTCGCTAAAAAAATAAAAATAAAAAAGAAATCCAACTATTTGCTAAAATTTCTACCAATCGATATCTACTGCCTATGGCATCTATAATCCTCTCCTATCTATCAAGCAATTCAAAGTTTAACCAACAACAAACTTTCACAAGTAGCTAAGAAATATTGGTAAATTCTAATATTCCTGACCATACGTCGCTCTGAAATAGGAAGGACGGGAAGATAAGTATGAATAATCGAAGGCAATTATGAGTTTCAAGAACGGTAGAGGGTATCCAATGATGCAGATAGGATGAAAGTCTACGAACCATTGAGTTATTTGCTAGAGTGGGCTACTCTAGTCCAGTCACTTGCTAAGTCAACGAACCCTTCGTTTCTCAGAGGGTCTTGTAATCCATGCAATATGAAAATTCCTTTCTCGAATTTCTAAACAGATTCCATAATAGAACGAAATTTGAAAAATCAAGATTGTGATTTTTTATTTTTTTCGTGGTTATTTAAACACACGAGCAAAGATTATGAATGCAATACAAGATCGTATCGCGACTTCCAAGTAAATGGGATAATGTTTTACGAATGGATTCACATTCTAAGGGATGGAGATTACATAATAGATACAAGGCCGATTTTAAATAGTTCAGTTCTATAGTCCAAATAGGGTGGTATGTCTGGATAGATTTTACTGGGTCTTCATGAGTTCCCTATCTGGCATCAATCGTTGGTTGGATGAACCTTGGATCACAATCTATACGGACTGAACAAGATCCCAAGATAAAACTATGTCTGCTAGGTTAGGGTAACCTAGAATAGGCTTTAACTCAAGTGGTTGAGCTAGTTGCCAGTCAAGTTGGTTAGCTAGGTCCCTCAAGCCCAAAATGCACCTTCAATGACTTTTATGTTTAAGTAGCACATAAGGTCTCAATTTGGTGGCACACTAGTGGCATGTGAGTAGTGTGCTTCGAGTAGATCTCAACCATATATTGGGTTGAATGAATCGAGTCGATGTTGAGGTTCTAATGGAAGTCGGGAAGTATACCGAACTATGGTAAAGGTTATAGCTAGTCCTTTAGACTTGAAAGTCATACCATAAAAGTAGAGTACCAGGGGACGTGTTTGAGTGTGACATGATATACCTAGATGGAGGTGGACTCGTCTAGATCTTGCATATGAGATTTATTGGAAGGTAACCACTGGTCTCGTGTCCCGAATATTAATGACATGGCCGGAGACACAAAATGATCTAAATGGAAAGTGGGAGTCCATCGGGCATTAACTATCATTCTAATGGAAATTACTCTAATCAATCGGTAATCCTCGTACATCCCAAATTTTTTTTTGAAGGCTTACAGTCTACCCACCTTAGAAGATAGGATATGGTTTTAGGAATAACGGGGTTAGAAGAATCCCAAAGTTCTGATATTGCACCTCGTCTCTTGTTAATAAAAAAAATAAGGTACGATGTATCGAGATACGGAAGATGTAAGCCAAGCTAAGAGTCGTTCCTCAATAAATGGAAAACGAGTGCGTATGTAATGACACATGGTCGATAAATAGGATGATCTACTCGTCCATAGTGTAAAAGAGTTATCGACGGGGTAACCAACCCCAAGGCACAACATAAGAAAAGATTTCTAACAATTGAGTCAAGAAATTCTATTGGTGTCAAACCTGCCAGACTATGGTCACCAGGGTTGTAGTGATCAGGTATTGCTGTTGACAACTGGTAGATCATAATATTACAGGGTATTTAAGCTATGGTATTTGCTAAGCTAGTGACTGTGGTATTCCGATACTAGTTAGGTCTTAATAATAGAACTTACATAACTAGAGCAATATTTGTTGGAAACCAACCTTGGGATGAGTGTCACGATAAATGATTACCCTATTGTCCACTCATCTCAGGTCTAACTACGGCTTCGGTCGAGGAAGGGTTGGTTCAAGGCTTAAGGGTTGCTAGTTAAGACAAGCTTCTAACAAATAATTAGAGACTCGCAACCTTTGGTCTCTAAAGAATAGGTAGTCTCCTAGGTAGGTATTTCGACTAAGGGTAAAACCCTAATCATTCACAAATTCGAATGGCTAGAAGGTCTCAATAGTAGTTTGAGGGTCGAGAAGAGAACGAGTAACTCAGTCATATGACTAGCCGATGGTAGCTACACTTGTGTATACCGCTACCATAGCCATGGGGATATGCGGTATCTCTCTACCAATTACGAGCTTCTGCCTTTCCGAACCAGTAAAAGAAAAACAATAAAGAGTTCAAGAAAGATGTTACTGAATACAATTACGTGATTCAAGGACGAACGTATAATTCAAGAGGAATTGTCAAAGCAGTCGCGGATGAGATCCTAGATACCTATATATCTCCATCCACGTAGTATAATTAAGCGAAGAGCGAACCAAATGCATCATGGTTGATCAGACCATAATACACTGATTCTGATTAGACAATAAGTTAGCAGGCGTCCCCACTAACCTTATGCCTCGAATCAAGCTCGAGAACAGAGTGAGCTTGCAAAACTAGGCTGTAATAACAGCATTGGTCAAAAGAGTCAAAATATAAGTACGCGAGATTTTGAAAAGGAGTTACAAGTAGTTCGAGTTTGAGAGAATCAAAACTTACCTGGTGTCCTTGCTTATACAATCTTTCTAAAAATCTTCCTGTCCATAAGGTCTTGGTCAACTAATGGGTTATGGAACTCTAGATTCTATATTCTTGGTAACTTATTAGTGTCGGTCAATTACCTCATCAATAGATCACAAGGACCACATAATGCTAGGTTGGGAGACATGCTACTCAACTTACAGAACTTCCACTAATATTGGCTTTGGATCTTATGGAACATGCATGGCATTGTTCTATCCTCTATGGTATCCCAAACTTGTAATCACGTCTGAAATAATTTCACCGAGGATTACGCCTCGCCCGTATACTCGTACGATGGTAAACCCTTGGTTCCGTGGCTCAGATGTGATATCCTATCAGATACTCTACCTAGCACAAGGGTAACTACGTTCAAAGAGGACCTCTGGCCATAGTTTTAGAAATATTCTATAACCTATATTTTCTTAGACTAATTTCAATTCTAGGGGTCGTGTCTCGCCAGTGCGCTGCTGGCTGCAGTGAATCTATGGTTTCTATAATTCAAATAAATGGCGACAGTACGCTGCTGTCCTGCCATCATGAGTCAACTAATATTCTTTTAACTACATCCGTAAAACCCATGAGCTCCTAGAGATTCAAATAAATTGCCTATGAAATAAAACGTACACATTTGTCCTATCAGTCACAACCCTTAAGATAAAAGATTGTACAGGGGGAAATAACTGAGGACAAAAGAAATACAAACATTCTAACTCTTTCATGTGTATTCAAGCCTCTGAGGGACAAACTTGAATCGAAACTAACTCGAAGTCCGTATATGGATAACAAAATCAGAACTTATACAAAATATTAATTTCGAGGGCAAATAGAAACTAAATAGGCAGTTCGACTAAGATATGAGGATGATATCTAAGAGGCAAGGGAATGAATTGAATAATCTATCAGGGCTAGATCATTAATTCTATGAAGCCCTGCCTTACCAAGGGAATAATCTATCTAAATTAGATTACATCGTCATATCAAGAGATGATAATATACCTATGGGGATCTGATAAACTATCAAAATTAATAACTCCTTATCTATATTGCATGGCCTAGATTATCCATCGGTAAATTTGTATAAGGGACTCCTAGTCCTAGTCATTCTCGTAAATTAAATTAATTTCTAATTCGTGAATGAGCATTTCTAGTTGCAGGCTCGCAATAGTACAACTAACTTGAGCACTATCACGAGTTCGCATGATTTACGAAGACAGACCTGCATGGGCCACCACAAAAACTTGTCACGACCCGTACCCATTTTTTTTTAAACGGATACAAGACGTGTCCAAGCTAGCCTACGCCGCAGTGTCGGCGGTAGAACGCTGTCACGGCCATGAAGATCAGATTCACAAATAATACTCATTCACAAAATTAATTTAACTTACAATGATCACAAGTTTTATATTTGTAGAAAATATAAACTTGTACAAATAAATGAATGACTACAACTCAACTATCTAGCTAATCTCTAGGCCTTTGTCTGCAAGTATTTCCGTCACTCTCCAAGCTAAGTGAATCCACGACTAACCTGAAAATGTTGGTTTCCAGTCAGGAATGGAACGAGCACAATTCACTGAATGTAATTTCAAATAAAGAAGATGACTATAAAACAAAGGTTAGACATCAATTATGAGTTTTGAAAATAAACAAAAAATACAGAAAACCAATAGTAAATAAATAGACACAACAGACTTTCCCCAACTGCTAGAAGTACCTTTGACATGTGATCGGTCTGGGGTACTACACCGCACGGTCTACAAGGTCTACTTGCATGAAAATAAACACGGACTACAATGTCTACTTGCAGAAAATGAACACGGGCTACACTACTTGCAGAAAATAAACACGGGCTACACTACTTGCAGAAAATAAACACGGGCTACACTACTTGCAGAAAATAAACACGGGCTACAATGTCTAACACGGGCTATGGTCAGATCACATATCTTTGTTACTTCTCATTCCCGACTCAACAATTTTATAATAGAAAATAATCATATAATGAATGGCCAATCAATGAAATATAGTGAAAATCAATATCGAAATGCAGACAATAAACTGTACTCGCCTGTTGTCCTCTGCTGGTGAAACCGACAGTCTGAACTACTCAATGTGCCACAATAGTCAAAACCCGTACAACAGTTCCCGAAAGCTGAAATAAACATCACCAATATTCTCAGAATAGTCAAATTAGCTAGGATTGCCTGTCCTTAAGTCCAATTCTGGACACAGGGGCAAAACGGTAATTTTGGGCAAAAATGATGTCCGCCGTTGGACCCGTTTTGTACCTAAAAGCGTGCCAGAGTCAACGGTCTCTAAAGTTGTCAAACTACATGTCTACGGATCCAGTTTTCTGATACGAACCCAACCGTATGTCCAAAGTTGGATTCCGGCGGGCCGTGCACAAAATTGCCCATTGAGTGGGACCGTGGGGCCCACAAAACGATGTCGGATTCAACTGTCTCAGAATTGGACCAAACTTGGCATACAGGACCAGAAAAATGATACGGTTCTGTTGGCGCAAGTTTTGTCTCGATCCGATGAGCGTGCACAAAGTAATTGAGAAATTTGCAAAGTGCACGATACGGTGAATTTCGACGGATACGCATCAAAGTCGTCGCGCACACGCGACCAATTTGAATTCCGTCAAAGCCCACACGACCACAAAGCAGTTACGCTGCTTTCGATCCTTTTGGTATGCGACTACGTCGTCCGAATTGGCGTGACGCATGTCGTGTGGATGAATTTCATTGAATTTAAAACAGGTTTTTCATGAACTTTGGGGTCCGATTTCTCGGCGTGTAGTCGATGAAATCGACTTCTGCGAATTGGGTTGCGGAGCCCTACATGTTGTCTAAAAGTTTGTTCAAATAGAATTTCTAAATGTTTACTGGATTGATCGAAATCGATCATCGAACATGGGTGTGTGGACTGTCTCGTGTCCTGTTTTGCGATCAGAATTTTGATCGACTTCGTGTCGATCTATCGGCCAACCTAAAGCATTTTAATTCAATCTATTTGAATGGAAATAATCTAGTATAAGTTGGGGACATACCCGAGGAAACGGCTCGCGAAACGATCGAGCGATCGTTGCGAACCGTCGCTGCGAAGTTCCCCTCTTGTCCGTTGTTGCTGCTGTCATAACCACGCATGTGCGCGCGTGCTGTCCGCGCGCTCCGGCGACTCCGTCGCCGGCCGACGGTCGCCCGAGGTGGCCGGCCAGCGGCGAGGGAGGGCGCGCGCAACCCCCCCTGGTTGGGGTCGGCGCTTAGGGTTTTCTTCGGTTTTCTCTCCCTCTCGATTCTCTCTTTCTATATATACGTTTTGTATATAATACGATCGGTTCTGTTTAGCTGGGTTTGGGGAAATATGGGTCGAGCTGATTGGTTAGTTGACACTGCTGCTGCTATTACTTCCTATTCATTCATTCATCTATTCTTATTTCTTTTTCTAATTCTTTTCATATATATATATATATATATATATATATATATATATGTATATATATATATATATATATATATATATATATATATATACATGTATATATATAATTAACTAGATATATATAATATATATCTATATTTATTCGTATATATATACGCACATACCTATATATATGTATATATAGTTTCGAATACATTCACACATACAGTATATAATATTTGTTTATATATACATTCACATATATATTTATATATATATGCAATATATATATATGTATTTATTTATATACATATATTCATACACATACAATATATATATATATATATATATATATATATATATATATATATATATATATATATATATATATATATATATATATATATATATTCATATATATACGTATTCACATATACATTTATATACATATACCTCTACACACTTTTCATATACGTATTTATTTATACGCACACGCACATATATATAATTATATATTTCCCTATATGTATTTCTATATACACAATACTTATATGTTATTGATTATATATTGCTATATATTTATATATATATATCTTATTTCTATTTCATTAGCTATATATATTTCTGTATTCATATAAATATGTATCTGTGCCTATATATAACCAGGTGACAATGCCCTATATACATAAATGAATACTCCATAGTCAAAACATATTTATAATTTATTTGAAGAATAACTGAATGCTATTTATATTATTCTGAGAATAAAAATAATGCAAATAATAATAATCATAAGAATAATATAAGAATAACAATAATAATAATTATAATTATAATAATAATAATAATAATAATAATAATAATAATAATAATAATAATAATAATAATAATAATAACAATAATAACAGTGATAATGATAACCAACTAGAATGTCCACTAAGAGTTCTTGGTAGACATATCATACCCCATCTTTATTTGATCCTAGAACTTCGTGCAATTATTCTAAAAATTACCAATTCAATAAAATAAATAATACAAATAATTTCAAAACTTCCGGGAAGGGGAGCTACAAAAAGTGCTGATAATAGCTAAAAAGTACTGATAAAATCTTGGAATGTCGGAGTATTACCAAGGAAACAAAAGACAAAAGTAACAGTCTCAATATCTAACATCTCAAAAATCATCATCATCCTCATCATCAACGTCATCAGCTGCAGCTCCAGCATGTCCAGAAGGACCAGCTCTAGAAGTACCAGCGCCAGAAGTGTGAGGAGTGGCACCAGCGGTACGATACCAATTATAGGCATTCCCTGGCTGGAACAGAGAGTGGACCGCCTCGTTGTCAATACGGTAGCCAGAAACAGAGGGGTCTCGAGGTAGCGAGCTAGCAGAATGACCCGTCTGCACAAACCTCAGATCGACGAAGGAGTTGGCAATCGCCTGGAACCGAGTTACATCACGGAACTTGTGTTCTCTAGAGGTCTCAACATAAAAAGATTGCAGATCTGATAAGTGCTGATGAATACCCTCAAAAGTTATAGGGTAAGAGTGAGGAGGAACATGTGCTGTAGAAGTAGGTGCAGGAGGAGTAGGTGCAGTAGGTGGAGGAACAGTGGCAATGCTGTGACGAGAGAGTTTGAAAAACTTGGGCTCGGGGTCGACAACACAAGTAGATAGGGCAATATCAAATCTCTGAAAGATGCGAGGAATAAGCATCGCATAAGATAGGTTGTGGTCTCTCCCACGACATCTACCCATTATCTGGATGATAGTCTTAGGGGCAGAAAATGGAATCCCCTTAAGAATATGATAAAGAGTAGAGAGCTCAAGTGCAGTGACATCATCTTTGAAGTGGATTTTGGAAGTAAGATGGAATAGATGATGCGATGTAATTCGTAGTTAAAAAAGTTCATGTTATTAGCCTTGAACTTTCCAGGATGAGCGCATGCAGGCGCACAAAGCTCATTCTTGAAACTAACGAGTGTCGTGCCATCGGGAAAATCAAAATCAATGATGTCATCGAGCGGGGCACCTTCGTTTGGGATACCAAGAATTTTTGCTAACGTTTTATCAGTGAATTCGATATCAATTCCTCCGACACGTGTCCTCGCGGTAAAAGTGTCTAACACAAAATTACAATAGAATAATCTAATGGCATTAGTGGCAATGGGGAATTGTAAGGTGACAAAATATTGTAACCCTAATGCCTCAAAGTAAGGACAGTGATCCGGAAAGACAGTCCACTTAATCGGCGATCCGGTGCAAATAGTACGCATAATAAAATCGGCGTACCATAATAAAGCTTGATCGAAAGTTTTAAAGTAAAACTCATCCGACGCACCATCGTCCGATTGGACCGGAGAAAAGAGGCAATCTGTATGCGGATCTGAAGACGATGCCTCTTCACTGGCATTGGTCTTCTTCCTCTTGAAGGTATTGAACTTAGGCATTCTTTCCCAAAATTTCTAGAAACCCTAAGTATGAAAAGTGGAAGAGAGAAGGGATTATACCTTCCAAGAATTGGATATGTTGTAGAAGATGACGTTCTCCGTACGAATCCAAAGTTTGGACGAAAAACTCCACAAGGATTAGAAGAACAAGGATGGAGAAGAAGCTAGGGTTTCGGAGGTGCACTGCTGCTGTTATGAGGATGTGGGAAAGAATGAAGAAGAAGGAAACCTCGGGTTCGTGCTGGTATATATATATATCTAGCCGAACTTTGGCCGAATTCGGACCAAACTCGGGCCGAATTCGCCAAGGGTTGCCTGGCTATATATATATATATATATATATATATATATATATATATATATATATATATATATATATATATATAATTCAAATGAGGCCACATTCTTTTTCATTAATTCGTTTCAAATGCTTAATTCAAAGTTTAATAATTTTAAATCTGAAAATAATATAATTAATATTATTTTATAAATTAATATTCTTTACTCAGCATCTGTCTTAGATTAGCTGTAGGAGTACTGTCCCAGCTAACGGAGGTTCACCGGAGAACTCTTAAGTACCGCTTCGCTTCGACCGTAGTCGTGGTGACAGACAAACTCTTTTTGGGCTTGTCTCAAAAACAGTTTTTAAGTATCGAATAAATTAATTAATAAAACAAAATTAATTAATATTATTGACATCTAAAATGCCTAATTCTCGACATAAATAATTGAAACGATCTTTCGCTAAAGGTTTTGTGATTATGTCAGCTAATTGATTCTGTGTGTCTACGTTTACAAGGTCTATATCTCCATTTTGTTGATGATCTCTAAGAAAGTGATGTCGAATCTCGATATATTTAGTACGAGAATGACATACTGGATTCTTAGTCAAATTAATAGAACTAGTGTTGTCATAGAAAATGGGTATGTATGTAAAATACAATCCATAGTCTTCTAAAGTTTGTTTCATCCATAAAATTTGTGTACAACAACGTCCTGTGGCGATATACTCAGCCTCGGTTGTTGATAATGCAACATAATTTTGCTTTTTACTAAACCAAGAGACAAGAGCTTTTCCTAGGAAATGACATGTGCTGCTAGTGCTTTTTCTATCTACTTTGCATCCGGCAAAATCAGCATCGGAATAACCGGTTAGGTCAAACGACGTGGTTTTGGGATACCATAAGCCGACAGAAGAAGTGCCTTTAAGGTATCGAAAGATACGCTTAACTGCGCACAAATGTGATTTCTTAGGATTACCTTGAAAGCGTGCACATAAACAAACACTAAATATTATGTCTGGTCGACTAGCAGTCAAATACAGTAAGCTACCAATCATACCTCGATACTTACGTATGTCGACGGGTTTGCCTTGTTCATCAATATCAAGCTTGGTTGAAGTCTCCATTGGAGTTCTAAGTGATTTTGCTGCTTCCATGTCGAACTTCTTTAACAGATCCTTTGTGTACTTTGCTTAATTTATGAACGTGCCATTGTTGGTTTGTTTGATTTGCAGTCCGAGAAAGAATTTCAGCTCTCCCATCATGCTCATCTCAAACTCATTCTGCATACACTTTGAAAATTCTTGACAAAGAGATTCATCAGTAGATCCAAATATAATATTATCTACATAGACTTGAATCAAAAGAATATTATTATTCAAAGATTTTATAAACAAAGTAGTGTCAACCTTTCTCTTTAAAAAACCGTTATCAAGTAGAAAAGTGCTTAGACGATCGTACTAAGCACGAGGACTTGTTTTTAAACCGTATAAAGCTTTCTTCAACTTGAAAACATATTCAGGAAATTTGAAATCAGTAAAACTGGGTGGTTGAGCTACATAAACCTCTTCTTTTATAAAACCATTTAAAAATGCGCTTTTGACATCCATTTGAAATAATTTAAAAATTATGAAAACATGCAAATGCACATAACATGCGAATGGATTCTAATCTCGCAACTGGGGCATAAGTCTCATCGTAGTTGATACCTTCTTCCTGATTGTTTCCTTGAGCTACGAGTCGAGCCTTATTACGAGTCACTAAACCATTCTCGTTCAATTTATTTCGGAATACCCATCGGGTGCCAATGACCGGATGATCAATAGGCTTGGGAACAAGTTCCCAAACTTGATTTCGTTCGAATTGGTTTAATTCCTCTTGCATAGCATCTAACCAAAAATTATCACTACATGCTTCATCAATATTTTTGGGTTCAAACTGCAAGACAAAAGCAACACAAGAAGCTATATCTTTATTAGAGGAACGAGTACTTACACCCTTGGTAATCTCACCAATTACCAAGTCCTTTGGATGACTAGCCAAGAATCTCATCTCTTTTAGTGTAGTCTCAAGATTGCTAGTTTCGACTTCTTTGCTTGGAGGTTCATCTGATGCCTGATTTAATGGTTCTGCATCTTTGTGTGAAGGTTTTGCAGTAGCTGTACTTGGTGCGATTATGTCTTCATTGTCATCATCGTCTAAATGTTGATTTAGCTCATCAAACTTGACGTTGATAGATTCTTCAATGATCATGGTTCTTTTGTTGAAGACTCTATATCCTTTGCTCTTTGCTGCATAACCTAAAAATATACCTTCATCGGCCTTTTCATCAAATTTACTCAAATTATCTTTAGTATTAAGAATAAAGCATTTACAACCAAAGATTTTAAAATAAGAAACATTTGATGTTCTATCAAACCATAATTCATAGGGAGTCTTCTTCGATATAGGTCGAATTAGAACCCTATTGAGAATATAGCATGCTGTATTTACAGCTTCAGCCCATAAATATCTTGGTAGACTAAACTGGTTCAACATAACTCTAGCCATTTCAGATAGAGTTCTGTTCTTACGTTCCACAACTCCATTTTGTTGTGGAGTCCTAGGACAAGAGAATTCATGCAGATAATCGTGTGTATCACAAAATTGCTTGAATTCTGCATTCTCAAATTCGCCGCCATGATCACTACGAATGCGAGTAATCATGAATCCTTTTTCATTCTGTACTTTCTTGCAAAAGGTGACGAATTCTGATAATGCATCGTTCTTGCGTGCAAGAAAATAAACCTATGTATATCTAGAAAAATCATCTATAATGACAAATGCATATAACTTACCACCTAGACTAGCAATTCTACTGGGTCCAAATAAGTCCATATGGAACAATTGTAAAGGTCTAGTGGTACTTACAATGTTCTTGGATTTGAATGCAGATTTGGTAGCTTTGTTCTTTTCATATTCACTACATACCGTATCCTTCTTGAAAGAAATATCCGGTAAGCCGCATACCAACTTCTTCGTAGATAATCTTAAAATTGTATCCATGTTTGCATGACCGAGTCTCATATGCCATAGTTGACTCTCAATACTTTTGGCCATCAAACATCTACCTGTATTGTTAGCCTCTTCTAACAAATAGAATACATATATATTGTCTTCCCTAATACCTTCAAATATAGTACTTCCAGTTGAACTATCAATAATATACATTTATCTTTTACGAAGTTAATGCCATAACCATGATCAGCTAAATGGCTTATGCTGAGCAGATTATGTTTTAACTCAGTAACAAGACAAACATCTTTAATCACTGGATATGGAGCCTTACCAATGTTACCGATACCGATTATATACCCTCTCAAATTATTACCGAAGGAGACATATCCTTCATTATTCCTCTTCGACAGTGTTACAAATAATGAAGCATCACCGGTCATGTGCCGTGAGCAACCGCTGTCGAGGATCTATTTGCTCCTAGCATGTAAAGGGCATCCCACCTACAAAATAATTTACAGATGAAACTTTTGGTACCCATTTCTTGTAGGGTACTGACTGGTTAGTTTTCGGTATCCATGCATAAACATTTAAATCTACTAACTTTCTGATTCTACATGCAGAAGATATATGACCAATGAGGCCACAATAATGACATTTAGCATGTTGAGTGTTAAAAGTAGTGTGAGGTGCATGATTGGTAGGTTTTAGTTTTCTAGTATAGAAGAATGCATGCCTATTAGTCTTCTTGGGTATAGTCTTGGTATGGTTTGGTCTAACAGTGTTGGGCGTGTTCCGATGATTCGGTAATTGATACGTGTTAGAATAGGAAGCAGCAACTTCAGGCCGTTTTTCTAAACTAATTTCCAACTTTTTGGAAGTGTCATATAATCTAGTATAGTCAGATGTGAGTGATTCTAATCTAACCTATGCACACTGGAGACTCTTTCTCTCCTTAGATAGGTCTTTCTTTAACTGGATAATAGTTTGGTCTTTTTCTTCGGATAGCTTAACAGTCTCGTGTAACAATAATTTAATAGAAGAAAGCTTACTAGACTCATTTGAAGAGTCATTATCTCTAACCTGATCTAGTAGGTCGGTAAGTCTTTCTATTTCACCTTTGTACTCGTACCTTCTTAGTGGTTTCATATTTGCTATGCAGTTTCCTGTAATCATCTAACAGTTCACTGAAAGCCTCTCCTAGTTGCTCAAAGGTGAAATCATCGTAAGGGTCAAATAGAGGATTAGTGATTACCTAATCGCAAGCCATCAAGCACACATTTGCAGCATCATCTGATTGTTTATCTTCTGAGTTGCTGGCTTCACTTTCATGCCATATGCTTGTGTTGGCGTACTTTTTTGATGTCGATTTCTTCAGGTAGCCTTTGTCATATTTGCTATTTTTTTTTGACGATGATGCTGTTGAACAGTCTTTCTTCATGTGTCCTTTCTTCTTGTATCCGTAGCAAATAGGATCTTCCTCGTTGTTGTTGTTGCTGTCTTTTGTTCTCCTATTAAATCTCATGAACTTCTTGAACTTTCTTACCAGAAGAGCTTGATCTTCAGAGTCGGAGTCGCTGTCGTCGGAATCATCTTTGATGGTTTTTCTATGTTGAGCCTTGAGAGCGATCATCTTCTCTGACTTCTCCTTTGGTGTAGCATCTTCAAAGTCTTGAAGTTCTAACTCGTGAGTGAGTAGCTTACCCATGAGTGTTTCTAGAGACATTGTTGAGAGGTCGTTCCCTTCAATGATTGCTGTAGCCTTTAGAATCCAGTTCTTTGTAAGGGCTCGTAGAAGTTTACGAATCTTCTCATGGTTACTGTAATCCTTGCCTAGTGAAGATAGAGGATTTACAATATCCAAGAATCTTGTAAACATCTGAGTGACTGATTCACTTGGCTACATTTTGAATGCCTCATACTTCTGAGTAAGTCTGCTGATCTTTGACTCCTTGACTTGTGTTGTTCCTTCGTGGGTTACTTCGAGAAGTTTACACACTTTGTTTGATGTTGTGCAAGTAGACACCCTGTTGAATTCAGTTCTATCTAAAGCACAAAATAAAGTGTTAATAGCACGTGCGTCAAGACTGGCCTTTTTCTTTTCTTCCTCTGTATATTTGTCATGGGGTTTTTCAGCTAAAACACCATTAACATAAATACGAGGTAGCTTTTTATAGCCATCAATAACTACAGACCATAGGTCAAAATCAAGAGATTTCAGAAAGAAACTCATACGTGTTTTCCAATAAGTGTAGTTTGTGTCGCCAAACAGTTGAGGTCTGTTTGTGGCTTGGCCTTCATTTGTGAATTTCACAGTTGCCATATGTAATGCTGTGATCTATATAACAATTGAATATAACTGTAATTTTACCTTGCTTTACCTGTATAACCCGCTCTGATACCAATTGTAGGAATGAAATCGTAAAGCAGAATACTCTAGAGGAGGGTGAATAGAGTAGGCAGCGAAATATTGCTAAAAAAACTTGTTAGCAGTTAGATCACAGATATAATAATAATCACAAAAGTAAATGACAAAAATTAAAAAGTGATCAAAAGGCAAACACAAATACCAAGATTTATACTGGTTTTCCTCTTGTGAGGACTAGTCCAGTCGGAAGAACTCTAGCTTCCAGTTGAATCCACTATTGGAAAATCCCGCAAGTTTTCATACGAAGTCCTTGCAACTCCTACAGACGCGAGCTTTGATACGAAGAACTCGACCAACTTCAATTGTGAAGAGTTGAATCTTCTATCAAGCCTCTGATTACAATCGCTCTGAAACTTCTAGACCGTACCGCACTGGCAAATCGACTAGAGGATTGTAACTGGCTTGGGATTTAAAAATGTAAGCTTTTAGAACTCTTTGGAAGAATGTAAGCTCAGGAAGAGAAGAGATTGAAAGTGAATTGGTGATTTGAAATGATCGAAATCCTTCTCTATTTATAGTTTTTCAAAAGACAGAACTCTGACAGAATTCGGGCAGAATTCGGACAGAACTCTTTATAACAAACCGCAACTGAAGGATGACCAAGTTCAAAAACCCAACGTTCACTAACGTTCTAAATGGCCGAACTCGGGCCGAGTTCTCTTGGGGTTCTGCCAGTTCATTTTTGGAGAAAATAAATTTTGGTTTTTTGAAAAATCCTTCAGAAGCTTTTTGTAACAAGAATGTTTTTCAAAAACGTAGGTCATTTATAAAGAATAGGATGGTTTTGAAAAACGTTTTAGGATAGCCTATTTGCCAGTACGACTCGGTGTATAATGTATTCCTAGACTCAATAAAATAAAAAATTACATAGCGTAACAGGAAGTACATTCTGAATGGCAAATAGCTTCAGTCTTGAACAAAGTAGAGATCCATTGTTGAGCAATGTTTAAAACGTCGTAGATAAACATCTGAGTTGACTTGTAATTATATCGAGATGGAGTTTGATCAATTATTAAAATCAGGTTTGACCATGACCAATGGGCCAACAAGATGGCTGTTGAGATCTTCCTCAAAAATCTTGTAATGACCCGCTCCGCCCTAGCGGAACGCCAATTCAAACGGCAAGTGCAACGACTCAAACAAGCCGTCGACCTGATGAAGAATCGATGCAAGACTTACATTGGCCCATCGAAGATGAATCCAAACTTAGACTTTCAAAGGCGCGCTCGGAGTATCGCTCGGCCGATACGAACATCGCTAAGGTGGGTGGCTCCGATGAACCCGTCTTTGCTTAGCCTAGATACATAACAACTCGGACATTATTGCTAGAATCGCTAGACGATAACACCGCGCATGCTAATAAATGACTCAACGCACCTAGCTAAGGGAATAATCTTATCTTGTATGCTTGTATAGAATATGGAAAAGAACTTGGAGAATATAGGAACTCTCGTACCGCGCTCCACGTTCGTGCTAAGGCACAAGCTTACATTCAAGTTTCCTATGCGTTCAACAATGAAACAATGAATGGTTTAAAACAATGAAATAGGAAGACTATCGACATAGTCGTTCCGAGTAGAGTATAACAACATTGGAAGACTTCGGGACCGATGGGTCGCCAAGGCGACTCCCGTACGGGGAGTTACATAATGTACAAGTGAATGAATGAATCAACGAATGAACGAATGAATATGAGAATGAATGAATATGTGAATGAATCAATGAACGAACGAATACGTGAAAGAAAGAATGAATAACATAAGAAAGAAAGGAATGGTTAGCGACAGGTATGACGGGGGCGTGCATCGGGGCTCGCTACCCACGCTGCACGGACGCCACCGCCAACCTGATCGATAACGTATTATGGCTCAGAGACAGCCTATGACTCAAAGACAGTCGTTAAGTTAAAAAAGATAAGACAAATACGAAATGGTCGTGGACGGACTCGTGCACGAGTGAAAGGATTCCAAGGCAATGAACGACGATGTCGTGGCCGGCCTAGGCAGAATCATGGCCTACGGGCGGACATGTGTGCGGGCTTGGGCACATAACCAAACGTAGGGACGGTACTTCAATAGTATTTCAAGGTATACCAGCCATCACGCTTGATAGATGAGAATACCATAAGTAAATGTCCAAAATGGATCACATAGCCAGCGACCGGTGCATATAGATTAAGTGGACTTTGCTGGTGGCAATCCACGTGCAAGTCCTTGCATTGAAACAAAGTAGTCTAAGTTAACTGAATGAAGCACCTTCTGAACAGGCTTGAATGTAACACACCAAATGATAAAGAGTACTTCATGCAAATAAGTTAGAAAATACGTCTACGACGCGCTAGAATCTGAGGCAAGGACACGCCCTCGATACTTAATATTTACGAGAATCACGTTAAGCTATTACATATGACTTGTTGACTAACTTGGTTTACTTTGGACAGGGAAGGCCGGACGGTAAGTATGGGTAAGTCGTGCATGTATTTCCATGCAAACACTTGAATCCAGCAACACGAGATAGTTGTGAAATATGCTATAAAACTGACCCTAAGGCAAGATTAGAAAGACAATGAATGATAGACGGTGCACAAAAGTAAATAGAACGTATTTGGTAATTATGATAATATTGTGGGTGAGCTAGCCTCCCCACTAGTGCATAACAATGTACTGATAACCCCACAGTTGCTTGTAGGATGCAGGAATCGTCATCGGGTGTGGAGCTTCCCTCGAACGTGCTAAGACGCGGAGCCAACTCTGGAGCCTTGGAGCGTTACAAGGAGCTGAAGCACCATATATAGGACATAATGTATCGAAACATCCCATGAATCATTCTATCTTGTAAGCCACTTGGCACGCCTTTTATATTTCAGAGAGAGGGCTTGATAGACTTGTAAACTTGGCCTAGCGCCGCTTGTAAACTTCTTGAAAATCAATAAAGAGTTTGAATTCGTTTCAATTTGTGTTCATTTACTTTTTGCTGCAAATGGGGACACTCTGTGCGACTCTATGGCCTAGCTCAAATCGGCCATTTCTGGACTTAGCCTTGCAGAGGCGTAAGCTAGGCCCGTGCGGCATCATGCCTTAGCGAGGACGATCGCTCATGCGGGAGCAGGGCGTGACCGATTGGTATCAGAGCACGACTTTACGTCCTTGGACTTTATTTCGATTGTCTCAGTTTTGAAACTCATTTTGAAACACACAATTACTCGGTTGGACGGGATCGATAGGCGAAGGCCTTTGTGCCAAACCGCGAGGAACTTGAGTTGGAAGGAATAAATGCTAAAAAGTTAGCAAACGCAGTGCGTACTTGAATAACCTTACGCTGACAATAGCAAACAAGTACGCGAGACCGAAGTATAGTTCGAACAGAATGATTATGCACGTAGCCTTTTGGCTAAGTTGTGCCGATTATCGCGCACCTAGACCTTCTGGTGCGAACGAGTTTGCGAGCGAGACCGACTATCGCTCGGACGAGAATAAGTGAGACTTAGAATGTATATTGATAGAGATGCTACTTGACCAATGCCAAAACGAACACGAGAATGGTTCTTAGACTTTGAGGAACGGGCGAACGCGCGATTGAACATATCGGTTTGGGAATCGAATAACCTTTTGAGGATTCGTAGGATGACTTGACCCCGAGTGGTGTATGTGATAGCTTCGAAGAAGGATAAGAGTGAGTGTTAACGACTAGTCGAGTGGCTCAAAAGCTGAGTGATGTATGGACGTTATAGAAATTGTTCGAGCGAAGACTAAAGGATTTATGGATAGAACGAGTTGTAGGTCCTAAAAAATCAAGTTGCATCAATCAACAAAGTCAAATAATCAAAGATACACATCATTCAAGTAAACTGCGCAGACATGGATTACGCAGCTCTCAGATTGCGCATGCCAGACTGCGCACACATCCGATTGCGCAAAGCTGACGTGGCAAGAGTCATCATTACCTGACAACCAAATCATATCTCTGACAACTGACAGCACGGATATCAAGAAGGCTGTTCGTTTATCACGCCACACAACGCTCGAGGACGGTTGACAGCTGGCAGCGCGATCCATTTCCTGTGCAGTCTAATCCTGCACAAACCAAAGTCTGCGCAAACGAAGTTGGCGCAATCTAAAGTCTGCACAGTTCAGTGTGCGCTTTCTATCAACACGACTGATAAAGTACACATGGCATTCATGCCATCAATTGCTCATTTCGTGGCAACTGCCTATGCACGATCATGCGCATTTTCAATCAAATGATGCCATGTGTCCCATACAGTTAACTCATGATCCAGCAACTGCCTGCGCAGTCCAGTGCTGCGCAAACCAATTGCTGCACAAACCATCATGCGCAGTCCAGAGTAACTAAAAGTTAGTTATTTCTCAGAACTCTATAAATAGAGTTTAAGTCTTCATTCAAGGGCATCACGAATCAAATATCAGAAATCAGAGAATTCAGGAGTTCTTGCCCAAGTGCTGCTGCATTCTTCCGAGGCTTTTACCTTCGACTTCCGAGGCTTTCTGCCTTCAATTTCAGAGTTGTCTTCAACTTCAGAGGCTTCGTCTTCAAAGTTCACATCGTCCAAGGGATAAAGCAATCGTCATCTAGATTGGATTCCTAAAGTTGTACCATTCCCAGAATTCAAATTGTAATCTTTTACAAAGTTTGTATCAATAAAGTTTCATACTTTTGTTTTTGCAAACAAAATGGCGACTCTGCTGGGGACGACTTTCTCCTCCGACGAGGAAGTGACAACTCAATGTGACGTAGCGTCTATCGAAAAGACGCAGAAGACACTGGTTGTGAAAATCAACCAGACAGCCTATGAATCCATGATCAACTCCAAGACCGCTCCTCGCACTGCAACCACTGCTGCCACAAGCAAAGTGCGCTCAGAGTGGGTCCCAAAGACTGCTGCACATTCTGTCAATGTAGCCAGCAAATCTCCTGCACAATTTGCCAGTAAGTCTGCTGCGCAGTTCAGTGCTTCTGTCACCAAATCCAGTACACAATCTGTCTCTGCCACTGCTGCGCAGTCTGCTATGGCCAGTGCACAAAAGAATTCATATGCTGCCATGGCTAAGTATAAAACTCCTATGCCTCTGGCGCAATTGGCTGCTAAACTTCCTGCACAAAATAACATTCCAGCAACCAGAGTGCAACCTAAACACTCTGTGGCAAGAACTCCTGCGCAAAGTATT